>VYXF01012754.1:1955432-2037063 GCA_013397295.1 Polioptila caerulea
CACCTCCAAAAAAAAAAAAAAAAAAAAAGGCAGTCCTGAACCTTAAGACTGCTGAGCTGCTGGGTGACCCCAGGCAGGTCGCTGCAAACGGGACCTGTCAGGGAGCCCTGGTGGAGCAAAAGTGCTCTCCTCCCTGCTAAGGAGATGCTGTGATGGAGGGCAGTCTACTAAAAATGCTGTCATGAGCCAACAGCATGGTGAAAATTAAATCTCACTAAGCAAAAATAGACAGTTCATCTATTTTTGAGGAGAAAGCTAAGTCTGATGCTGCCTGCTGGACAGCACTGGAGTCCTAGAAGCCACCACCATGGTTTCTCTGAGCACCTCCAGACCCTGGGTAGTCTTCACAGATCCAAAGCACTTCCATGCCACCTTCCGTCTGCCACCACAGTTCCACTTTTTCTGACTCACAGCACTGTTCAACTCTCAGCCCCTCCAGATAACAGCTGTCCCTCTAAAGAAACAGCAACAACCCTGATTTCAGAAGGAACAGGATTGGACCCCTCCAGCATCAGACAGGTGATGGGAAGAGTTTCAAATCAACCTCTCCCCAAGGAAAATCTGACTAGCCCTGTCGAAAGGTTTCTCATTCTACTTGAGCTCATTTCACATTTTCATGTCAAGGGGCAATTAAACCTTATAAACAAATTTATCATCCGGTGCCCAGGATGGCATGTCTTGTTTGTACTCCCCCAAGCAAGGAGTACAGCAAGTTCCACAGTGGTGTAGAAGATGACACTGCAGAAGGTAATCTAAATTTAACTCCCTTTTCTACCTCCACTTTGAAAGTTCAGCAACCTCTTTTTTTCGTGCTTCTCTTTAATCAGCAGCTGTCCTCGTCTGTCCGGGGTGGGGGTTGGGACTGGGACACCATCACCACTCCCATATGCCCCAGCAGCAGCTCCATGGATATTTGACAGAGGACAAACTCCCCTGGCTTTTGGCCTCTTTGGCTTTGGAGACACATTAAAACAAATGACAAGGAAAGGAATATACTTTTTTGCAGTGAGTTCACTGAATGCCTTTTTTAGTAGCAGTTTCAATAGTAATTTCAGCACTTCAGAAGAGAAAAGTCACATAAAATTCTTGCAAATGCTAATGCTAATTTGAAACAGGAGAAAAAAAAATAAAGAGGAAACTAAAAAAAAAAAAAANGAGTTTGTATAGGTCCAGAATGCCTGTACACTCCTCTCTATCTCCGATAGCGCAGTAGAAAAAAAAAAAGAAAAAAAAAAAAAAAAAAAAAAAAAAAAAAAAAGCAGAGCAGACACCCTTTGCCACACAACAGCTCGACAACTTTCAGCAGGGTCAGAAAAATACACCTATTTTGCACATGGCAGAACCACTCAGTGACAACCACTGCTGGCTCCTCTGTCCAGCCCAGTCCAGCCCAGAGTGGTTACACAAATGAGAACCCCACTCTGTGTGTCCTCTCCACAACTGGGCTGTGAGACTACACACAAGCATTACTTATTTTTACACCAACCTAAAGGCACCATCTAAAAACGCCGTTTAAGGGTAAGCACATCTCTGATTTGTCTAAGAGAAAATAAGCAACGAAACAATTTCCTGGAGGATACAAAACATCAGCATTAACTAGCATCAGCCAGGCAATGGGATTTTCCAGCTTTTGTGCTCTTGGATCAAACAAACTCTCAAACTTTGCTTTTCCAATTCTACAGACAAACACCAGTGATATAAAAGGGCAGCTTTCTGTTTTAGTAATGTTCTGAGGCCTCGCACTGGCTTCTGAAACATCTGATTTTGGCTGTTGCTATCCAGAGCTCTGGACTAGGCAGATCCCAGGGCTGAGCCAATGCAGTAGTTTCTAAATCCCTACTGTCAGAAGGAATCTAACTTTAACCACCCGCCTCTCCCCCAGTACACACTCAAAAGGCAAAGCGTCATTTCAGATCTAAGACAAGTTGTGAAGGACTATCAAAAGCAGTAACTTGGCAGAAAAGCAAAAGCATCCTAATTTATGTGTGAATTTAGCAATCCTGGAAAGACTGACACAAAAAAGGTGG
The DNA here is from genome assembly GCA_013397295.1 of Polioptila caerulea. Classification (NCBI taxonomy): domain Eukaryota; kingdom Metazoa; phylum Chordata; class Aves; order Passeriformes; family Certhiidae; genus Polioptila; species Polioptila caerulea. The sequence continues at coordinate 1,957,460 of VYXF01012754.1, forward strand.
TTTGCAAGCAGGCATTACCACATTCGACTGCAGCAGGAGCAGCCACCCTCTCTTGCAGTCCCTGAGTGACAGCGGCCAGTTACATGCTCCACAACTCTGCTATAGGCGACTATGGAAAAAACCCTGTAGAGGGACAGAAAAAAAAAAAAAAAAAAAAGAGCTGGACAAGGTAGCTCATAGCCTTATGAAACCCTGATCAACACCCCTAGAACCTTTGCAAAATACCCAGCTTCTCCTAATCATTGCAATTGCTTTGTATATACCAACTGGTATCCTTTTACCTCTGCTTCTTTTTCTAAGTTCGTAAGTTCTTGCCCCAAAGCTCTGCCTGGCAGCAGTGAGTTTCATAGACAGTGGTCGTGAACAAATAGTTTCTTTCACCAGGAATTAATTCACCACCTTCTAATTTGACTTTCATATTATTAGCAGGTGGGAACAGAAGTCCCCATCCATCTTCTCACCCATTCATTACTCTGTACCTGTTAGCTATCTTCTTATAAAAGATATCAATCTTCCCTATCCTCTTAATATAAAATCTTTTCCCAAAGCCTTCAGCTGCTCATCATCCATTTCCAAAACCCTTCTAATTTCCTACTGCTCTCTGCTTGGGGGAAACCAGAGCTGAAATAATAATTATTTTAATGAAAGCAAGAGCAGCTCTAAGGCAGGCTCAGCATGGGTTCACTTCCTTTATACGAACCTGGAATTTAGGATCTGCAAAGGCTACACAAGAGTGCATCTATCCAAGATATAATAAACAAAACAAACACAAGTTTTGTGTGTTTGTTCATACAGTTTCTCAGTAGATGACTCTCTTGAGGGCTCTGAAAAGTCAGGACTAATGTCAGGACAGATTATGGGATCTACATTACTTTTCCAAATTTGCTTGTTTAGGCAGCCACCAGCTATCCTTTTTTGGTGCGTCAGTGTGGATCCCACCACAGAATAATGGTGAGCAGGTTTCTACTGGAAAAGAGGGAGTAGAGGCCTCTAGGCATTACCAGTCTGTAATACTGCACCAGAACATGCCATCTGCCCCAAACACAATGTCAAGCAAAGGATGCTGCTCAGTACCTTCACAGGCCAACACACTGTGCCTCACTACCCCAGTATAACATGCAAGTGGAGCACATGATGGAAGTTGTTTGGGCCATTTTAGAGTCACTTTCCATGTTTAATGGGAGAGGCTTGCAAGCAGGTCTGGTAAGCAAGCAAGATACAGCACTCATTTTGATACACTCTGAGGAGATCCAGTAATGACAACACAATTGCAACAAAACTTGATGCTGTGCACCTCAAATCTGTCAGGCTTGAAGCATGAGGCTGCTCTCAGTTGCTCCACTATTACAGTCCTAGACAGGGAGAAGTTTTGAACAGTGAATACAGATGATGTGTAATATCCTCTTGATTAAACTTTAATACCATAGTTCTGCAGCTACGTATACAGATTAACCATAAAGTTGGAACAATTTTATCTAATTATTCTTCCATTTGCCCCAGTACACTCTGTTATTTTCTTGTTGATAAAAGGAGTGTTTCTGGAGCACCAGCTATCCATTTTTGTTTGTCAGCCTGCAGCCCTGGGTGTTAGGACTGAGACTTCCCAAATCTGGCACGCACTCAAAACGCCGTGTGAGAGAAGCAACCTCAACAAAGGTGACTTTATCTTTCCCCATCCTGGAGATGGTTTGAGGAATAAAGAAAAGGAAAGAAACATACACAGAAAGATGTAAAAGCACATCTCTAATTCTCTAGAATAAGACAATACCCAGGAACAACAAGCTCCATCTGCCTTGATGCAAATATTCTAAAGGGACTTGTTTGCTAGCAAAACTCGCATGAGACACGGGGAGATCACCAGTGCTGGAACAGCAATGCAGCTAAGTCTGCCCACAAACCATTTCTGTCTGCCCACCTGCACACTTGTAGATCCCAGAAGAGTGAAGGGCAACTTCCCCACCCTAATGATACCATTACAAGAACATGATGACTTTCCAGTGTGAGGACCAGGTGTCCCGGGTTCATGTAACATACAGCATTGGCACTGCCTACCAAGAATGGCATTAACAAATTCCACAGGACCAAGAAGCAGAGGTCAGGCTGGTAACTTCACAGTACCTGCAGGACCTAGAATATCTACTCTTTTGCACAGAGGACAAGTGGCCCAAAACAAACCTTTCACTCTGTCTAGTATTAGTGTATTGTTTAGGAGTGGGGTAAAGTGGGTCCCCCAATCCACACGGACTTCAACTACAAAACAAGAACACTGGAGAAATTGCATTTACTATTTTTCAGGCCAAACTGTCTTAACCTTTGTTGGAGAAAGCTAAGAATAATTTCAGGAAAAGACATCGTACATGTTGGACTGGCGTGTGAGCTAGCCCTGCAACCAGTCTGATGGATCAATACATTTTAATATGCAACAAAGCACAAGGGCTTGCAGTGGTGAGAAGCTGTGCCTCTTTTCCACAGGCCATCACTTCTGCCAGCTCAGTGATTCAGGAATGCAGAAAACTTTTGCAGCTTAGTAAGTTAAGCAAATAGACAGTGCATCTCAACCTCACTGCTGTTACCTGTCTTTCTCTCTGAGTAACAGGTTAACCAGGGAGGATGAGACTGTGCACTTCAACATATTCTCAGTATTACTGAGAGCCCCAACTGCAACAGCTCATGCTTGATTCCAACTGACTCTCAATTGCAACTGTCAGCCAAGCAGACAAGTACTAATATGTGCCACATCTCCACCCAAAAAACACGTGTAAGCCCTGAACCCAAGTAGTGTGCAGCACAGAGGAAGCCACTACCCACTCCATCATCTGCTATTTCAGTGAGAGCCTGTCCTCCTCTTCACTGCTCCTTTGTGGGTGAAGAAATGCCAACAGTAAAGCACTTCCCTTTGCACTTTTGTACAGCAAGCAATCCCTCCTCTGAAGCTGCCTTCTGTATTAAACTATCCTAAGGGCACTCAAGGAAAGGGCAGGGAACAGACAAGGGGTGGTTGTGGAGGACATACCCAAGATGAGTCCTCTCCAACACCCATCTGACAGAGGAGATAAAAGCAACCACATCCAGGCTGTTCAGACACTCCTACCCACTCTGCTGTTCAGCTGATGGGAGAGTGGTGGCAATGAAAAGTCCAGGCTCCTCTCTGAGACCAAAATAGTTTTTTTAAAATGTAGTTTGATGTTTCCAGTCCTCAGTGACATTGTTCCCACTGCTGTTTTCCCATGGAGCAGAAAATGATAGCCACAGGTCCAGTGTGCTTTTTTCCACAGCAAAAGAGTTGTGACCAAACCAATGCAACTGTAATGCCAAAGTCTGTGTGATTCATCTGCTTTTGTATGACCACTCCTTCAACACTCATGCCTACCATCCAAGCCCAGGTGTTAAAAAGCTTCAAAGTCCTTCCTGCTGAGGCACAGAGGCACTAAAGGGTTGAAAGTGCCCTACTGAGAAGTGACACCAAGTGCTTCAAAATAGAGTTGATTCTGCCCCTTTAGCATTCCCAGGTTTTTGGGCACCTGAGACACCCAAATGAAGATGTCAGGCTTCACTTTTAGTCTGGACTGGGTAATGAAGTCACGGTAAAACCTACTCAGCTTTCTCTAAGCCTGCTGGGAGGGGGAGGGGGTGAGGAGTTCAGCTGTTAAATATTTGAGGAGACTGTCTCAGGAGGGCAAGTGTATCCGGGGTGGTACAGGGACACCAGCTTGGCTCCTTGCTCTTTGGCACTGCAGCTCTTGTCTTCCTGATGCCCATGTATGCAAACAGGACTTTGGTAATGGCTCAAGAGGAGACAATCTGCTCCAGACAGGGAAAAAGGCAGAGCCTGCAGACAGAAACAGGATCCCCTGAGCACAGAATCAAGACGGTAAGTGTCTGTTCTAGTTTTAGAGTCTTGCAGCATGTGGGTACCAAAAATACAGCCTGTGTGTGCCCTTTGGTCACATCATCACAGACATGCAGTGTCCCAAAGATGCTTACCAGCACAACCTTGATGGAGATCTGGCTCTACTCTTACAAGTGCTATTTGATTTCTCTACAAATGACAGCAACTCACTATTTTTAGTGCTCATCTCCTGCCTGCTTGGCGTTTCCCTTGGGCCTTGCTTACCCTTGTTTCACAGCTTTGGTGCCAGCTCCCACGAAGCATTTTTTTGATGCCAGAGGGGATCATGCCAAGTCTGTCTGTGCTGATGCCAAAATGGCAGCTGGCTCTACTGTTGAGACAGAATTTGCCAAAACTAACAACACTAGTGCTGGGGTGATTAGAATTGACTTTAAGGTTTTCATCTTCCTTACCCTTCTATTGCCTCTAAATTCCATGGGATAATGCGGCTCTAAATACCTTCTGGGGTCCTAGAAGATGGATTTTTTTCATCATAAGCTAAGTCAATAGGCAATTATACAGCAGACAGTCTTAACTGAGAGATCCTTGAAAAGGATACTTTTATACATGAAGCAATTATCTGGGATGCAGCACTGCTGCTGCTGGGCCCAACTACACAGGCCAAGGCCTGCAGCAGATAAGGCAGGGCATGAACTCTTAGAGCCTGCAAATGTGTTTATAAAGAACCTACCCCAAAAACAGACAATCTGTTGAAGATAAGGGTGGCTACGTGATATTTTATTACTGAGACATACCTACGACAGAAGTCTGGAGTGCACAAGAAGGTCAGGGATCAGCCAAAGTGCATTACATTACCATGAGCAAAAAGACAAAATCCAAGCAGTGTAATTGCCCTTTGCCCCTTCTGCACTCTCACAAAGTGCCACTGTGTGAAAAGCCAATATTCAGATAAAATCCAGTCTCATACACGATGCACAGTCATGTTGGCTATGGGAAACACCCACAGAGATATGAACAAATAGCAGATGTGATAGGCAATCACAGGTGAAGATGCCTGTGATTTGAAGTGATGGTATCCCTGTAAATCACAAAGTAATTTGATGTTAATCTCTGCTGCTTTTCTTATAAATCTAAACCCCACACCTTGCTCAGAAACAGTGGTGTCAAATGGGCACCCGATTGCCCAAAGATGCTCAGCTCCTGCTTCAGGAATAGCGCATTGGTTAACGTGACAAGAGGTAAACAATTGGTTAAAAAGGCTTTGTCATCAAGTAAGACTTTGCTGGGAGGATCTGTTGTGCACGTAGTCTGGTCAGATTTCTCTTAAGTTTGTTGGCCTTTCCTGAGCATAAGTTTACATCTTGAAGAAGTTTAGAAAAGCTCCCTTCAAATCCCAGCAGTCATGTTTTCTGCAGCTTGTTTTACAAGAAAGAGGTTCTTTCATTAAATTCTGATAATTTTATTTCTCCAGTAGAACTTTTATTTCTATTATTTCTATTATTTCTATTATTTCTATTTTTCTATTTTTATTCTTTCTATTTCTATTATTTCTAATATTTCTATTATTCTTAATTTTATTTCTCCAGTAGAACACCACTTCTAAATGGCTTGAACCCTTCTTTGGAGGAACAGATTTTCTGGGAAATCCTTCAGAAAGAAAAAAACCCCAAACTTTAGCAGCCACCTCTTTCTGAGCACTCTGCTGGATATTATGGTTTGGTGATGTTGCAGAGCAGTATTGCACAGGCTGTCAAATGTCCTCAAATTGCTCTATATGTACACCCTCAAGAACTTTCCTAATATCCCAGACTTTTCATTCCAGGTCCTGCCATGCTACATAAATCTCCACTGATAAACAGATTCTGGTTTGCAAAAGACTGGGTGTGCAGAACTCAAACTACAAGCAATCAATTTAACTGAATCTTCTTCCTCTGAAAATATACATGTGTATCACAATATGGTATTCCCAAAATTAAAAGCTTCTCAATTAACCCAATGGGCTGTGCAGTACCTGAGTTTTACAGGATTTCTATTATCTAGCAGAAACACAAACTCATCCCTGCAGCTGCAGGTAGGCTGAGGGTCGGAGTTTGTGCAAAAGCATGAGGAAGTCCCTCCACATGGCGTGGTAGTCTGACTAGCAGAAAGACAGAAAGACTGCTCTTCCAAAATGAAAGGCACTGAAGATCACATATTTCTTCATACAACCAAAATGAAGAATGAAAGGAAATCACAAGTTTAACTATTAAGAAGGCTCAATACCACAAGCATTTAAAAGATCACAGCAAACCATATTAAAGACATCACTTTTAAATCTCTAGACAAAACTCTAAGAGAGCTATTCAGTCTTAAACTCTACTGTTGAAAATTTCCTTAAAAATGCAACTTTACGGAAAAAAACACTTCAGAAAACCTCATTTTAAACAAAACATTGTCTTTTCTAACTTGAATTACTGTGTTGCTTATGACGTCTCCAAGTACTTGGAAGAAAAAAATGAGTAAATAAAAGTAAGGAATAAAGCAGAATTGTGTATGGTTAAGGGAAGATTCAAGTGAAGTTTACCTGTATCTGTGAAAGAGAATAAAATAAAAAATACCTTAACGCCTAATCTCTCTCCTGTTACAGTACAAGTTTTGACTGACATCTTTACCAGGAAAACAAGAAAATCTCCCCCAAAGGCCACACACTTTGCTGCTCTGCCAACCAGAGAGCAGATGTTTTGAGGGGGCCCTCAGAAAATACGATGTACATGAACCAGAGCTGACAGATGTAGGTTTCCAGGCGCAGATGAAACTGGTGCAAACCAAGCATACAGGGGCAAAAATTCAGTGCCTCCCATCACCAGCCTCACCATCCTGCTTCATTTTCCCTCTCTGCGGCTATTTTCCCTGACCACAGAACAGGGACAGCGCCAGAGGTACTACAACCATTGTACTCAGAATACAATTAATTGCTATTCTTTCTGTGCCCAGCACTGCCACCGGCTACCCCAGGATTTCCTGTGGGGCTCGGCTCATCGGGAGGCCGCCCTGGGAAGCCGAAGTTACGTAAGGAGCAGGCGGCTGGGAGGAAGCGATGGCCCGGTGTCGCCTTTCAGCACCGGCCCTGGCATTACGCAGTTTGCACTTTGCTTAAGCATTAAAGGCACTGGTGGCACCTGGAATCAAAGCCAGTTTCTAAATTTCAGTGACAAACCTGCTGGCCAGGCAGCTTTGCCCTTTCAAGGACAGACAGTTCCAACACCCTGTGGCCTCACTCCCCTTTCTCCCTGGTATCTGTAGGATTTTCCCCTTAGGTGTATGCAAAACGTGTCCATAAGCGTATTTCAGAGAGTTCAGTAATTAAAAACTTAATTCAGTTTTATTTTGGGAAGCCAGGTTGATGACTGTAGCCTGCCTTTACAGGCATTTCTTATCCAAACTGCTGCTATATTTTCCATTAATGCTTGTTATTCCACTGGCAGATAAAGTGAACACTCGCCTGGCTGTGCAGAGCAGGAGGAGGACCAGATGACCCACATGGTTTTACCTCTTTCATGCACTTCTCTGCAGCAAGGTTGCAAGCTGCAGGGAAAGAGAGAAAACCAAGCACTTGCCTTTTCCTTGCTCAGGCCTGGCTCCCAGACATGCATGTGCTCTAGACCACAAAACCTTTCACTCCTGCAACCATTGCTTCTTTTGGAATTCTCCCATAGTATGAACCAAATAGTCTGCATGCACCAGTATAAACAAATCAAAACAGATCAAAACCTGATTGACATCCTACTGTTTTACAGGAAAGTAGTTGGTGCTAATTAGAGTGACTACAGTAAAACACTAGATTTAAAAGAACCCAGAAGAACACCAAAACAAACCCCAAAATCCCAAACTAGCAAAACCTTTTCTTCTTCAAAAGGTGAACAATATACATCACCCTCAGCACTCAGAAAGCTCAGAGCCCTGTGGGTTACTGTTCAATGAAGAAACTCTAAGACAAGGAAATATTTTCAGTTTTCAGAAATACTCACTTTGGACACATCACAGGCTCCTACAGTAGTATTTTTTCCCATGAATGGGACAGTTTGGGGAGTAGAAATTCTGAACATCTCCTTTGGAACACCAGGATACCAACCCTCATTTCCTGGAAACAAGTGAGGAAACTGACCACCAATTTAATTCAGACACCCAGCCTGCACCCTGTAAAGTCATTAGACCACTGAAAAGACATCTTCCAGGTAAAAATACATAAAGAACTTAGGGACAGACAGCAACATTTGGGAGCAGGATTTAGTTACGGATTTAATTACAGACTGACCATCAGACTTGTCCTCCTTTCAGCACTTGTTCCTTAGCACAGGCTTTAAAAGTCAGGGCTGTTTGAAAATCAAAGAGGCAAACCCAGAGGCACCAGGCTGTCAAACTGTTCTGGGAATGATTTGCTGCAGCCAAAGCACCAACATTTCTTTAACCTATTCTTAAGGCAACTGTAATCACTAGTGTACCCACTGCCTTAACAGGGGTTGTATTCCTTTGCTTGATGCCCTTTAAACATAAGGATGTTCTTTCCCATTAACACAGACTCAGGCCTTAGTGCAAGGTAAGGTAGTAATTTTTCCTTCTCCACTAAAAACCACTCATGACTGATAGCAGTGATCTTCTTAAATAAGCTCACCTGGAAAATTGTTCCATTCCTCTGAAGGCTGCTTACAGAAGACAAAAGAAATATTTATTTCCTAGACTACAAGGATTAAATCATGGTTTTACTGGTTTTCTCAGTCTGAAACTTAAATCCATCTTAAAATATAGGATCCAAAATGGTGCATGTCACTTATTAGCATGGAGTATTACAAAATACCTGTATAGGACAATTCTACACTGTTAAAGATTTGGTGAGTTTTTTATTGAAAAAACTGCATTCAATTTCTCGTCCAAAATCCCAGACTATTTCACTTTTTCCATTGCTACGTACTCTGCATTTTTACTTGAGGAAAAGTCAAATAGACTTCAGGCTATTTCTTCAAGTTGTTCTCCTGTTTTAAAAAACACACATAACCTTCCATCTGCAGCTCAAATGTTTTCTCTTTGTCTCCCAAAATATTGGCACAGAGGCAGAACAAACCCCTCCAGTCACCACCACAGACACTCCTTAGCAAATATTCATCACTTAATGGACCCTCCTGTACACAGATCCTCACTCAGTATCCCATAACCAATGTGCTGCCACAACTCAGGCTGGGCTGTAAAATATCCATTGAATTAACCAAATTAATCAGCCTCTTCCCATGAGGTTGTTCCTGATAAATCCACACTGCTCATTTCCTGTTGCCTTAGAGATGCTTATAAAACCTTCAGGGATTTATTCTAATGCTTCAATAGAGACTGAAGCACTTCATCATTTTCTAACTTTTTCTTATTTTTTTCCTTTAATCTGACCCCCTATACATTTAGTATTTTTTTTCATATGTGTAGATTTACAAGCAGAAGTTTGCACACTCTCTGTTTGGGTTTTTTTTCCCCTCAAGAACCAAAAGAGCTGCAAACCCTTTCAGTCTATATCAGTTACTGAGTTACTGTATACTCACTTCACTCATTAGATTTTAGATCAACATCTTTTTCATTTTTTTATATCTAGCATTGTTTTGCAGAACCTTTTCCTAAGCCTTTGTGTGTTCCTTACTAGCTGCAGTACAATTTTTACACAAAAAGTAAATGATAAAATGAGTGAAATCTTTACCATCCCTTCAGTTTTAGATGGCTGGAATTAGTAGATGGTTTTAACATCAGCAAAATATAATGAAGATGATAGTAAATTTCAGAATCTTTTTCAAATGCAGGTCTGAGAAAGAAAAATGTTAAGAACTTTTACCACATATACCCCATTTGTGGAAAGAATTCAGCATAAACTAACAGCATGGCTTTATCTTTTAAGAGTGTCAACATACAGTGGACTATCAAGTGCAGTCTGAGCTCACATTGACTTGAAGTCACTTGAAGTTTTCATGAGGGAAAATAAATGACCATCAAATATGTCCCAAAATTCTTGGGAAATTCAATGCAAAGCAAAATCAAAAAAGCTAAAGCCATCTTTTGAAAATGTAAAAACCTACTAGTGAAATGGAAATTTTATCTGCCAAAGCAAGCCAGCAGAACCAGTAGCATTTAGTGGAGCCACCATGCACCAGAAGAGATCTTCAGAGATGGATTCAGATTGGAGACCAGATCCGTAACAGAGACAAATCAAGCAGCTTTGCTGTCAGACAAAGCACACTGGACAAGGGTTAATTCCCATACATGCAACTTGGGTATTCTTGAACTGTGCAGTTAGAGGAAAGTCTCTGAGCTGGTTTGTGCTCCACAATCCTGTAGCTCTGCACAGCTGAGCCTCTCTACTTCCCTTTTCAAGGCAGGCTGGAGGAAACACAACCCTGCTTCTTCCTCATTAGCGTGAAGGGATGCAGTCAAATTATCTGCAGACAGCTTTTGAACTACCCCGAGGAACAGCCAGGCCTCCAAAAACTCAACACACACATGGAAAATGCTTCTTCCTAAACCTTCCAAGAGGAGGAAAATGCACCAGTGGTTCCTACAGTCCCTGAACTGGAGCTAGCTTGGGAGTGTCTGCCGCTTACAGCAGTTCTCACCAGATTCTTGTTCAAGTCCTCCCTCTTTGCTCACATTTAGATGACCTGGAAGAAATTTTGATGCATGCAGATGCCAAGGACATCCCTTGTGAGTTGCATCCTTAGATATGAGAAATGTCATTTAAGTCAGGGGTTTGACTGAGAGCCCAGATCTTGCTGTAATGTGATAGCTCTGCCAGAGCCATCCTGCCAGGTCCATAAATCCCAGTATTTCCCAAAGTAACAGTGGAATCTGAAATAAGATTAGTTTCTGAAGGAAAAATGGGTGATCTGGAGGTTTTGTTTTATTTCAGAGCATTGCCCTAGGTCAGCTGACCACACAGGCAAGGAGCACAGGCTGCTGCTGTACCACTGCAGATGCCAAGCATTCATTCAATCAGCAGTCAATGCTAACATCAGAACAAAAGACAAGTCCACTTTCCCAATTTCAGCAGTCCCCCCACAGACCCAGCTTTACTTGGGTTGTGTCTAGTAACAACCATTTTTTCACAGTAGGGACAGATTTATTCTTGGGGAAAAAAAAAAAAAAATCCACCCAAAAAAAACCCCAAAACAAAACAACAAAACTTAGTGGGTTAGATGTCTCAGACATACTCTGGCATCTTCAAGAAAGGTCAAGAACTCATCCCCAAAGCCTCTAAGCTTTACTAAGAAAGAACAGAAATGAAAGAAACCCTCTATCTATTCAACAGCACAAATTCAGACATTCTGTCAAGATCTGAACACTTTTACCATATTTTTTTCCCAACACAGCCTGGGGCTCAAAAACATTCTTGAACATGAAGGTTCATATAAATCTATCAAATTAGTCAGAAAGATTTTCAAATGTAATTTACAACTCAGCCAGTCAGTAAAAACATGAAGGGGTGCTACCCACTAGATTCCCCCCATAATAACACTCAGCGCAGCGCCAAAATTGGTTCTGCAATAATGTCTTCATGAGACAGTTGATCTTTAGTGATCTAGGAAGCTGTGGATAAACCTCAAGACTGAGAATGTTTTTGGTGCATATTCTCATTTCTCCCCAGGGAATCTTGATCTTCAGAGGAATATTAATATGAAGTATGCAAAACATTTTATGAACTGTTTATAACCCAATGACTCCAAGTGTAATCTTAGATGTCATTCTGCAAAGACTTAGTCATGTTCAGCAATCTGAGCAGAGGGAAATGCTAAAGCCTCTTGGGCAGATCACTTTTATTGCTCCTTTAGCTCTGTTCAAGCAGTTTCACATAAAACAGTTATCTTATACTGGTATCAGCAAAACACTGCTCTGAATCAAGCTGACATAAAACTCACGGTTGCATTATTAACTAGTAAAATCCTTCCATGGACTTGTGTTTGGAAATGTCTCTTCACACATACAGCCAAATCTGAAAATGCAAAAGATTCTTACTTAAACATTGCTTAATGGTAATGTTAAAACTGGTGTTCTTCTGACAGAGATTTTGAAACAAATACTTTAATCCTTCAATAAAAGACAAACATGAAAAGCATATGGTTCTCACTGGGTATGCTTACTGCAAATCAAGTTACCTTCCTGGAAACTCAGTATGTATTTGCTAAAATAAAAAAACAAAGCATCTCTTATGGCTTCACAATTAGAACTTAAAAAGCCAGATGCTGCAGGCGTTACAGTTTTCTTCACAATGTTACTTTACCAGTTACACATCTTGAAGGCTAAAAACAAGTATTTAAGGAGAAAAGAGTGTCACAATCTGTGAAGTTAACATTTGTGTTAAAAATACTCATGGAAGAATGTAGCTGTTTGCTTTCTAGAAGCCACTATTTGGTCTCGCCTATTTTTCAAATAAGAAGAGGCCTTTACAGAATTAAAAATAAAACACTGAAACCTCCATGTGACTTTCCCATATGTAGCTTTTCAACAGCCAAGTGATTTCCCCTATCCCATCCCCACTGTTTGCATACTAAGGCAATGTTTGCCAAGTTTGAAGTAGAGAATTTTTAAGCCAAATTTGTAAAACCAAGAAGATAAAGATTTTGTTAATATCCTTTGATCAGAGATAAACTTCATAAGGAGAGTTAAACTGTGAAGAAGAGCAAGAAAAAAAGATTTTATGTTTTGCTCTCAATTTACCAGGAATGTCACTGTGTCAGTAGAGAATATGGGCATGCCAACATCAGCTTCCCTGAGCTTTTGAGAGCCCTACATGTAGTCATCCTACTTCTGCACATTCTGAGACATAATACTCTTCCACTCATTTAATAAACAAGTAGATCTAACCTGAAAGGTGGAGGAGTTAAGAGAACATCTCAGTTTTATTCCTCTAGGGCTACTGGTAAATGTAGCTGACAGGATTTTCCTGCCTGCTGCTTTTCTGGTTGCCTTCATCCCCACCACAATATCCAAATATCTGAAAGATCAACATCCAAATGGCTCTCCATGCTACACATCACATCCAAAAAGCTTGTGGAGGTGACTTAAAACCAGGCTTCCAGTTTTCTGAAGGGTGGGACCTGTGACCACATCTACAAGGAACAACACAGCAGCTAATTCTGAGCCAAAAGGAGATGGCAGGCAAGGCTGGAGCACATGCACCAGGACAGCAGAAAGGACTGCCTGCCAGAGGAAAAAGCAGAGGACAAAGTCCAGAGCTGGTCATCACTTGAACAAGTAGGGCAGCCCAACAAGGAACTCAGCAAAGTCACCTGCCAGAGAACATGAAGATGCCATGTTAGACTGAATGCCCCACAGCAGAAGTCCGAGACTTAATTCTTCCCGGGACACCAAAGTACCTCTTTCCCAGTCTAAGCTGCAGCACAACATTCATTCCCACTGACCTCACTTTTCCCCTTGGATGAGGAACACACCCAAGGTTCTATCTTGATCAATGCAATCACAAAAGGCTGTTCATTACATGCAACAGTTCAGTAAAGCACGTCTGGCAGCATGACAAAAATCTGCACAGGAACACCTTGAAATTCTCATGTTCTATTTGACCTACATCAAATCCCACTAAATATCTAAACACTCCTCTGTCACCAGGAGTGCAGGAGCTGTGGGCTGGTGACAACCTGCAGCTTCACTCCACGTGGCCCCCAGTCTGTGTCATGAAAGCCTGGCACCAAGACTTACATCAAGAAACTGCACACACAAAGGGGATGGAAAAGCCTGCTCCACCCTCGTGAAAGGTGTTCTCTGGTCCTACTTACAGCCTGAAAAGGGAGGGGTAAGAGGGTCTGTGTTTATCCTCTGCAGTCTTGCTCAGCTGTACTCAATGCCTGCACTCGCCCTAATGGTAACTTCCTGTTGACAAGTATGTCCTTCTGCAGTGTATTTCATCTATTTTCAAAAAGACAAGTAACCCTTTTTTTTTTCTTGTGCAAGACAAATTATGGCCTCTATACATAGAGGGATATTATTTGGATTCCAAATAACTAGTCATCCATTCTCAAACTGTACTGGGCTTCATGTCTGCCAAAGTCACTGTTTTCTATTCTTTCCTTTTCTACTAGAAGAATAAGAACAGAATTTACTATAGCAGAAACAGAGTAAGTCATTAATGTTTATAGAGAACACCTATTACTTTACATTACAGAAAAGATTTCACGTGTTTCATTTTTCATTTGATTTTTTTCATACTAGTTCAGTGTGTTAATATTTGTATACGTACTGAAAACAACCAGAACTCTTAAAAGCTCACAGGTTTCAGAAGAAGACATTCAGTGATTTAGTTATTCACATGTAATAAGAGAAAACAAATATAAAATCATACTGTTTATGAAAACTAGTAATTGTTGATGATGACCATATTTTTAGGGTCAATCTTTGGAGAACTGTCAGTAAAAAGAAGCATCTTCCTTTTACTTACCACTGTCCTACACCAAATACCTATGTTGAAAAAAAATTTTAAAACCAAGACAACTCCATTTTGTTTTATTCCTCCAAAGTATCAAGGAGACTGAAAGCATAATTCACTCTAGTAATTTTCTATAAAGGAGGATTTCATTGTTAACTACAGTAAGCAAACACCAGATTTAAATTTTCCCTTGCAACTTGCCAATCTTCTTCTGACTCAGCTTATTAAAAAAGTTTTCTTTCCACTTCAGTAACTTTCCTCTTTTGGTGTATAGCAAAAAGATGGATGATCATTTAGAGAGATTCCTAGCCAGGCATCATTTCTGGCTGGTATCAGTTACAAGCCAAAAAGTAATCAGAGATTTAAAATACTGGCAGAAACAGTTCAGTGGTTGGGATTCCTTTGCTAACACAGAACTTCAATACTGCCTTTATAAAATCAGCATCAAAAGAGATGCAGAAATATGTACTCAATGCTTCTGACATATTTGATTGTAACTGAATATTCTAGGTAGGAAGCCATACATACACTGCCAACAGCCTCTGAGATAACCAGCAATATAGTAGCAATAAGTGGCATCAGGATTGAAAATGAATGATCTCATAATTGCTCCCAAAGTGCCAAGAACTCAGACCTTCACATGACTGAAGACTCTTTTCAGAGTAACCACATATGAAAACATATATTCCAGATTCACAGGACTGGAACCTTCATAACAAAGTGCCACAGATTGGCACTTTGATGGCTCAAGTTGATCTTACTATTCTGTTTCCATGCCATTAAATATCTAATTTTTCTGTCTCCACACCTCACAATCCACTTTTTGTACCTCAAAATACTGGCAAAAGTTACCAGTGATCTCCCATGGCATGAGATGCATGGGAAGCTATGCAACAGCCTTTAGGTTAGGGAAGCCAGCTCAAATCCTAATTTCTCAACTCAGGAGCACAAACAAAAGAACACTTGTACTGGCTTTCACATCTCTCTTCTTCACATCTTGACGTCTCTGCTAACAGATTCTAACAACCAGGACACCAGAATTCATACTTCAGCATCTTCAACTTCTTTCCTGAAGGACTCCAGCTATTGATTCCTGATAACGTTGCCAAGCTGGTCCCTGAAACAAGCCAGAGAGCGCTCAGGAAACATTCAGGGAAAGGTTGGAAGAAAGAGGCGGCTGCAGGCAGATCCCAGCACACAGGAGATCAGCCCTTGACTGCAGGGATTAGCAAGGCTTTCCACATCCCAACACATCTCAAAGAGACTGCAAGGATTTCCCAGCTTCAGAATAACAACTTGGCAAAGAGGAGCCGTGGAGCTGCAAAGGCCTGTGTGGCTGAACTGAACCCATGAAGCTCTCTGCAGCCTGGGCAAGGCACAGTCCAGTGTGCTATCACAAGTACCAAGTTACTCTACACTGAAGTCCACACTTCTTGACCAGAAATCTGAACATAAAGGTCAGATTTAGCAGTGCAGCTTTGTACAAGGATTCTGACATGAACGCTAGAACCAATAAACAAGAAAGAAATAAAAGAAAAAGCCAACCAACCAACAACCATTCTTTAGAAGAGCAGCTGCCTGGAAGAATTTCAGAAACACTTCGTCCAAACGTGTTTCAGTAGCCATTCAAAATACTCTTCTATTGCATTTCCAATTTCAAAATCTCTTTGCCTTCAAAGTCTGTATCCTCCTATATTTTATTCAAAAGCTCTTGCAATTTAAAAGTCATAGAAAAGCATACCAAAACCACCAGATTTGACTAAATGCATCCATTTCTCTGCAACCTTTATTCCTTCTAAAGCTCCATGTGTGCTGACAAGCATATACAGATACACAAGTAAAACAGGGTTTTCTGCCATAGAATGAACTGCTTCTAGTGTTTATTTTCCACTTGAACCATAATTTTGAATGGCAGATGCTCCAATTTTAGCTTAAGCAAGTAAACATAAATCCTGATGAAAGACATTAGGGGTATAAAAATGCCCATTACCTCTTTGGACTAGATTTGAACTGGTGACCTAAAGATGTGACACTCAGTAGTTCTTTAACTGTGATCACAGAGATTTGCATAAGCAAATACTTAAGTCCCAGGAGATGCTACTTCCTTGGGAACAAATGAAATCTTCAGAAGTAAAGAGTCTATATTTGTGCAATTTTAACAAGCAAGAAAATACAAGTAACAGTCATTTGATTCCTATGGGTTTCTAGAAGAACCTGGTATTACAAGTACACGACACATGAATTTGTACAAAAAGCCAGGACTTACAAAGCTCAGCATTCACTACTAGACAGGGGTAAACACAGCAAGTCCCAATAGTCTCTGTCATGGCTTCAGAAATTTACTAAAATTTCTAAGACACGTTTTGTATGAAAATGCACAAATAGATCCACTTTGAGATTACTTACTAGGAACTAAGGTTTTCACATTCTGTTCAACTGCATCATGTACCTCTGCAGAGCCTGGCATCATAGCCATCTACCCTACCAGAACTATCCAGGCTCTTTGCAACCCAGGAGCCTTGCATCAATATCCTGGTGCTATGGCAGTGCAGGTAAGTGCAGGTCCCAATGAGGCAAGCACGTGTTTCTCACCTGGTTTCAAAGAGGCATCAGCTGAAGGCAGCTATCAGCTTCCTCTCCATGAGAACCATTCTCTGATATTTTGTTTGGCTGTAAAAATTTCACAATGGTACATGTGCCAGTGAGGCAGGCAGAGACAAAAGCACAATTAACAATTCCCAGCAGAGGGCAGATGCTCTTCACCATTTTTCAAAAAGTACTGCATTTGCACAGGTGCTCCATTTCACTGGAGAATCTCCAAAACCATCTCCTAATCAATAGCAGTATCTTTAATCTCCCTGATGAAAAATAATATGCCCATGAACAGCCATCAGCCCCTCTCCCCCATCACATGTGCAAATTCAGCCACAAGTGTGACCAATCCTACAAAAAGGCTCTTGAGAAGAAGCATCTGTACGAACAACTATCTGCCTGCTGGAGGATGAAAAGCCTTTGCTTGGGTTTAGTTTGGAACTACAGATGTGCTTCAGCTGCTCCACACTCCTACAGCCATCCCTAAAATACCAGCCAAAACTGTTAGGCCATCCACATGAAGACAGTCACGTTCTCCAGTTGGCATCCAAGAGGTGTGCAATTAAGGACTTGCCAAGAAAAGGTACTTATCATAGGCAATTTTTACAACATCACACACAGCATTAAAATAGCTTCAAGAAAGGAAAGAAAAATGTAATATAAATTACAAAAGCAGGTAATGAATCTTCCAAAAGCATTCAAAGAGATCACAGTAAAAGCTTGTAAGGGTGAGAAACCTGATTTCATAAACATGCTTCTGATTAACCCTTTTACAGCTTCAGAAAGATACCATCTCAGTTGCTCCCAAGCACATCTGCCAGAGCTTGCCAAGGAAAGCATGAGCAAGCAGCTTCAAAGGCAGGATGACGTACCTAGAGCAGTAAACCCTAATCCTTGGTGGGGAAACCACGCAACTGAACTTAGTCATAGAAAATGGGATTAGAAATTCTAAAACAAAACAAGGCGTTGAAGGAATTAGCAGTCATCTCAAAATCATGTTGAAAATATTGAGCAACATTTAAATAACAACTTTTGTCAGGACTGATAAAGAGGAGAGTAAAACTAACATCTTGCACAGGAAACCTTTAGTGTTTATCCTATGGGGATAGGAACAGGATATCTGTGTCAGGCCAAAACCTTACACACTGGATGGTGGTTTGGCAAAGAGCAGAGGTGTCAGAGAGCACTTCTGCCATCACCCCTAGAAATTCAAGGGCATGGACCCCTAGAAAAATGTTCCTGTGATTTGACTGTAGGAAACATGGCATTGATGGAAGCAGACAGTGCTTTGACAATAAAGCAACTGCTCATGTGCAGGGGCAGAGGGAGAGTCTCTGGAGGGCAATTTGGGAAGCACAGCCTTATTCTTTCCACAGTTCATAATGTCATTCAAACTCATGTACACAAGAATGTTGCAACTGCTCAAGTGATCATCTCCACTAGCGTCACACACATGGCAGAAATGCAGAGGTCAGGATTTCTGAGGCACTTCCCCCAGGAGACAGCTAATGTGACTTTCTGAAGTTCCCCACGTTTCTTGCACTGGAACTTCCTGGACAACAGTGTTGCATATTTTCCAAGGCCCAGATCTAACCAAAATTACATGTTTACACAACCCAAATGAAATTCAGTTTTTGATCAATGTGTGTTTTCATTTTTGAACAAGAGCTAATTTTCTAACTTAAGACAATCTTTCTAAAATAAACCATGTCTGTGCATAGGGTCAGGGTGCCTGGAGAGAGCCTAAAACAACAATTAGTTTAAGTGAGCTTCCCATGCCTTCTCACTGCCAAGCAGGCTTCATTAGCAAGTACCAAGTATTCAAGTCCTGATGGCTTCAACAGATAAAACAGAGAACACAAAGGCTTGCATCAGGAAAAGGAAGGCAGTGGAATAAAACAGACAAGCAAGGAGAGAAAATAGTACCTTGAAAAAAAAGGCAGACCATCATGATCTAGGTGCTGATTAAATCTGCTCCCAATCGATATTAAAGGAATGTGACCATAAGGCACAAGTCCAGTCTAGCAAGGGAGAGCTATTTCCCCTTTGATCATCCTCTGGTGTCAATGGAAACCCACTGGGGCTTGAAGAGATACCAAGTCATTGGGAGATGACTATCTAATTTAGCACACAGAAGGTGAAGAAAAGTAAATGCGAGTTTCCAGCCCACATCCTCAGGTCCAGGACTATCACTTGCATTTAATGAAGTCAGAGTACTCAGATTTCAGTCACCTCCCTCTGTTGTCTCCCTTCAGAGTCAAGTCTCTTCTTTCCTAGATATCAGGCTCTTCTTTCCTTTAGAAAGGCCTCTATGCCTCCCTTGCTCCCAAGTGAAAACAGGACAAGACAGATACCAGGTACCACAGCTTACATGCAAAGCAGTACAGCACAGGGCTGTCCAAATTCAGGGCAAGAGCAGATTGACTGTGTTACCTTTCATTTAGGACTGAGACACTGCCGTAAGTTTTCTCCCTTGCAGTCTCAGAGATCCCAGCAGAGTCCTGCAGAAGAGTGACCCTGCAGCAACAACTAACCGTACAATACAATAGTAGGAACCATTGGGAACCAGGTAGTTCCTAAACCAAAAGTTGTGGTAGATTTGAGTGGAGGAGTTTGGATACTGCTTATCTTTCTCTGCAGGGAAAGCAAAAAGACATTTAAGGACCACCCTGAAGAGCCTCTCTGAAACCTCAAAGGTAACCAGACCTGCACATGAACCCAGGAGAACTATGTGAAAATTCAGCTTCCACCAGTAGCAGTATCCCAATCAACTAGCAGAGCCTCTTTGCTCTACCTAGACAAAAAAAAATAAAAGGAAGAGAAGATAGGACATTTCACACTCAGCTCAGTCTCTTGAAAGATGAAAGCAAAGAGGGGATTTTTTTAAAGTACTTGCTTAGAAGTTTCGGAAGAAAAGAACAACTCCTAGTTTTCCTTCCATATTTAGGCTGAGACTTTTTCAGTATTTCCACTGTTGCGAAACAGAACAGAAGAAAACAAATCTTCTTTGACTACACAGAAGTGCCAACCAGAAAACAAGCCACAAAAGCTTGTATAAATACATGCATATCCCAAAAACCAGATGCACCTATCAAAGCATTGTTTAAAGTTTGTCTGAATTGAGAGTGTAACTGAACTCTCTGTACTTGTTGCTTAGAACAGTTTTACTCAAAATAATAACCAGGATTCAAACCCAGTAAGAAATAATGAACTAGGGTTTAATTGGTTTGCGAGAAACCCAATTTGCAAGTGCTATCCTTAGCCAGCTATTGAATATGACTGAGCCCAGAAGGCACTGTGATGAGTGACTTAAGTGGAGGCACCCTACACCCACCAACATTCCTGCTGAATGAATGTGAAATCGGCAAGAATTGCTTTTATTTATCTTACTAAAAGCATTTCTTGGAAGGGCTGGAAAAATTTATTTCAGATGGATTTTTCAGCTGAGAACAAAGTTGTATTTATTATAATTATGCACTCTCCAGTGTGGCCTGCCTTGCTGAGAAAGAACATTAAATTCAGCTGTGCACGAACTCATGGAAGTGACCTTTTTGAATGAAAATGCTGCAGCAAGAGACTTGTGGAGCATTCTCACTAAATAACTTACTGTCTGCAACTTGCAGATTAGTGCTCAGACCACTGATTTTAGCTGCTACTTACACAGGCACAAGTCCTTATGAGGTCAATCAGCTGAGAATAAATCATGTGTGCTGCAGAATACAGTATAGAGAACTGTACTTGGTCTCTAGTCTGGTATGGATTTATGAACTTTTATTAACCATCACATAGAAGCATAATCTTGCAAGACACTTTAAAGAGGTCTTTTCTGCAGGACACCCAGTGTTCCCTTTACATAAGAGGATCAAAGGTGTTATTGACACGAACTGAACAAGCTCTCACTTTAATGAGAGCAACAAATTCAAGAATGAACACCCATCACCCATGCAGAAATAGCCTGCTCCCTCTTTGCAGAAGGACAAGGGTTATCTGAAAGACTTCTGCTCCATGAAAAGCCCACACATTTGGGGGGAAGACAGGTTGGCACTAAACTACTAGAAGTTAAACTAAAATGCTCATTTCATCATCAAATGAAAGGTGAAATGTAAAATAGCAAGAGTGCAAGACACACACTTGTTTGGAAATTAAGGATGTCATTTCAGTGTGCACATATAAAATGTCCTCCTTAGACACATCAGATGATCTTACTCTTTGCAGAAAGGTTGTGTATCTCATTCTATAAAGACACAAATACAGATGTCTGAGCCTTCCCAGCAGCTGGGCAGTCAAATTCCTAGTGCCAAAGAAAGCAAGGCAAGCTTTTGTGATGACGTCCAGGACATCTCATGGGCAATTGGAAGTCATTCCTCTGCCTGCCCAGCCCAAGAGCATCCCACAATGATCAGGATCTACTGGCAATCTGCTCCAGGCTCCCTCTCTCCCCTTCACTCCCAAGGTATGCATGGCAGGCTCTCTGGTTGAGGCCATCAGAAGATTTTGGTATGCAGTTCAAAAGCCCAGGAAAAAGACTACCCTGTACTAAGCATGCAGAAGCCAAAATGCAGCTGTAAAAACAGTTTGCACTGCCAGTTTGGGTTCTGCACTCCCTTTTCAGATTCTTCATTTGCATTTCAGCCAGCTCTAGCTTCTCCCACTGCTCTTCTCTCTGAACCTGCTGCTTTGGTTCCAAATCTCCATCTCTGTGTGCTGTTGTCTCCAAGGGGAAATATGATACAAGAAATTCCATGTTTTGACTTTGTTACAGAACGAATTAACTCAGCTGCAAAGAAGGAAAAGCTTTCACTTGAACGAATTGTTTTCCATGCAGTAAACAGAGGACATGCAATTCGTGAGGGGCACTAAAGCTCAATCCTCATGTGTCTTCACATGTTGATTATTTACAGTAATGCTTTCCAGATAAATAGAAGAACAGTTTCCACTCAAGTATAGAAGAAGCCAAGAACAATAAAACTCTATATCGACAATTAGGCAAAGTTTGACCATAGTACTTGAGGGCATTAAAAACCTTTGGACCAAAACCTTGTAGAAGAAAAGCAAGAGTTTCTTGTTAACAATTAATAATTTAGACCTGAAGACTTTCATCCAGACATCCAGCTGAAGAGGAAAATGACACAGTATTTATACAGCCAGTACCACACAATCCTCTGGTATTTTGATACAAAAAATATAGTTCATAGTACATTTACCATTTTACTGTCCCCATTGTGATGACAAATGTGAAATTACTTTCTTAACATCACATGGTAAGCCAGGGTCACAACTGAAGAGTTTTTGAAAAACTACTTGTGTGTCAAAGGGAGTACATTGGGACTTTTAAAAAATATTTTTTAATAATATTTATAAATTCATCCTAAAAAAACCCAACACAAACAACAACAGCTAAACCCAAAAAATTTTCTACTTTTCCCCCATTATTTACCTTTGCACTAGTCTTTTGGGTTAAGTAAACTAGCAAGACACTTCACCCTCAAGAGCCCTCATGACTGAAGCATATGCAAGATGCCTGCTGCCAGGATAAGGAAAAAGCTGACCAACACAGAAGCAGTGCAAGCCTTGTAAACAAACAGGTTATTAGTTTTAACCAGATAAAAGAAGTATGTTCAAAGACCACTTCTTTAATTAGAGACACTAGTTAAAATCATAAACAAGTTTTACCTTGCACCCTGTCCTGAAGGAAAAGTGCCTTCAGAAGGACTGTTGGCAGGCAGTGCCTGCGTGAGAGAAGAGCCACTGATAATAAGAGCTCTCAGCACAAGAATACAAATAAATAAAATCTAGGGTCATTCATTTCAGAGTCTGTCTCAGCTTGTGAAGTGCCACTAGAACTTAAGGTTTCCAGAATTGTAAAATTAACTTTTTCTGTGTAATGATAAAGGCTACATCAACAGCATCACTCAGCCAGCCTACAGTTTACACTCACACAAGGTACACAGTTTCGTAGACACAAATGCACCCTCTCTTTGTTTGGTTCCAAAAGATCAAGATGCAAGGGGCCCATACCACCAGCCAGGTCACTGTAAACATCTTGTCTTGTGCTGCTTTCCTCCCCTGAAGACCTCTACATTTTCCAGTCAAAGCCAAACTGTTCACTGGCTTGCATATGCAGATTTAGTCCTGTTTTATTAAGACACACCAAATGTATTTAATCCTTTGGCTGCACTTCTAAAATCTTTTAGAGTAGGATTACAGCAAGAAGAGTCTTGGTTATATACTGTTAGATAACATAACACAGACAAGAAACCATCACTGTCACACTTTGTGATCCCCAAAGTTTATCTGCTCTGTTAAAGGCTGTGAAAAAAGATTAGTCTGTGCCTCATCCATACCAGGAACACAGCAAGCCCTTACATTTCACATCAGCCTGAAGTTACATGCCAGCAAAGGTGAAACAAGGCAGCAACAGATATATCTGGCCCTTAAACTAAAGCTTTCCTGGCACAATGCTTCTCAAAAATATATATATATGCTGAAAATAAAGTAGGACTGCTTCTCCAGCAAGTCCATCTAGAGAAAGCAGACTGCAGGTTTTAGGAAAGAAAATGATTGCTGCAGACCTCCTGAATTCATCTTTGGCAGGATGATCCTTGGACTTTGCAGTCAAATGATGGGCAGGTCTGAGGAGAAAAATCTCCCAACTCTTGTTTTGACAACCTAACCACTGGTTTAGTATGATCACAGACTCTGGAAAGTAGAGATACAAAGAGCAGAAAAGCAAGAAACTCAGTAAAAACAGTGAGCCACAAACATGAGAGTGATATTAATAACCAAGGATGTGAGATGCAAAAATTCCTAGTGACATGAGTAGGAAAAAGGAGCCAAACAATGAGACAAAAAGCCCAATACAACTCGGAAAAAAGGAGAGGAAAATAAGAGCTCTTATTTTTGACACAGTGATTTAAGATAGCACTTGGACTCCAACAGAGCCTAAGTGTCACTAAATGGAGACAAACAGCACTGACAGATGTCTGCAAGCCTGTTTTATCTAAGCTGCAGATCACAGGAGGTTGGAGAGTCAAATGTAAGCTGTTTGTGAAGTTTGCATCTTCTAAAAAGACAGAAGTCAAAACAATGACAAGGTAATTTGAAGACAACACAACACAGGCATAAGCCTCCTCCTCCTCTTCAGCATTCACTGTTTGAAAAGCAGTCTGCAAACAACAAATGAGGCAACCACTAAGGAAAGGAGGAATTCATCACACAGGAGACCCAGACATGAGTCATGACTTTCACATGCATTCAGGTAGTTACATGCATTCCAAGCAGAGTAAAAGCCTTTCAGATCATATCTGAAGAAAATTCTTTCCTTCCCAAAAATCGAGTTAAGTTTGGTAGTTTTACAATTACAATTGATACACAGGATGTGAGAAGTCATCCAGGATGAAGTCAGGCCAGTGTTGAGGCCTTGAACACTGCCTTCTTAAAAGGTTTTATTCAGTGTTTCCAACACCCCTGTACTATGCCCACCCACCTCCTCCAGCCCTCCCCTTACCTCCTGGCTCATTCTCATCCCAGCCCCCATTTAACCCTTTTATTCCACACCAGTCACTCCCAATTCTTGATCAGCTCAGCTCTAAAAGGTGCTTTTACCGACTGCTAGCTCTGTGGGACAGATTTTCTGCCCACCATCAGTGGCATGGCTGTCACAGAAGAGAATTTATGCAACAGGATGGCCTGATCTCCTGCTGGAGACAGAAGACATGCAGTTCCCGTGGGTCCCTGTTGGCAGTCATCCACCACCTGGGATTTAAAGAGGATCCCAAACAGAGAAAAAGGTTTTAAAAAAACAAGCAACTCCTGATACAGTGTAAACAAATAAAAAGCTTATAACAAAGAGTGAGGAATACAGAACTTAGCAAGGGAGAGGACTTCTGCATATTTTGCACTCTTTTTGTATCAAGCCTGTGGTGTGGCTGCCACAATTACACCATTGATTGACTGGAATCATTTTCTGTGACTGTCTTGATTATGAGCTCTAATTCCACAGTAAGTTAAGAAAAAAGGTCTCTTGTGAACAACAGTACTTGACCTGCTGGTCATATCTGTATGGTGGACACGAGAGAAGAGAGTGAAGCAGTTCTGCTCACTAAAAAGCCTTTGCACGGTCTGCAGGAGAGTCATTAATGGTCAAGTGTCTTCCCTGCTTCCAAAGGAACACTTGACACCTTTTACACAGGGAAAGCTCAAGATGGCTAGTGAGATTCTTGGCAAAACACACTCTTCATAGCTGTTTCTACAGCTTATCAACCTTTCCACCTTCAATTTGCTTTTCAGCCAGCAGGAGACAAAATGAAAAAGAAAAGTAGCTCTGTAACCACTGGAGCTGACCATAAGTGTTTTCCACAAGGCTGACTGACTTTGCAGGCTCACAAACTGTGAGCTCCAACGGAGGCTCTGATAAGAGGTAGGGCAAGTATCAAGTCAGGTAACACAACTCATAAACTTCCCAGAGCTAATAAGCTCACTAGTGTAGCTCCTCACTCACTGATTCCCTGTTTGCCTGGTTTTTTAAAGTGTCTCTATGCCTATCTGTTTTCAGGAATTCTGTTGAAATTTTATGCATCTTTGAGGTATCTTCCTACCAAATTTCATTCAAGTTGGTCAGCAGCTTCAAAATGGACGGGGAGATGGACACTGAAAACTACATAAAGCTCACCTTATTCTGTGAACTATCTTCTTTCATTAACAAAATCCATTTTCCTGCTCAAGTCACTGTATCTCCCTCTCCAGGACACTTAGCAAATGTCAGTTTCTTGACAAACTCCCTGAGCCTGAAGTAGAGCCAACAGAGGGTTAGTTTCCGCTTTTCCCATGTTCCCTCCCAGATCTCAAAAATAAATCCCCACAAGCAACAAAACAAACAAAAAAACCCACAAACCAAAACACAAAAAAAAGCCAAACCCAAAAAACCAAACCCCATGGACCTC
Organism: Polioptila caerulea; assembly: GCA_013397295.1. Taxonomy (NCBI): domain Eukaryota; kingdom Metazoa; phylum Chordata; class Aves; order Passeriformes; family Certhiidae; genus Polioptila; species Polioptila caerulea. The sequence goes on from VYXF01012754.1 coordinate 1,983,285, forward strand.
TGCTCGAGTTGCCTCTGAAATTTTTATTGCTGCCTTGCACACACCATCTCACTAGAGATGAAATAAAAACACATCACCATTAGAAGTAACAAATTTTCACTCATAGTAAGAGAAGATTAAAGAGGAAAGAAGAGAGAATCCTTTATTGCTAGCAGATCTTTCCTTTCTTGAGGTTTACTCTTTTCTCTGCTAGTCCTAAAGACTACAGTCAGGAATGCAAGGTTTTGATCCTCTAAGAGAAAACAACAGGTCCCAGTTGTCTCTTATTCCCTAAACCTAGCACCCTGCAACTTGTCAGTCCTGGTAGCTGCTTGCCATACCCACCTACACCTCTGCAACCCACTGTCAGCAAGATGCCATTTAAAATGCTGCTGGCCAAAGCTCTGTCCCTTCTGGATCTGCGCTGGGGATCTCCTCTCAGTCACTTCCTTATAAGCTTCTTGTGCACTGTCAGTGTTTGGATTTCGTTTACAATATGCCAGTATAAAAGTGCTTGGGAAGAAGGAACTGTCAGAAAATTGCATCTGAATCTCCTACACAACCCAGTTCTCACGTCCTTCTTTTTCTCTGGCCAGTTTGGACCAGCCTCGGGTGATGCTTATGTGGATGGATACTGGCCCAGCAGACACGGCCTGCAAACAAGCAGCACCACAAGCTGCCTCCACACAAAATAGTCTCTCCCTTCTACTTGCAGGTGTTGTTCAGGGCACAGCATGCCAGGGAGCACTGGCCACATTGGCATTAAATGCCTTGTCCTGCTGCATCAGTCTGCCACCATCACCTACCTCACTTTGCACCTAGCAAAGCCCTGTGTGTGAACTGCTCCACTGCAGTTCTAAAAGCCATTGCACGATGCATCGCTATTATCTAAAAATAATACTGGAGGTGGTGATCCCACTGATAATCACATCATTAGAGAAGAATCAAGCTTTTCCTTGTCCAAGCAGATAAGCAGCAGGTCTCTGCAGCATCTTGAGCCTTCCTTTGTAGTCAAACAGTATCAGCTGCTGAAATATTGGAAAAAGCTTCATTTGTGACTGCCACACCAACACACTTCTTTTAACAAGCAAGGCAGGGGCATGCAATTCCTGCCTGGCAAGCCTGTCCTCTCTGGCCAGCTGTTATGTCAGGCACATTTGTAATGTGCACTCTTCACAGGCCCAGCCACACAATCACCTGTCAGAGCTCCACTGCCACAGCTCCCAGGTGCTGCATCTCAAAACGTCTCTTCTTAGCTGTGGGCTTTCTAATCACACAAGACAGCAGGGGAAAAGAAGGATCCAACAACCCTGTCAGCATCTCTCAATGAACTCATACAAGAAAACCATCCCAACCCTGAGCTCTTTTCCTTCTGACTCAGGAGCATAGACCAAAACCTGGCACAATCAGGTTGTCCTGCAACGAGCAATAAGCAGCTGTTGAAGATGCTTAGAGGAGCAGCACTTCTGGGAATGAAAGTGAGGGTTCAGTGAGTTTTTTAGCCAGGTCTGAACAACTGCTGTTGAAACGTGGCTGAACACTGAGTGAACTCTGCCTCCCTAACGGGGCCAATGGCAGATCACCACTTTGGGAAGGATCTCTGCTGCAGAGCAGCACCTCATACAGCACAGCCACTCCTCAGGAACACTCAGTACTGGATGCTCCCACTAGCCAGATGTGGCTGACCTGGCCCAACAGGCGGGGAGGATGGAAAACTCCCAACTATAGCAAAACAACTCTGGCAGATGAAACCTTCCAAGTTCCCTTCTGGCACACCAGAACTCTGCAACAGTTGCCCAAGTTCGTTCTTAAAGAGGTGCTACATTTTTGTTAACTAATATTTGCAGGGTGGCAGGGAAATTCTCAGGCAATGACAGGTCCTAGTCACAGAGATGCCTTGACTTCGATGAAGAAATCTGCCACTCTCCTCCCCAGGGTTCACTGGACATTTTCAGCCCAGGCCTTCCATTTGCTGTCCAGCTGCAGAGATGCAAGTTGAAAGTCTTACAGCATTTTGTGTAATTATGAGTGCAACTCACAAACAAAATTTAATCAGCAGGAAAGCATGCTATGCAGATGAGACACCAGAGTTCACAGTGATATAATCATCACAGAAAGAGCAGTCCTTAACCCAGCCTGCAGTTATTTAGAGGTTCCTGTTCTGAGCAAGTACACCACGTACTTTGATCTCTGCTGCCTCCTGCCAAAATTGTGGATATTAGCAAGCCAAAAAACCAAAAGTCACAAAGATATGGCAGACAAAACACATCCTATGGTTACCCAAGTAGCTCTCCTCCTGAAGGAACCTGATGCATTTCAGGAGACACAGAAGTGAAGTTGTAACTAATTACCTTTACCTTATTCAAAAATGCCGTTTTGAACTTACAGATACGGAGCCTGTTACACAAGAATTGAAACTTTGCTGTTCAGTTCACAGAATACCTGAAGTGATGCTCAGAAAAGGAGAGAATCCAGCCAAAGCCTTGGATGAAGCATGGTAACTCCACATTGGTGCAATCAGAGCTGTGGCCACAGCCTTGGACAGAAATTCTGTGTTACATGGGTGTTAGCCACAGTGACAGTCACGCTGAGTTATTTCTTAAAGCAAGGATCTGTCCTCTTTGTCACATATGATGAATCATGCTTCAAATCACAGTACTTCAAGGAAACTCTTTAATTTGGGATGAAATCGGTCTTTAAGAAGAACATGCTTCTGCCAGATTTTGGCTCAAAACCACCTTATTAGAGAAAGATGGATTCCACAGACTTGTTTGTCACATAGTTAACATTCACTTAAATCTCTTGTTTTTAAAGAAAACAACAGTTGAGAAAACTATCTGATAATTAAGCTGCAGACATGGGAAGCAGACAGATAGTTGAGACGGTCAAATACTGCCCTGTAGAGACAAACTACAATAGAAAAATGATTAATGTTTGAAGTTTCTCATTACACATTTTATCCAGTTCATTTTGAAATGTATTAATTTATTTCCTTCTGCCTTAAAATTGAGAGGGAGCACATAGCCAAGGTGTGCTACTGACTCTACTTCTACAGCTGCTACTGAACATGGCTAGATTTCTTCTTCCTGTGATGTTTATCCTGATTTTATTACAACATAATTAGAATACCTCTGCCTGTAATCTACTAATAAATGCACAGGAGTTTGAACAAAGTTTTGTGTTCTGATTACAAGTGAAACTGCAATGAATAGTCATGGAGACAGATAAACTTGGGACTCAGGATAGAAGATAGCTCATCATTTTCTCTGTGATCCATCAGTTAAAAGAAAGGTCTTGGACAATTCTGGGCAGCCTGGACTTATTTTAACCTGAAAAATCAGACACTCCTGCGGAGCACAGTGTGTTCTCCTGAATGTTTGTTCAGTGCTAGGCAGTACAGCTCCACCTCCTGAATTATTTAAAGGACACATTTCTTGCAACCCAGCCTCAGACCACCGGGTCTGTGGTACAGTTCTTCCAGGCGAGGGGCACATACCCTGAGCAAGAGGCTCTCCCTGACAGCAGAAGCCATCAGGACATAGCAAATGTCTGCAAGGGATATGGAAGCAGGCAGCAGTCACCAGAGGCAGCTAGGACAACAGCACTCTGGAGAGGACAAGAGACACATGCTGTCAGGGTTTCAGGTAGAAACACTTGGTAGAAGCCTTTGGTGCAGAGATCTTCCAAGTCCAGCAGTGCCCTGCTGCAGGTCTTCCCTATGAACTCACTGGCTCACTCTGATGAAATCAGGCTCTAAGGCAACACCGAGGCAGAAGCAGTTTTGTTACATGCGCATTTCTCAAGATCCTACATTACCACTCTGGTTTTTGAGTGGGCAGCTGTCAATCTCTAGTGTGCAGTGAGATAATACCAGCCTTTTGAGAGACAGAGTATATATTTAAGATCTAAAAAAAGCCGTGAGTTTTATATAGACAAACTATGGAAAGGAAATGAGTAAAAAAAAAAAAAAAAGATGCATCCCTATCCAAGTGTTCCTAAAGAAAACGTAGGCAGTCAAAGCTGTTCTCCCCCACTCACTTGTATTGTACCACTCAAGACATATTATTTTAGGATTATTTCTGGTGCACTGACTAGAGAGTATATCCACAAGTCACAAATGCCACTATTCCACATGCAATCAAGATGTATAATTGCTTCCATGCTCTCCTTTTTTCTTTCCTCCTTTTCTATTTCCTATTTATATGACTAATGTATAAACTGTCTGAGGCTGGGAGCATCTTGCACAGTCTTCAGAGCAAATGTGACATTTTTATTAGCATGTACAGGCTTGTAGAGACTCACAGGTACCATACAGATAATCCTACCACCTGACCACTGCTCACAGCTGGGTACCACAACAATCAGAGAGCAAAACGGTTCTGAGATGTGCTTGTTTACGTTTAGTTTATGTACCTCGGACTGCAGGTGAAATGGAGCAAGCACCAAGACTTCCATCTATTATAGGCAGTTGAGACAATATGAAAAACACAGTTCAACACAATCCTGCATCTGGCTCCCTAGGGCAGCAACAGCCATAGCCTCAGTGTGGCTGAAGGGAATTTGGGATGGCTCTACCGACAGCGAATTACAGAGCTTTTAAAGTAGATCTGGTGCTCTCAACACCTTGAAAAGAACAGAATTCAAAATTAACATCTGTAATTATAGACAAACTCCTTGCTTCCGCCTTCTGCAGAAGTATTGAGAAGTATTTTAGTGGATGCCTTCCAGAAGGACACATCCATCTGCATCCCTGTGACATTAAGCACAATGTACCCCGTGGCACCTGTGACCTACAGTCACAGATCAGCATCTCACTATCTCTGACCTTCAACAAATGCACACTGCAATTTGTACTTTATACAGAATACACCATATCAAACCAGAAGTCATCATATTCCATCCATGGTCTCCACAGGGTGAAAAAGACATTGACTCCATGAACCATAACCAGGTCGTGCACAGGTTGCTTGGCCGAGTGCAGTCCTCGCTGAGTGTCACTGAACATACACATCAAGGTGGGAGAAGTTACAGGTGTCTACACTGCTGGACTCAAGACCACCACTGGAGAGATGAACAGCACATATTGCAGCATAGATAGGAAACAGAGTAAAGAGATGCAAAGGAGGGAGCCAACTTCATTAAAACCCTTTCCAGGCTTGACAAAAGCAGTAACCGGGTGGTCACAGCCTACAAAGACAAGGCCTGGTTCCTTTGAACTGAAACACATTCCCTCTTCCTTCCCGCTGCCCACAGGTTTGGGCCGAAGCTCTTTCTCCGCTGTTCCTGCCACAGGAAGACCAGCTCACCTGTCCTGGGCAGCACCACACAAGTCCCACCTTCCTGCTGACCCTCGTCTCCTGGCCAGCTGTCCCACTGCCACCCTCCAGCTCACCCCAAACCTCCTTCAGCCCTGTCCCCTCGCAGGTCACCTTGCTCCCTGTCACCAGTCCCAAAAGACACTTGCACCTCCACCCGCAGGCCCCTGCGCACCTGCCAGCTCCAGCCTCCTGCCCTCACTACACAGCCACCTCTCCCTTGGTGTCCAGTCAAACACCTTTCTCTTCGTCCTGCCGCCGCTCTGCCGCACAGAGCCCCTGCAAGCGGCACAGCCTGGGTGCCTGGGTCCCTACAGCACCTCTCCATCCCCACGGTACACAGGAACCCCCAAACCCAGGGCTCTNACCGGGAGGGGCGGGGCTGCGCGCAGGGAGCTGCCATCTTGAGAGTGGCACAACGGGGAGGGAGGCTGCGGTCGGGCTCCCGCCGCCATGTTGTGAGTGGCGGAACTGGCTGGAGAGGGATGCGAGGGCTGCACACACAGACAGACACACANGCCCCAAGGGCCGGCGCAGCCCCTCGCACTCACAGCCGCCCCCTTTCCCAGGGACGCAGCCCCCCGGCAGGGCACGGCGCGACCCCAGACCCTCCGAGCGGCCCCCCCGTACCTGGGCGGGCTCCGCGCCGGCGGGCAGCCCCTCGGGCAGGGCNTGTGCCCGCCAGGCACTCATCCTCCATTCAGCTGGTCACTCCTCACCATGACCCGTGTTCAGCCTCCTCCCCAGTGCACTCGCATTGTCCCAAACCCCAACAGCCCTCCCGGACCTGGGGAACACCAAGAACTGCGGCACAGAGAGGGTGCTGGGGTGGCAGCAGCGGTGTGGCACTGGACTCAAGGTGTCCAGTGGGTAGCAATGTGTTGGTGCCAGCAGCCTTGGGAGACAAGCAGCGTGGAGAAGAGGATCTCCCGCTGCGGCTGTGTCCCAGCATGTCCCCACAAAGTGATCCAGCAGGAGTGGGGACAGTGGCATTGATTCATAGCTCGGGGGAGACAGCCCATGTTTCTGGGCCAGTGTCAGAGGGTTTCTACACTGCCGCTCCCAGCATGCCAGACCGCCTCCATGCCGGATTGGCATGATGAGGTTCATTAGATGCTCAGATAACACATTAAGAAAGGCCAGGGAAAAAAAACAGTTGATTTAGCAGCTTATCTCCTGCCCTGGCTTTTTGCTATATGTATCAGCTCACCTGCCTGCTGCTGATGTGGGCCAGCAGGCACTCACCCATCACACCTTCACCATGCTCGCTCCGCTTCCTGCGGCAGCCAGATCCCACCTCCACCGGCCCTTGGCCAAGAAGGCCCGCTGGGACTGCCAGTGCTCGAGTGAGCCCAGCGGCCTCCCCAGCCCCTACTCGGGCTCTGCTGCACACCAACGCCACATCTTCGGTGTGGTTACCATTTGAAGTGAGGTCCTAAACGTGCTGGAACACTGACATTTCCGCCACACACAGTTATTGAAGGAGCTTTATTCCTGTTCCCAGCGAGCCCTGAAATTAGAGGCACAGCAGGGAGAAGGCATGGAGTTCACGGGAGCACAGGACAAGCCCAGATCAGGTGTGACTCATTGTTGAAGAGCAATTAACACTCGCTGCTCTTCCCAAGCAGGGATGTGTCTGGCTCTGACTCTTTGCAATGAGGTTTCCTTCCTGTTGTAATGGGAAATGGAGGCCAGGCTGCCCAAAGTTTGGCAGCAACTCCTCTGTTTCCCAGTGAGACCAAGGCAGGCTGCGGATTTACGGTGGTTTTGGGGAGGGCTGGCAGGCATTGGCTGCAATGACCATGTCCAGAGTGATGTGAGCTGTTGAGATGACTTGGATCCTCGGGGAGAGATTCCAGCTACAACCTAGAAACCTGGAAACCCTGCTGAGCTGAACTGTCAGCTGGCATAAATCCATGTTGATCTGAAGGGGGAATCCATTGCTATAAGCTCAGGGACGCAGGAAGGAAGGTTTGTCTTGAGGATGGCTTGCCAATTCTACAAGCCCAGAGCAAACCTCTTACTCTGTCCATAAGCAATGAACTGCACCATGTCCCACTCCCCAGGGCAGGGGAAGAGCTGATGCGAGATGGCAATAGCACTTCAGGGGGTCTCTGTGCTCCATTGCCCCCTAGTATGGCTGGGGACAGGAAAAAAGGAGTGGCCAAACAGCTGAGGCTTTGCTGCCATGATCCCAAGCTTGGCTTCACGTGGCTGCTGCCCCAGAATCACTGGCCACAAAGCTCCCTGCCCTGCCAGGACCCCTCCAAGCTGCCAAGGCAGGCAGAGTAAACAGCAAGAACAGGGAAAGGGCAGTTTTTGAGTGCTACAGCACATCATTTTACAAACATCACCATGCTCCCAAGCATGCTAGATGCACCTTGGACCCAAAAGACTGCTACAGGTACTTTTCTGAAAGTCCTCACAGCTGTTTCGGGTGTAGGACAAGAGCAGTATGATCTAAGGAGCTTAAAAAAAGCAGAGAGCAAAGATATCCCTTGTGGCTTCTCTCCACTCCCAACAGGACTGACATGTGTTTCATTTCATGTACTTATCTATAACTTTAATTGTGCTTTAACAAAAGATCTAATAATGCCCAGGGAACAGATATACAAGTTTGAACATGTTTTCCTACTTTCTGCTTTGCTATTAATTATTTCAGAGCTCTTTTACAGCTTTCTAGCAGTAGCTACATGAGGTTGGAGATGTTATCCTTTCCCTGTTGCAGCTTTGGCAGAAGCAAACCTGCTGTGGATACAGCTTGGCTCTTCAAGAAGGACCTTCTGAGTTTGGCTGCTCTCTCTGAAGGAACAGAGTGGGTGATGTGTGTCTACTCAGGCATGTGAGGCTGATGTGAGAATGCTGCTGCCCTAGAGATCTGACATTTATCCCTGACTGGGGGGAGGATCATGGATCATCCACTGGGCCCTGGGACTCTCGGAGCAGCCACATCATGTGGCTTTGTTAGAAACACGCTTGTCCCACCAAGGGATGTTCATCAGCAAACAGAGAGCCTGGATGCAGCTGATTGAAAGCAGGGGCTTTAGTCAAAAAGTAGAAAGGACTTGGGCTCCTTTCTCCCCCAAACTAGGCTGTAGCACACTCAGGCTGCTCTCCTTCGGGGTGGGAGAGGCCTCATGGCAGACCCAAGATAGCATCATGAAACTCTGCCTGGCCATGAAGATAAACAGCACCCATGGGTGTAGGAAGGGTCACCCAGTGTCATCCTCCCAGGCCCCACAAGAGGATGAGTGTCACTGTGAGCACAGCACAATCACCTTTTGTCACTTGCCATGGGACTCTGCAGCCCCAAGAACCTCTTGGGGAAGGCTGCCATTGAATGCCCAAGGGTTTCAGAGCTCATGCCATCCATTACACTCTTCCACGTTCTCCTGGCCCCTTTGCTCACCCTCACCCTGATGCTTCGTTGGTCACAAAGCCCACACCTTTCCCTTCCAAGGCAAGCATGAGACCCACATACCAGCCCAGCCCAGAGAACCACACACAGAGATCAGCCAGAAGCACAACCCACAGCTGTGTTTTAAAAATCACATTTATTTTTCAGCCTTCCTCTGTTGTTTGCAGTGCTGCTGTTCAGAGCCTAAGTTAATGCCTTTACAGCTCTGTGACAAGAAAGAGAGGAGCTACTGGAGGGTGTTTAGTGGAAGGCCACAAAGATGATGAGGGATGTGGAGTATCTCTTATGAGGAGAGACTGTGAGAGCGAGGCCTGTTCAATCTGGAGAAGACTGAGAGGGGATCTCATCAAAGCATATAAATGTCTCAGAGGCAGGTGCCAAGAGGATGGTGCCAGGCTCTTTTCAGTGGTGCCCAGCGATAGGACAAGGAGTAATGGCCATAAACTAAACCATAAGAGGTTCCACCTCAACATGAGGAAGAAATTCTTTACATTGAGGGTGGCAAAGCACTGGAACAGACTGCCCAGGCAGGTTGTGGAGTCACCCTCTCTGGAGATACTCAAATCTCACCTGGATACATTCCTGTGTAACCTGCTCTAGTGACCCTGCCCCACCAGGAGGACTGGAATAGATGACCTCCAGGGGTCGTTCCAACCCTAACAATTCTGTGATTTTTGTGTCTTCTTCCCCATGTCAAAGGGAAGAGACAATAAGACAATTGTCCCCTAAAGCTGCAGTTTCACGGCTCTACTGTGGAGACCAAAGATGTAGTACAAGGGTGACAGTGCTCAGAGGAATGAAAAAATTAGAGCTAAAAACAACTAGCTATTTCTTTCCTGGATTGTGGCAAACACAGAGTGAATAGAACCTGAACCTGAGAGCAAGGAATGCACAGTCCATTGGTCTCTGGACTTTGGGATGGTCACTTTTATGGTGCAGAGAACAGTTCCCTCCACACCTGCCAAGACATGATGCAGCTCTTGGGAAGAGGCTACTGTGGTGGTTTAAGGCAGGAATGTGGTTTGGTTGCTGGTACAATGGCAGGATATCTGCTTTTGGAGGTAGAACTGTGCTCTGAGCCTGAATGGAGAGAGCCTCGTGCCTCGTGGGGCCAAACCCATTGAGGCCCAGACAGGCTGGGCCAAAGGAAGGCACAGGAAGCACAGGCATCCCTCAAGGCAAGAGGGACATAGGAAGGCTGAGACATGGCCAGCAGCAGATGGAGATGGCTGAGGACAAGCCAAAGTGCTGCAAGCTGGACACACAGAGTCAGATCCTGATTCTACAGTGGAAGAAGGCTGCAGAGAAGGTGCTGGGTGGGGGACCAGACTGGGCTGGACTGTGCTGGGCTGTGTCTCTGATCCTGCTCAGGGAATGTGGGATTGGTGGTGGCAGGACACCAGAGGGGTGCGATGGCTCCTGAGGTAGTCTCCATTCACAATCCTTTGTTGAAATAGACATAGGGCACTCTGTCCCCATGCTTGGCCACGATACTGTCACGCAGCTCCACCTCAAGGTCAGCCAGCGCAAGAGAGCTGTGGAGAGGAGGATACACACTGAGAGCCATGATCTTCCTCCCCAGCCACCAGTCAAGCCACTCTCCCTCCCCACTGCCATTTGAGGTCCTCTGCAGTCCCTGGGATCTTGCAGGCTCATGGCAAGACCCACCACCCTTTCCTCCCAGGGCTGGAAGGCAGCTGCCCATGGAGCTGGGTGTCCTGTTGCTCCCAGCACAGAGCTCACAGAGCAGGGGAAGCATAAATGCTCTCCTGCTGCTCTGGGCACCAGCGTGTACAGGCAGGCACTGCCTTGGGTTGAAGCGTGGATGCCCATCATGCTTCTCCTGGGATGGGCAGAGAAGAACTAGGGGAGGAGGAAGGCTCTGGAGATCCCATGCAGGAAGGGGAAGCAGTGGAAGAGGTACCATCGCTGGGGGAAGAGGGCGCAGGCTGCTGGCACCATGAACAGGAGGCTGTGGGACAAAGAACAGAGCATTAGTCTTGGGGATCCCAGCCTGTTTGCCCTGAAGCCACAGGGATTTTAGCCCAAGAGGTGCTGCTCACACCCCATGACTCCCAATAACTGGGGAAAGCCCAAGGTGAAAGGTAAGCAGCTTTGCAAACTCTACTGGGAAAGAGGTATTTTTTCAAGCATCTCTTTGGAGCCATACTTCAGGCACTCACAAGTGATTGAGCAGTGAGACACTTACAAGCCCCCGCAGAGCAGCACCTGCAGAGGCCCGTGGAGAACCCGGATCCGCTGCAAGAGAAGAGCTAGGAATAAGTCCCTGGCCTCACCACAAGACCCACACACAGGGTGGGCAAACTTCTCAATAGGACTGAATGCCCAACACCTCTGGTGTGCACCAAACCCTGCCACCCTCACATAGCCTCCCCATGTCACTTGAGAGGCCACTGGTGTACCAATGACTGAAGCAGGGAACAAAGCAAGCTGAGCTCTGCAACTCCCCATTTGACCCCAGCATATCAGCAGCTGGGAAGCAGGGCTGGGGCTGAAACCCAGCGGCAGGAGAAACATGCACTCACCTGCATGAAGGTGAATTTCTCCAGCCGCTCCATGATGATGGGCAAAATAACTAGGTACAGAGAGGAAAGGTCAGCCCAGATCCCAGAACAGCTATCCTGCTAGCCAGCCTGCAGGGCTGTCCCAGCAGGACTATCCACCTAGAGGCCTTGACAGCAGCCAGTTATGCTGGGGGCTACTGGGTGTTTGCTGACAGCAAGGACCTGACACAAAACCCCCACACATCCATCACCCAGGCAGCATGGTCTGTGCTCCTGTCCTTCCTTCTGGGCTTGCAGCATGTCAAGGGTCCCAGGAGCAGAGGGGGTGCTGGGCTGCAGGATGAGAGGCTAGGGCCAGAGAGCATGAGATGCATCCTTGTGGGGCTAAACTGCCATAGGAGCACCCCTTGTCTCCTGGGCTGTGGCTTGGCATGGGGGGTGCTGGGGGCTTGGGGCACTCTGATGGGAACAGCTGGATGAGGAGAGCAAATGCCATCTGGGATGCAGAGCCAGCCCCCCTCTTCTTCATGCAGGAAACTGAAGCAGGGGAGGGAAGGAGGTGAGTCCTGGAGAGTCCCTAGTTCAGTTACACACCCTCCTGCCCCACACTCACTCATGCCTGGTGCTGCCATGGTGATCCTGGAGAGCACAACCTGCGCGATGCCCTTCACTGCTGCCCTCTGCAAGCAAAATCAGCAGGTGAGCCCCGGCAGCGCCGTGCTCCAACCCCTATCCCTTCCCAAACTCACCCTGGAGCGGCCGAGTTCGTTGTTGTTCTCATCTGTCACTGTGATCCCGTTGATGATCTCCCTGAAGGGGACAGGCAGCTGTGAGTGGAGGATGGCTGGGAAAGCATGAGGACACAGCAACGGGGTGACGGGGTGCCAGGGAAGTCCTCTACGTGCAGCAGCCCCGGATGCCCCCGGGGCACGGGGCTCCAACATCTCGGGGCACTGCAGTCCCCAGCCCAGCTGATGCTGCCATCTTCAGGGCACAGCTGCGAGCAGGATCCGGCCGTGCTAGGGACAGACACTGCCTGGGATACGCAGTTGAGCCAGGGGACAGTCCCTCACACAGCACCCGAGCTCCTTGAGACTTGTGGGGAACTCCGAGCAGCAGACACAGGTCACCACAAGGACCCAAACTGGGGTGTCCCAGCATCAGGATATCATGGGAAACTGGTGTTCTCCCACGACATGCAGGAGATGTTTGGGTCTGAGGGATCCTCCAGCACAGATTCCAGAACAACTATCCTCAGCTGAAAATCCCCTTCCTGCCCTAGGTGGCGGCTGAGCCATCCCACCCAGCACCCCCCAGCACAGACACAGTATTGCAAATGCACAGACCCCAGTTCACCTCCCTCCAGCTCCCAGGACAGGAATCAAAGGCAGAGAGGCCAGGCAGCCCAGGAGCCCAGCTGCCACCAGCTTGCCTTTGGAGGGTGCTGGGTCCCTCAAGTGTCCCAGCCACACGTGACACTTACTGTTGCCGCATCATGGGGATATTGACACAGTTGGCAGCAGCCACAGCTGCAAAGGGGACCCAGCGGGCCAGCAAGGGAGGGGCTCGCTGTGGGAAACAGGCTGGCATCAGCACAGGACAGCAGGATGTGCCCAGCTGCCCCGCCTGGCCCTGGCCTGGCATACCTTGGTGTAGAGGTTGAGTCCCACTGCAGTGGCCAGGGCTGCACCGGTGGCCGTGACATAAGCCACCCCGATTTGCCTGGACAGCAATTTCAAAGGAAGACAACAGAATCACCAACTCTGACTCAGCCCTGTTCCTTCTGTGCCCAAGACATGGCATAGGGGGTCTTTACAGAGCATCCAGGGGTGCTTCAAATGGACACACTCCATCCTGTGGGGCCGCTCACCTCAGAGAGATGGGGGAGGCAGCGTTGCGGTTGGTGTAGTTGACAAAGGCATTGAACGACTGGTTCACCCACTGCCAGAAAACCACGGCAGGCACTGTCCTGCAGAGGGAAGGGACCAGGAGGGCACCTGAGGGCTGTCAGGGACACCTGGCCTGTGCCCATGGCCAGACTTGGCAGGGAGACAGCCAAGATGCCCGCAATTCACTCATCGTGGTGTCTCCAAAGGGAAACTGAGGAACTGTGCCAAAGTGACAAGCCAGTAGCAGAGATGGGAAATGATCCCAGGGGTTCTGGTTGCCCTGGGGAGCATGGGAAGGAAGGTCCCAGTCCTGCAAGGCACTTGGGCAGGGGTGGGAGACACAGCTCTCAGCAGGGTGGCAGCCATCCTCTGCTGGGCTGAGATAAGCTTTTGTCAAAGAGAGCAGCAAGGAGGAGATGCATGGAGACAGAAGTGGCTCTGGGAAATGAGGGTGCCTGGGTTTCTACTGGTGTCTCAGGGACACTGACGTGGGGCAGGAAGGGACACAGGGAGATGTGAGTGTAAGCAGGGAAATGCAGGGAGCTGTCAGCAGGGACTGGGGATGCTGAGGCAGCCTAGCCTAGGGGCACATTTGGTCCTCAGTTCCAAAGAGTGGTATGGGCCACAGAACAAGAGCAACAGCCAGCTAGGATTTGATTGCATCAATCACTACAGGGGCTCTGAGAAGAGCTCAGATGAGCTCAGGGTGAGGTGAGACCATCCCAGCCATGCCATGAGCCAGGGGGATCTGTGAGAGTTCTACCACAGGGTAGGTGCTGAGGACAGAGCCCAGAGACACTGGGCTTGACCACAGGACACAGGCAAGCACAGCAGCCATGGGCATGCCTTGGGCAGAACCCAGCCCAGAGGAGGCAGACTGGCCATGCTCTGGCCATTGGGGACCTCGAGAGGGGCTGTGGGCTATCAGGGCTGTATCCCCAACCTGGTGTACCCAGGAGCTCACCGATAGAACTGGAGCATGCAGCCAGTGATGGCCATGCCCCCCGGCACCTGGAAGGACATCCTCCCAATGAGGTTCATCTTCTCACCGCTGTCAGGGTGGAAGGCTGAGTCGTACAGCTTCTTGGCATAGAGCAGATGCTCCTGGCTGCTTCCTGGTGGCACCAGCCCGGCCCTGCAAGCCCAAAGCCCATCAGGGAAAGCTGCACAGACCCGCCAGCACCTGGCACTGCTGAGGCACAGAGCTCCAGGCACCACATGAAAGGCAGGAGAAACATCTCAGAAGGATATATGTCACAGCTTAAGGCTTCTGGGAGAAGCCTGGGAAACCCCCCCAAAACTACCTCCAACAGATGTTACATCACAGCTTGGGAATGACTGCCTCCATCCCCCTGCAAGACTGCACAGTGGTTGGCCATGAACACAGGGATGGCACCTGCCCCATCCATACCCCTGCTCCTCACCTGCAGCCCTCCACCAGGGCCTTGGCCCGGTCCAGCTCCTCCTCCGACACCAGCACTGTCCGAGGGTCGGTGATGTTGAGGAAGTGCTTCAGACGCCCCACAAAGGTGCTCTGGTCCCAGCGTGGGGAATCGATGTTGAAGCCAAGGGAAACTGTGGCCATCTTGGAGTAGGTCTGGGCAGGGGGAAAAGGCAGCTCAGTAGGATCCTGCCTTGCTTGCTCATTGAGTACATGCCTGCCATGGCCACAGGAGCAGTCAGCTGGGTGAGAGCCATGGCAGGTTTATGTTTAACAGGACAACTGGACTTTCAGCAGCCCTGAGCCCAGGAGGCCCCTGCACTCCTGCTGTCAGCAGAACACAGCAGTCAGGCTGCTCCTTCACACATCACCCTGCTTGCCTGGGGTCGCCCACCTGTGCTGCACCCCACAGCACCTGGCACCCCCTCCTCGGGGCGGTATGGTGCTGCACAGCACTGTAGGGCCCAGCTCAATCCTCCACCAGGCTGCCCTGCAGGCACTCCTACAGGGGCACTACTCTGCAGCCCCCGTGTGTGCAGAGCACAGCACCCCCACAGCACTATCCTGCAGATCCCTTTAATGCTGCTCTGCACTGCCATGCCATTGCCCTGCATGCTCCCCAGGGTGCTGCACCATATGCCCACTGTTGCACAGCACAGAATCACAGGAAGAATTAGGCGGAAAAATACTCCTGAGATCATCTGAGTCCAACCTATGACCAAACACCACCATGTTAAGTACAGCATGGCACCAAGTGCCATGTTCAGTCTTTCCTTAAACACCTCCAAAGATTGTGACTCCACCATCTCCTTCGGCACTCCTTTCCAGAATCTAATCATCCCCTCTGTAAAGAAATTCTTACGAATGTCCAACCTGAACCTCCCCTGGCACAGCTTCAGACTATATCCTCTCCTAGCTGGTTGCCTGGGAGAAGAGGCCCACTCCCACCTGGTTACAACCTCATTTCAAAGGTAGTTGTAGACAGCGATAAGGTCCCCCTGAGCCCTTTCTCCAGGTTAAACACTCCCAGCTCCCTCAGCTAGTCCCCATAAGACTTGAGCTCCACACTCTTCACCAAATTCCTCTGTAAGGCACAGCACAGCTCGGCACACCCCAAGCTCGGCCCGGCATGGCACAGCCCCGGCACACCTCCGGCGCGGCTCGGCACGNGTGCCATGTTCAGTCTTTCCTTAAACACCTCCAAAGATTGTGACTCCACCATCTCCCTCGGCACTCCTTTCCAGAATCTAATCATCCCCTCTGTAAAGAAATTCTTACGAATGTCCAACCTGAACCTCCCCTGGCACAGCTTCAGACTATATCCTCTCCTAGCTGGTTGCCTGGGAGAAGAGGCCCACTCCCACCTGGTTACAACCTCATTTCAAAGGTAGTTGTAGACAGCGATAAGGTCCCCCTGAGCCCTTTCTCCAGGTTAAACACTCCCAGCTCCCTCAGCTAGTCCCCATAAGACTTGAGCTCCACACTCTTCACCAAATTCCTCTGTAAGGCACAGCACAGCTCGGCACACCCCAAGCTCGGCCCGGCATGGCACAGCCCCGGCACACCTCCGGCGCGGCTCGGCACGACTCTCGTCGCCTCAGCACGGCTCGGCACGGCTCGGCACGGCCCCGCCCAGCCCGGCCCTGCCCCGTCGCGCCCCCACGTGTCCCCACCTGCGGCCCNAGCGCGGCGGGGCGGGGGCGCCTGAGGCCGCAGCTGGTCCCCCGCGCAGCGTGGGGTGATGAGGGCGGGAGGGTCTGTAGGGCCCGGCCGGGCTCATGGCAGGCACGGGCAGGCCTTGGGTCATGAGGGGGGTGCCAAGACGATGGAACCTGGACGACCGAGCCAGGCTCTGCTCGGTGCTGTCGGTTAGTAGGACAGGAGGCAGCGGGCAGAAACTTATGCACATTAAATTCCACGTGAATACAAGAAAGAACTTTGCTGTGCGGGTGACCACACGCTGGAACAGATTGCCCGGAGAGTTCGTGGAGTCTCCCTCACCGGAGATATTCCAGAGCCATCTAGACACGATCCTGTGCTATGTGCTCAAGGATGACCCTGCCTGAGCGGGAGCTTGGACCAGATGACGACTGTGGTCCCTTGCAGCCTGACCGATCCTGTGACTGTGTGACACCCACCCAGGGAGTCTGGCCGGCCTGGGGTCTGAGTGCCCACCCGGGCGTCCAGTCAGACATGGGGGCCTGGGGCTGTGCAGGTTCGGGCACCCATACCTGAGAGGGATGAGAGCAGGGCAAGTTTGGGGCCTCCAGCCATGGAAGACCCTGGCTGGGGTTGGGGCCCTGGCAGCACACAGGAGTTATGGGGGACACAGAAAAGGGGGTTGAGTCCCAAAAAAGGCAACAGAACTGGTGAAGGTTTGGGAGCACAAGTCCTGTGAAGAGTGGCTGAGGGAGCTGGGATTGTGTAGTCTGAAGAGTAGACTCAGGGGTGACCTTATCACTCTCCAGCTACCTGGAAGGAGGTTGTAAACAGCTGAGGATCCACCTCTTCTCCCAGGTAGAGGTGACCCAAGTGACAAGACAGGAGGAAATAGCCTCGAGCTGTGCTAGGGGAAGCTGAGATTGGACATTAGGAAAAATTTCTTCACAGAAATGGTGATTAGACATTGTAAAGCACTGCCCAGGGAGATGGTGGAGTCACCATCCCTGGAGGTGTTTAGGGAAGGATTGGAAAGATTGGACATGACACTTGGTGCCTTGCTGTAGTTGACATGTAGGTGTTTGGTTATAGGATGGACTTGGTGATCTCAGAGGTATTTTCCAATCAATGGATTTTGTGATTCTGTGAATCAGGTCTAGACAGAGGCTGGACACTCAAGAATGTAATGGGGGGGGTCTTTGTTGGGATGGAATTAGCGTGCCTGGAGTTGATTCAGTGAAGGTGTGGAAGGTGTGATGGAGGGGTGGGTGCTTGGGAGGGCTGGGGACCAGGATGGCCATGGCCTGAGGAAGGAAGGAGCAATGGAAGAGCCTGGCAAGTGTTCAGAGATTGCCTGTGAAGAGTCTGGGAGCAGCTGTGACTCTAAAGGGGCACTGGGCAACCCAGCCAAGTTGGGAGGAGGCCTCCCTGGGACTTGAATCCTGGCTATAGGAATTGAGGGAGCTAGAAGAGAGCTTGCTGAGGTGGAAGGGCGGTTTTTGATACACAGCCTTAGAAGGGGAGTTAAATCATGGCAGAGAGAGACTGGATGAAGGGGTTAGGTGTTCAGAGATGGCCAGGATAAAGTGCTCAGGGGCTGAAAGAAAACTGCCAGTTGGGTGGGATGGACAGTCTGGTGAGTCAGTGATAAAACCGAGTCCATGTGTGGCTGGCTAGGATGTTATGTGCTCTGGGGTTTTCTGCCATGGGCTGGCAAGATGAGGGACAGTCTGAGTTGAAAAGAACAAATAAGAATAAACTGTGGGAAAGGCTGGAAGTGGAGTTTTGATGTTGATGAGAGAAAGAAAGGTTCCAGGGAGAACAGAAGTGTTGGAAGAGAGAAATAAATTGTTTTAGAGGTAGCAGCATGGATTGAAAGGAAAAACTGGATGTCTTGGGTGGAGGGCAGTTTTGGGAGACAGGTGAGGTGGTGAGGGTGTAGTGGAGTCTAAATTGAGATTGGAGGAAGATTGGATGATGGATCAGGGTCATGCAAGTGTTGGAAACAATTTGGGTTTAGATGCCAGAGTAGTTGGGATGGGACTAGTGGGATGCTGGCAAAGTGCAGTGAGGACAGGAAGGAGGGGTTGGAACCGTGGGTGAGGGGTGGTGGGAGAGAGCTGCCGTGCTGCATGAAGAGAGAGCACAAGCAGAGGGGAATAGCAGTGGGGAAGGAGTTTTCCCAAGGGCAAAGCCTTATTTTGTCCAGGAGCCCTCTGGACACAAGCTGGATTCATGGAAGTAGAGGAATTCATGCATGCGAGGTGTCAGCAAGAGCACCAAAGGCAGCTTCTCATCTTCACTGGGTTAATTCTGGTTGCCTCCTTACCTGCTGGGCCACAGAGAAGGAGACTGAGATAAAGCCTGTGGGATCTGCTCTATTTTAGATGAGTTGGTGATGGGGCATGTCACACCAGGCACCAAAGCCATCGCAGGATGGACATCTGCTGTAAAGATGAGGGCAGCTGCCTCCAGCAGTGCAGTGCTTTGTGGGACACATTTGGCTTGCAGCTGCCAGATCTGCTCTTCTGCCTTATGATGTCCTGATAAGCTGGTGTAGTCTGGGATCTGGCTGCTCTTATCCAGGCACTTTGTGTGAGAAGAGGGTGGACTGGGTGTTCTCCAGTGTTCTTGTAATTTGATACAACATTTTACTGCCTCTTTGTCTATTTTCCATTTCTTGGAATTATTTTTTGAATTACAGCCTCTCAGGCAGGGTGGGTGGCACTTTGGAGTGCTTGGTGGGCTGGCTGGACTGGGCAGAGGACTGGAGAGCAATGCACTATCTCTCTAGATTCTCAACTTTCACTAAAACAAAATAATCATTTGTGGTAGAAACTCTGAAACAGCAGCAAATATATCCAAAGCAGCTCTGGCAGCCTGGGGGTGTGGGTCAGCAGTCAGAAATCATCCAGACAGCTTGATGTAACAATTTAGTGCTTGTCATCTGAGCCGTGGTAGCTGCCCGTGAGCACGTTCCTGCCATGTCCTGATTGCACTGGGAAGCGCTTAAACTCCCCTCGACGCTGCTTGCTCCAGCTCCAGTGATAAGAGGGTTAATGCTGAGGTTTAAATTATTTCAGTGTTCATCCAAGTGAGTAAGTACAGAGGGGAAGTGTCTTCTTCTGCAGAGCATACCAGCATTTCTCACAGCTGTGGGGCAGGGGTGGTGGAAGGTCATAGTTGGAGCATGGAGGGAAGGATGAGCCATAAAACTGCAAAGCATGAGAGATGTGTGATGCTGAAGTCTTTGGCACCGTTAAGCAGCATCTGCAGTGGGCGCGTGGCAAGGGCGAAAGGAGGCTGCTACATGAAAGGATATACTGCTTTCCAAAGTTTAGGAAATGCTGTGTGAAGCAGAGCTTGTGGCTTCCTCACTGTCACTGTAATAACAATCTTTACCAAGAGACATGGTACGTTATTGATGGATGCTGGGGCCAGAGGATGGCCGGTGTTTTTCTAAAACCATTGATTGAAGATGACATCATTGTGTCAAAACCAGATTTGTCAAAGTGTGGCCATGTTTTATAGTTGAGGAAACTGAGTCACAGAGTGTCTGGCTGACACAAGGCACATCTGGTGAAGAGAATAAAATACCAGCATAACTAAATGCATAGTCAGGCATCTTTCTCCTGGTCTTGAGCTCATGTTTCTTGGAAAACCGGCATCTGTGTTTTGCCTGCTCTAGGTGTACCTCATACCTAGGAATTCTTTCTTTTGTCCCTTGTTCCTTGGCAGTAAGGCTCTATTTGAAATGACCCCTTTAAAAAATGCTTTCAAGGATTATAAATGTCTCACTAGTTTTCAGTACAGTTCAATGTCATGTTTTTTGGTTTATTTTACTGATTGTGAGGAGGTTGATATGCGAAATCACCTGCAGATAGAAGAGTATACCAGTCACTGGCCAAGACTTTGAAGTTTTGAAACCAGACAGAGACTGCTGACATTGTCCAGTGCTGGGCATTGGCTCTTCTCTACATAGGGCAAAATACTTCTTTCAAACGTGCTGAAACCAGAGGAGTTTGATTTTAATTATGAAAAGAGGATTCATGCTGGTATTGGTTTATGTATCAAACTGGAAAGTGCTGTGTGACCTCTTTGACAGAAAACTACATTAGTAGATTTGAGCTGGAAAAACTCTGTAGGTGACTCGACTCCATTAAATTTTGGATTTCAATGCAGGAAAGAAAGTCTGCATTGAATGACACCATATGGTGGAAACATGCAGCAAGCAAATGATTTTTTGGGAGTTTTGCCAGAGTAAGAAGTATTGAATAAACTGTGCTCAATAGATTAATTTACTTCGGTTGTATTTTGAAAAAGACTGCATGATTTTATGACCATTAGTGACATTTGCAGTTCTGCAGTCGAAGATAAAGGTAATCAGACGTCATTCTTCAGGGCACCAGCTAATCAGTGCAGTTGTCAGGAAGGACTCCCCTCCTCCAGCTCTGTGTGTGCAGGATTGCACCCTGGATGACAAATGTAGCCTCATATATATCCAGTGTGCAAGGCAGGATATTTGGCTCGACTAAGCCCCTCGTCCTTCTCTGTGTCAGCTCCTCCTGTGTGACTTTCTGAAATTGTCACGTGTACCCTCTATCTTTAACTTACTCTTTTAAAGTGCTGAACTGCTACCATATTGCTTAATTGAAAGTAAATAAATTGGTGCCCAGAGCTGTGCTAGATGCTGTGCTGGCAGAGCACGGACGTGCTCCCATGCCATGGAAATGTCATGTCACTGAAATGCCATGGTCTGTCTGGGGTGAGAGATAACCAACTGATACAAAGAAGTGGAATCCAAGACAGGTTTGAACTTGACATGTTTGCTGCCTAAATCTCATCAAGGAATTGTGGGTGTGGCAGAGAAGGAATTAGCAGAAGAATCATGGGCTGGTTTTATGGATATTTTGTGAAGTTTCTCCCATGATTGTAGGAAAGTCACAGAAGTTTGAGAATAGAGCTCAGCAGTACTGGGGAGTTGTGGGGAGACAGGAGTTGTCATCTCAATGGCACCAGGTGCTTGGCTGAGATGAGTCTTGAGGATAAAGACAAGTGACTTGTGGTTGCAGTAATGGGGAAGAGGGCATCTCTGCAGGGGTGTAGGGATGGGAGAGATGTGGTCGTAAAGGCAGGTTGAGCTGCTGAGTTTTGTGGCTGTATTGCATCTTGGTAAAGTGAATTGATTCTACCTAAATATCCACATCTAGTAGATAAGCAATTGGTGGTGACTGAGGGCGGTTTTATTTTAAATTCATTATCTGAGCCTTGTGGCTAATAAAGTTAAACAGAATACATTTACTTCTCTTTTCTAATAAGAATCAACTGTGCTTTGCAGCAGCTTCCAAAGGCTTTTTATCCATGCCCTGTGTATCCAGCCCTCAGTACAAGGGAAAATTTTTCTTTCCATTATGGCTTTATATTGCCAATCTGATACAATATTTAAACAGATTATCTCAAAGCTCTGTTTGTTCCAAACCAATTTTTGCTTTGGCCTATGAAGTGAATCTTCTTTCAGTGGCTTCTGTGGTACAGGATGTAGTTACATGCATCAACTAGTTCAAGAGACCCATATACAGCATGGATTTAAAGCTGAATAAACCCATAAAACCCTTAGCTAGGACTAAATGTCACTGTATTTTTGTATATGTAGGATTTTTTTTGAGAGAGAATAGGATTACTGCATGCAGCTATAATTGAAAGTCCTTTGATAATTTGGTGGGTATTTTAAACCTAGCAATGATATACTTTCATAAAACCACACATCCCTGTTTTCTGAAAGATGTTAATAAGATGGTTAGCTTTGCTTTCATGCTCGATGTGTTTGGGAGTGCTCTTACCCATTTAGTCTCATCTCTGAATTTAATGCCCCACTCTGATTTCATAGTAATTGTCAGGAGTCTCTTTTTCTTATTGTATGTCCCCGCTCACTGTCTGGAAAATACAGTCTCCTCATTGCTGACCCCATCAGTCTGTCTCCTCATGGTGCTTGTAAAGAAAACCCTCTCCACCAAGGACAAAGATGTTTTTAAACAAGCTAATCTGATATAGGACATAGTTTGCTTAACCCAGAGGTGACCAAGAAGCAGTTGCTGGCTGAGTGTGCCCAGCCTTGAGTTGCTCTGTCTGGCTGCCCTTCTCCAAAGGCTGCACACGCTGCCATGCTGTGCTGTTCATTATCTGAGCAGCATCTGCAGTTCCCTTCTCTGTTACAGATGCCGCAGTCTGCTTAGTTTTGTGCAGCTGACACGCTGCCCTTACGCTCCTGTGAGGCGTCTCTGCAGCTCCTCAGCCAGCTCACATCTACCCTGGCCTGCTCAAGACTTGTGCTGCTTCTCACCCTGGACACTCCAGGGAGCGAGTGCCACTGGCCTGGCTGCCATGCAGCTATCCTGGGAATCCTCCCTTCTCACTACTGGCTAAGTCCCAGCGTGAGACATTTGTTACCTGCCCCGCTTCAAAAATCTGCTCCTTCTCTTGTTTCTGTGCATCCTCTTTGCACCAGATCTTCTCATTTCATGGCTTTCTACCTGACATCTCCCATCAATAACCAGGCGTTGCTTTCTGACTCTCCTCAGTCCATTAGTTTCAGCATTGTGTTTGCCAGCAGAGGAGTGCTTGTCCATCAGTGTGAGTGTAACAGGGCCTGCTTGTCCCACATAGTGGTGGCATGCAGCAGGGAACTCTGCTGAGTTATTTTTTCCAGTCTACTAAGCTGTCAGGAAATGCCTTCTGTCTTTCTAGCTAGCATGCTCATAAGGCCAATTAAAAAAAAATTTAAAAGAAAAAAAAATGAGAAACCCATCTGGGCATGGCTTTCCTTAATTTTAAATCTTTGCTAACTACAGGGAGAATGCTAGATTCACATTTTAAATACTATTTACAAAATATTAACAGTCACTGGAACCAATACTATTATTTGGCTCTTGATTTAAGTTGTATATACAGACCATGTAACCTATGCTGGCAGCTACTGAAATAAAGTCCAGTTCTCTATGTTGGCTTGCTTGTCTTCCAGCCTTTTAAATCAGCTTACTTTATACCTTAGAGAATACTTTTATTTCTATATATATCTTCTCTTCTATTGGCTACCCCCGATAATCCTGTGATCAGCCATGCAGCAGTGTCACTTGAGTAGAATATGGAACGATGCTGATCGTTTTCTCATAGGCTGTCATACTAGCCCAGAAATAGCATCCATCTACAATGGGAGAAGCTCTATTAACATTTACAACTGTTCCTCTTCCCGACCCTTGAGAATTGCTCTATGGTAGATAAGCAATACTTTGTAATACATTTCTTTGCGCTCAGTATTTTGGAGTTGAATTCTGAAACATAAAGGCACCTAATCCTGATCTGCTCTGGGATACACTGCTCTGCTCTTAGCAAGTGGAGCTGTGAATAGGATTAGCATTTCAACAGCTTCTTTTTTTAACTGTGAGCAATAAACTAAAATAATAGGGCCTGATTCAGAGCTCTCCAAAGTCGGCAGTAGTGCTTTGGCTGATGTACATTGGCTTTGGGTCAGGCCCATAAGAATGTGAAATTCAGTGTTTCCCTAGAAAGGAAGGAGAATGTGTGAATTTTAGAGTTCCTGCTCCTATGGAGTCTGTCCACACTGAGCTGAAATCCACGGATTTACAAGCCAACAAACACAACTGTAAATTTGACGGCAGGTGAAAAGAAAATGTGTTGCTAGTCATGCAGTTAAAACTTGTGCTTTTTAATGATGTCAAGGGCACTTAGGACATGCATATAAACAAGTAACCATTAGAGGTATTTTTGCTGCTGTTCCTTTTCCCTCGGACGTGTGGAAGTGCAGACCATCATCAGGGCAGAACATGGGTTGGGCACTGAGGCCAGGGAGATGAGCTGTTGGGCTGGCAGGGCTTGCAGTGACTGGCTGCACTGAACACAGCCCTTCACATTCATTAGCCATGGGCCCATGGGTGAGAGCCAGCTGTGAACATCTGGTCCTAAGGGCCCAGCACATGGTGTTACAGGCCTGGACACTTCAACTAAAAGCTGTTTGGGGATTTACTGTTCCTGCGCCTGTACTGAGCAGGCATGGCACCCTCTACCAAGCAGAGCCCATTTCTAATTCACAGCTCTTGAGCGGGGCTTGGATTCCCAGTTTTTTGCTTGCTTATCACCTTGAGCCTGCTTATTGAGCAATAAGAGTGCAGTTTTGCCGTTGCTTGCACAATTTCTGAACCTCAGCTTTCCACAGTGCTTTTTAAAAGCACAGCAACAGTGTCAATCCTGCAGCTTTCTACAGATACCTTTCCAACCCAGTTTTACTAAGTTACTTCTCTCCCCCCTGTTTCTTACACATTGCACATGTATTTTGAGCTGTAGCTGGTAATTTAACAGAAACCAAATAAATTACTCTGAAATTGAAAATGCTTACAGGGTGGATCACATGTCACATGCATTTGAATCTTTTAGTGTTACTGAAAGCTTCGGCATCACGACCTGTAGTGTCCTTTCCAAAGCACTCCCACCTGGGAGTGAGGTGAGCAATTGGAAGCAGCGTTTGCTGAATGGCTGAGGTTGGGCTCTCCCAGAGTGGGCAGAATGACACTGCTGGAGACAGGGGATGCATTGCAGCGGTGACAGTTGTACTGCGACATGCAGTTCTTTATCTTGAGGACAAGTTTCTGATTGCTGTGATCTGGAGGGGACTGGGAGCAACCTTCAAGGCTCAAATAGTCCTTGGCTCTCAGCAGGAATATTTAGAGGGTTTAGTTCCTCATAGCAACAAAGCACTTCAGGACATTTAACTGATTACACCCTTGCAGCTTGACAACAAGCATTGTCTCCATTTTGCTATTGGGAGAACAAAGGGGTTTGAGATATGGGTCCCATGGGCTCAGGTTTCTGCTGATATTTGAACTCTCTTCCTAGCTCTTGGTCCTAGTTGGCTTCAACAAGGGAATTGTCTGGGAGAGATGGAACGGGAATGCTGAGGGCTTCAGAAGGGGTTGTAGGTTTATTTCTTTCCTGGATTTTCTCAGGTGAATTAGTAGCAAGAGCACCTGTGTCCACAGACAGGGTCTCAGTGTGGTGTGTGCTGGTTGGGCTCTGAGGAGGGGTCCCTGACATGCAGGGGCTGCAGAGCAGTGTGGCAGCCTGCCCAAAGACACCCAGGCATTCCTGGTGTCACAGCCTGCTCCTGTGCCCTTGGCTGCAACTGTCCCTCTCCTGTGGGGTGGGCTGGGCAGTGAGAGGCAGGTGAAAGTGGGGTGATATGTATCTCTTGGTTATGTGCCAGAATCCACAATATTTTTCCAGCCATTTTAGAGAAGTTCTGGTCTCTGACTCGTGGCACTGACAAAAGCTTGGATATGCTGCTGTAAGGTGCATGGTTGTAAATGAGCTGACCTGCATATTCTGTTTCCTAATCCTGAGTGATACTGTCAGCTCAGAGAGCTGAGCCTGGCTAATGACTGG
Source organism: Polioptila caerulea (assembly GCA_013397295.1). Lineage (NCBI taxonomy): Eukaryota > Metazoa > Chordata > Aves > Passeriformes > Certhiidae > Polioptila > Polioptila caerulea. Next base: position 2,008,964 of record VYXF01012754.1, read on the forward strand.
AATCCACTGTGCTTTTCTTAGCGAGAATGTGTGGTGATCTGAGATAGTTAAGTGCTACATCCTAAGAATCAGAACTGCACGTGCCCCATATGTTCAGCATGTTTTAGACAGATAAATGGGGTTTGAGATGACCAGAGAGTTACTATGAGAAGAACCAACGTCAGGTACACAGTAACCTGCAGTTACCTAGGAGGAAGATCAAATTAATGGGGTTTTCCCTCTGGTAAAGATAAGGAAGAGCTTGCAAGGACTTGGTCTGCAGCTTCTGCACAGGGTATGCATAGGCACTGTCTCCCTGGCACAGGGAATGCCCAACAGCTGGGTGACAAGAGCAGTGCAGCCAGTGGGGCACCCCACTGCATGACATTTGTGCTGAGACCTTGTTGATACTCTGAGATGGAAGAAAATAGAGGCAAAGGAAGGAGCAGGAAACAAAATGGGAATAGGGACTGCAGAAAGGTATTCAGGGTGTCTTAGGACCCACCACCAGACAGAATCCATTTCAAGGGAGGAGGACATGACATAGTGAGGGGTGAGAATTGGGGTGGGGAAATAACAGCTCTGGTCTCTCTTGTGCATTTAGGGTTTACTGTCAATCCTGCGCAAACTAAAAAGCACCCCAGACCAGGAGGTGAGAATCCTCCTCTTGGGACTGGATAATGCAGGCAAAACCACACTCCTGAAACAGCTGGCATCAGAGGACATCAGCCACATCACCCCAACACAGGTGAGGAAGGCCTTTCCATTTTGAGGCAGTTACTGTGGTCCCACCCGCCATGTTATACAAAGCACTAATGATTCATCAGAGTCTTTCAGTAAAAGGGGGAGCAACTGGAGCCTGGTGCACCGTTAAGTTTGTGTCTTTTCTGCCTAAGAGGAGGCTTCCTGAAGGAGCCAGAGAGCTTCAGGCCAGATCGAACAGGTAGTGCAAAAGTGGATGAGGCTGTGGAGTTCTGCAAAAGGCTTTTGAGTCATGCTAGGGTTGCATGGATGAGACTTTGTTCCTGTTGTTCTTGCCAAACAGGGGACATTTAGAGTGGATGCTGCAGCACTGGACAAACCCTTTTCTCTTTGTATCTTTCACCCAACCATCTCCAAGGGTTCTGCATATACCAGTGCTCCTCCCTAATGTCTCTCATGCCCTTTTGTTGAGCTTTGGGGTTGGAGGAGAGGGATGGCTCCCATCAGAAGCACTGCAGCATTGCTCCAGAGGAGGTTGCTAGAGAGCTATGGGAGATGCTTCCCCCCACCCTGTAGCTGCCTCCCAAAGCTCCCAGCCCTGGCACCCTAATTCCAAACCTTGGTCCCCTGGGTGGTGTGGCAGCACGTTGCCAGCCCACGCCACATCCTGTTTTTCTACTTGAATGCACTTTCAGTTGGTGCTCTAATTGATGAAATGGACCCTTCAGACATGCAGCTGTTGCTCTTTTAAGCCCAGCATTAGCTGTGTCGTGTCGAATTGAGCTGAGACCTCTGGCTTCATATTAGTTGTGACTGTCTACTCAGCTTTCACCAGCTCAGTCCTGCTTCTCACAGTGCCCTTGTTTTCTCCTTATCTGCAGCTCTCCCACCTCTTCCTGCACCCACCCTGCTGAGCCCTCTCAGGGCACTAACTCTATCCTCTGTCTCCATAGCTGTGACAGCATCAACCCTTGACCCAAGAACACTGACAAACTGATGGTTTAGTGGCTGCTTTTGCTGGTGCTTCTCCCGCAGATGATGCATCTTTGTGCCTGCCCAGCCCATCTCACTGCACGTTGCAGGCATGGGATATATAAGGTGTTAATGTCTGGCTACAAACATGCTCCAGCCATTCAGGTTTATGCTCTATGTGGTTTTGTTTCTGCTCTTTCCAGGGCTTCAACATCAAAAGTGTACAGTCTCAAGGCTTCAAACTGAACGTATGGGACATAGGCGGACAGAGGAAGATCAGACCATACTGGAGGAACTATTTTGAAAACACTGATATCCTTGTGAGTATTGGCTGCAGCTGAATGCTGTGTTCATGCAAAGGCTTTCCAAGGTCTCAGCCAGAAATTCAGAAACAAGTAATGTAATGTCCCAGCCCTCAGCAACACCATTGCCATTGTAACAGGAGTTATTCTGAGCTAAATGGCAAGATTGGTTGAGTGCAGTAAGAAAAATACAGTTATGTTTGCAGAAATCATTCAGTTGCATGTTTTTACTTTCACAGGATGGTGCTGTTTATTGCCAGTTCCTTTCCTCTCATCTCAGTCTCTTTCAAATGAAAGAACATTAATAGCGTGTACTTTACCCATCTATAGCTCCTTTCACTGAAGACTCTGAAGGTCTGTCCTGGGCATTAGTGACTTAAGCATCATGTGTAGAGGTGGGTCAGTATGGTGCCCTTGTTTTATAGGTGGGGAAACTGAGGCATAAGAATTAAATGCTCTGTCTGGCATCAGATAGGAAAGCTTCTGACTAAGGGACACAGAGAGACCCCTTGTATTTTCTTTTGCTCCTTTAATCATGAGACTGTCTTTTAATGGTTTTGACAACTTAGCTGTAATTACCTTACAATTAGCTACAGATGACCACAGTTACATTTATAGTGCAGGACCTCTGTTTTTCCATGCCAGAGCACATTGCCCTGGGACCCTCCAGTTACTGTCTTGGCTAGTTTCTAAGATCACCTCTAGTATGCAGCCACATATGCCAGGATGAAGGTGGACTGGGGGCTGCAGGCCTCTCTCTGCCCCAAGCAATATTGCCTGTGGTAACAGAGAAAAGCCAAGATCTGCAGGCTCCCATGGGAAGGTGGGAAGCTTTCTCAGAAAGATGCTACTCGTCCCTCCTGTCACACACATATTCAGTAATGTGTCAGGAGCTTCCGTGCACTTGCATGGAAGGATCAGTACAACTAGGAATAGGACTGTGTTCACCAAGGCTCATGTCTAGTTGCTGAAAGGCCTGGCTGTGCCTGAAGGCTTAGAAAACATTGTCCCAATGAAGCTGTTATTTAAATGTGACTAATAAACCCTTGATACTCTCTTTTGCCAATCTTCGTTTTTGAGCCTTAGTTTGGAATCTAGAGTTCAAGGACAGCTGTCACTGCATAAACCTGGTTGATTGCTTTTGCAGAGAGGAACTGTGAGATTTTTCATGGGGTAAGATCTAGGTTTGAGAAACGAGCAGGGCACACACGGTGCTGCTCTGCAGCTGTTGAGGACGGAGACATGGTGTGGCTGTGAGGTGACTGTGCCCACTGAGCCCAGCCTCTGGCGCTGTGTGTGGTGGGGAGGCAGTGAGTGTGCAGATCAAGGTCAGCCCTGCAAAGCAGCAGCGTTGGGATCTCTGCCTGCTGTGGCAGGTGCTCAGGCTGCAGAGGCTGTGCAACCACAAAACAATATCTGGAAGACTCTGCTGGCAAAGACAATGAGCTACACTGGCCTGTGGGCTTCCACCCGTCCCAGTGTGTACTGCATGGGAGGTGCAGAAATAAAGGTGAATTTGAAGACTGAAGGAGATGAAAGCTGTTGTTTTCCCTGCCCCTCTCTCACCCCAGTTGAAGCAGTGGACAGAGAAATCTCTTCTTTTCATATGAGTAAGAAAATGAGTGGATAGAAGGAGAATCTGTTTTGGGGAAGCAGCAGTGTGAATTCAGAGAAATAGCTGGTGCACAGATGGACTTGAGTTCTCCTAGCTGCACTTCATGCACTCCATCTCCCAGTGCCAAACTGGGAGATGTTGGCGTGTTGGGGCAGTGATTGCTATTTCCATACACACCAAAACTGAGATCATGTATATGCTGATGGCTTGCTCTGTCTTCTGCCAGTCCTCACCCCGTTTTAGCCAGTAGTTTTACCCTCTGACAAATCTGGTACAGACTGTGCATTTATAAATTGAGCCAACTTATCCCTCATGCTATTTCTTAATCTAGTCCCACCACTTGCAATTTCTGCCCAACCCATTTATTCCAGGTTGTGTTTTGGCTTGTTTCTCAAAGGAAGTACCCAGCTTTACAGGAATGTCTTTCTCAAATCTCCATTCTCCAACATGGTGTTCAAATTGGCAAAGTATGTTACCAAGCACCACAGCCAAAAACAGGCTCTTGTGTGGCCTTGGCTGTAAAGGGAAGTTGGACATGAGATACACTACAGTTCCCAGGACCCCCTGCTTCTCTCTTCTCCTAAACTGTATTGCATAAAACAGAAAGGACCCTCTAAAGAGCATTAAAAAGCAGGAAGTAATTACAAATTCAAATCCATGCAGGTGCCTTTGAATGAGAGCTTGGTCTTGCATCACACACCTGTGATATTTGGAAGCTTAACACAGGCAAATAAGGTGTGGATATCTGGCTGATTGCATATTCAGACAGGCACCTGCAGCTATTTGGCACAGTGCTTGCTGGTTTGGAAGCAGGCACTCGGCACATACTTTACTTTCTCTTTGCTGTGCTTTTGTGGCTTTTGCCCCAAGCACTGTTGTCTCTAGTTCTCATCTTGCAAAACAGCTCCCTAGTGAGGAACGAGTGGTGCAGGAGAAAGCCTGGCTGGCTGGGACCCAGAGCTATTCCTTCCCAGTTAGAGAAGCACTGTAATGTGGAAGGTGCTGCCTTTCAGTTCACAAGCAGCACTCGGCCATCGCATTCATGTGTTGTGGACTTCCCCAGAAATGTCCCGAGGGAGGACAGATGACAGTCCAGCCTCGCCCCAGAACACAACTGCCAGCCCTGCAGCTTCTTCCTTTCTTTTGGTCTGTGTTTCCTTCCCTAAGTGGGACGCATAAGGGTGGATGCTTGGTAGGGGCGGGGAGGACGTGTGTAGCTGATCCAGTATTGGTGCACGTGCTTGGGATCACATTGCAGAGAGAGGCCTGTGTGTCACACCGTGCCCACGGGCAGGTGCCCATCACGTGGCAGCGGGTGCGTGCCCTGCTGACACAGCCCCACGCAGCTGCGTCCAGCCCTGCCGCGTGTCCCCAGCCTCTGTCAGCGCACGGCAGCGCCCGAGTGAGCTGCAGAGCGGCTGGCAGGTTGCTGGGTTACCTCCTCAGGCCTCGCATACAGATTCTCCTGCTGCGTGTTTGGTCCCATTGCAAACAACTCAAATGCTGCTCATTAAGGGAGTGCCTATAGTTTAATAGATATTGCTGCTAGAGATCTTCCCTCCCCCTACTATTTGGTCAAAATTATCCTGGAAGCATGGCGTCTTATGCTGAGACTGCCTGCAAGGATGCCATTTATCTTGATGGCGGGGTGCTGTGCTCATCTATTCCCTGAAAACCAGGCTGACGCTCTCTGTAAGCTACCAAAGAGCATGCAGATGACATGCTAGCAGCTTCAATCACTACTGATGAAGAATGGCAGCAACTGGAAGCAAAAAGCTCAGTGTTTGTCACCAGTCCCGTCCCTGTCTGCTGTCCCAGCATCCTTCTTCAAAAACCTTTACATATCAAGCAATGAAAAAGGAATACCAGTCTATTCTTGCATGCATGTTGTACTGAGGTTGCCTATTTTTTTAGATGGCAGCTGAAGATGGAATCTTCAAGCTGAATCCATCCCTCATACCCAACTACCCTCTCCAGGAGGCTGTACTAGGATTGCCTGATGAAGACAAACTCAATGTCCCCAACGCACTCATGTGTCCCCTGTGTGCCACTGTGAGCCTTGGTGGCTTATTGAGGAGGTGATGCTAGAGGGCAGCACAGCACAGTCACACCAGGCCAGTGTTTGTACACTTTGTGGGGTGAAAGGCCATGTCTGGCTCCCCAGGTGTTGCCCTATGCTCAGCTTCAGCTTGTAACAATAAATTTGAAACAATACCGGCAGTCTCCTGTTCTCTTCAGATAATATATGGTATGGAGATGGTGACAGCATCCCCAGTATGGCTGCCAGCTCCTTTCTGATTCTACCCACATGGTTGTCCACTCCCCCAGTATTAAAACAGGTGGTTCCTCTCCTTTCAGAACATCAGGAAGTTTTCTCAACATTTGCTGCAAGTAATAGCAAGGATCTTTGTGCCCAAAAGCATAATTAGTAGGTTCAGCTCACTTAAGCACATGCTACTGTGGAAGATTGTCTTCTGGGAAGAGTAACTTTTCCTGTCATTTCTTTTTTCAGATCTATGTCATTGACAGTGCAGATAGGAAGAGGTTTGAAGAAACAGGTCAGGTAAGTTACTTATGCCCAGCTTCCTTTGAAGTAACTCAGTGCTTCTGAGTGCCCCTTGCTCACAAAAGTTAGGAAGAGGATTTTGTTGTTTATGAAGGAAATTTGCATTTCAAGAGACTTTCCTTTCAACATCAATACAGATTATTTTGGTAGATGTGAAACAAGGAAAATAGGTAGCCTAATTCTGTTTAAATAGAACAGTGTTCATTAAAGTTATACAATAATAGCAAATGGAACCTAATACTGAAAGCACAGACTTTTCTAAGTCCTTTAAACCTTGCCAAACCAAGACCCTGAGGAATCCTATTTTCTTATTTACAAAGCTGAAATGGAAATCATATTGACTTGATTGTCTTTTGGATGTAACTGAAAAAAAAGCTAAGAACTTTCTAATACTGGCCAGAAAATAAGATTTCCGTTTTGCAAAGTTCTGAGGTTTTGTAACATTTTTTGGTTTAGGTTGGAACAAAAACAGGACTTTTAAACTTTGTTGTGTAAAATTAAGAAAGTGACAGTGTCCCAAAATAGCTAGCAATAGATTTACCCCACAGAAATGGGAGATGTAGATTAAAGCCTTCTATTCTGCCTGATTTGAAGGAGACACTTGATCTTTTGCCTCTGAAGTCTCATGGACACACCCCAACAGCAGAGCTGTTGGTTGTTCTAGGGGTAAGGGAATCTTTCTCCTGCTGGAGCTACTTCAGTTTATATCAGTAATTAAATATTCATTGGGCAAAAGAGATGGAAAGGAGGCAGCAGCTTAGATCACTTGCCTGAGTCAGGCGGAGCCAGCCTAGACCCCTCCTCATCTTTCCACAAACACTTTTGGTTTCAATAAATCAGCTGTGTCAGATGAAAGACCTATTTTGTTGAAAAATTCCCAGCCAGTTCTGTTTATAACTTCATCCTCTCATCCTGGCTTCCAAACCAAACATTGCTTTTGGGGGGATGGAGTTGTATTTCCACTGCAGTTTAGCATCTCCTTGACTGCACTTGTTTAATTCAGAAGTTTCTACTCAGTGGATAAAAGATGTTAGAACATTATCTGAGAGCATGAGACCTTTCCAGCTAAATAAGGAGGCCACAAAAATCTCCTATACTTGTCTGTCTGCAATGCCAGCAGTTCCTACAGTTCATGTTCTGCTGAGATTTTTATATGTTCCCATAGGGAAGTGACTTGAGACTGAGTGCCAGCTTCACATGAGACCATTGCACAACCTGGACATGAAGTATTTCAGCCACCATCGATCGACTGCAGATTCAGATTTGAACTATTAAAAAACATTTTGCATCACCCAGTTTTGAATGAACAAACCCATTTTTAAGATGCCACTTGTGTGCTGTGTATATGGAGCCAAAATCCAGCTATTAAGGCTGATCTAGCTTGTCTTCAGCTAACCAATACCTTCAAAAGCATCAGCACTTCCCTGTGGGAGGAAGATTTCCATTTTGGAGTGGGTGTGGGGGGTGGGGAAGTCCTCTCCTGTTTAAATTGCAGCGATGAAAACTTCCAACAGCCCCTTGAAACTCATGATTAGCAAAGATATCAGGGCCAGTGTCAACGGTTGCTCAGGTACAAATGTCAGTCAGGCAATAACTTAAGACAGATTCCTCATACTGCCAATTTACATGGGGTTTTTGGTTTTTTTGCTGTTTCATCAGTTTTGGTCTCCTGGGATCAGAGACTGGTAAAACACAGTAGTAGCCTTTAAGGCAGCTGCTAATTTCAGACCAAAATGAAGATTTTTCTAACCTGTAATTGGAAGAAATAGCTTTTGAACCTTGGGCAGAGATGATTGTATGCATTTTTGCTCTCTTATAATAAGATCTAGGTTTCACTGGAACACACTCTTCTAGCATCTGCCCTAAATATATTTCTAATTAGAGACAAGCACTGGTGGCTGAAGGTTTTCTTCCCTTCCCTCTCACCATCTTCCCCCCATCCTACTCCCTTGTAAATGATACAGGAGCTGGCTGAGCTTTTGGATGAAGAAAAGCTTAGTGGAGTCCCCGTGCTCATATTCGCTAACAAGCAGGATTTGCTGACGGCGGCCCCTGCTTCGGAGATTGCCGAGGGACTGAACCTGCACACAATCCGGGACAGAGTCTGGCAGATCCAGTCTTGTTCAGCTCTTTCGGGAGAGGGAGTACAGGTGAGGCTCTGCAGAAGGCTTGCTGTGCCAGCAGGCCATCTGTAGGAGATTGTTGATCTGCAGGGTGGGGCTGGACCGGCTGCCTCGCCGATGAGGGTCAGCACAGCCAAAGCCTGGCAGTGCAACACGCGGGGGGTGCGTGTCCTGTGCAAAGGGAAGGGAGAGCTGTGGGCCCTTGGGATCTCTCCATCCCTGGTAAAGGGGAGAGCGATTGCCTCCCCACCCAGGAGCCCTTAGCTGGCCCAGATGAAGACATTGATTTCTTTTAGAGAGACTGCTGTCAGGTTAATCATTCTCATAAAACAAATAGTCTTTTACTATTAACCCTTTGACTGGTGTGAGTGTGCACTCTAGAAATCTGATTTACCTTTGCTACTTATGTCATTTGGCATTTTACTAAACCCAGGCACCAGGGAGAGCAACTTAACAATTTTTCTGATCCAGAGAAATGCAGGAGTTGCACATGGAGCAGCAACCACTTCTAATGTCAGCATGTGGGACAGCGAAAACACATCGAGGGGCCTGCACTGTGTCCCTGTGCTGAACTGTAATAGTTGAGTCTTGGGCTCCTGTGCTGTAGTCAGTTCCTGCGGTATAGTAGCTCTTTGTAATGTAAATGGGACCTAGGTTTGTTTATTTCACTCTTAGGCTTTCCTGAATTAATGAAGTATTTGCAGAGCTCAAAATCTGAGTACTCCCTTCACTGATATTTAAAGAAACAGAATGGTGAAGACATTTATCTTCACTGCAGTTTCAGTGAAACCTTATTTGCAAATGCTACAGAGCAGTTCAGGATAGTCAGATCTCAAGCTGAGTGTGAAGAGTCACAGAAGCAGCCCTCCAAGCTGAGTGGGCAGTAAAATGGCAGATGAAATTCAGCATTGACAAGTGCAAAATAATGCACATGAGAAACAACAATCCTAATTATACACATACAACGATGGACTCAAAATTAGCTGCCATTACTCAGAAGCAGATCCTTGGGAACAGAGCTCATCAAGGGCCAGAGAGGAAAATTCAAATGCTACACAATTACAAGAAAGCAAACAAGAAACATCTTTTCTAGCAGGTTAAAGTCATTGTGAGCCCATACCTTGAACATGACCTCAATTTCTGTCTCTACCACATATTAAAAAGGTTTTAGTAGTAATAGTAGAATCATAAAATCCAACAAAAAATTAGGTTGAAGGGTCTTCAGAAGATCTTTAGACCAACTTCGTGTTTAAAGCAGGGATAGCTGTTGAGTCTAGAGGAGATTGCTGAGAATCTTGTCCAGTCAAGTTACACGTATCTCTAAGCATGTAAATTCCACATCCTCTCTAGGTAACCTCTTCTAGGCTCTTAACTACCCTAATCAGAAAAAAATATGGTCCATATATCTGCTTAGGAGAGATTTGAGGATCCTCTGTCAGGAATATCAGCAGCACAGAGTGGCATCTGTATACAAGGATAATAAATTAATTAGGACTTGCAGTTTGGAAGAGAGAGGACAGAGATTGAGAACATCTTCAGGATTTATAAAATAAGGTATAAAAATGTCAGAGTGTATGCTATTTTTATATTGCTAGAGGAAGAGTGTTCCAAATGAAATAATCATAAAATGGTTTAAAAGAAATAAAAATAAGTACTTCTTTGCAAGTTGCAGAATTAAATTCTGGATCTCATTGGCACAGGATGCTGGGGACACCAAAGGTATCAGGAAAAGAAAAGGTATCTGAAAAATACTTAAGTGAATTTCTGAAGAAGAGATGTGCAGGCAATCACTGATCGCTAAGATCTGGAGTCAGCTTTTGACTGAGGAACAGCTTGGGCCATGAACTGGGAGGGAAGAACAGAGTAACAGTAGATCCTGTTCCTACACGGTCTTTCCCCTGGCATCCAGAAAGAGGATGCTGGCCTGGATGAACCATGGTCTGACCCAGTACAGCAGTTCTGATTTAGAATTCTCAACCTGATTTTTAGACCTGAATGTAGTAGGTGGTGTTTTCTAAAGGACTTTTAGCTAGCTAAGCTACAAATTCAGCTATATTGTAGCCAGTGTTGTGAACGGCTTCAGCTTTAATCTTTGCTTTGAAGTTTCCAGTCCAAAGAAATCTGACCAGAGAAATGAGGCTGCAGTTGTCAGGGTTTCAGGCAAACATAGGTCACCTTCCTCCTTCAGGCTCTTCTCTAAGTTATGGAAGTCCAAGGGACTCTCCAGTTGCAAAGAGGCAGTAAAGAGCCAGGTGAAATTCAGGGACACGTGTTGGATGTGGAAGAAGTAGATGACACAAAAGTGTCACTTTCTGTTCCTGAGCTTTGAAACATGCTTTGTTCTCAGGCAGATTTGTGGGCTCTCTGGGCTGGGCTGCACACTTCTCCATTGACAGCACCTTCTTACTGTGCCTCCTCCCTGAAGCACAGCATATCCCTAATCATCCAGTAGTGTAAAATACTCAGCCCTTTACCCTCTGCTAGGAAAATGAAATCTGCTTCTGCATTCACTTCCAGAAAACAGAAGACCAGATTAAAATAAAAGTATTTGCAGGCCTATGTATTTTGTTCATCATGCTTATCTAGACAAATTGGTTTAGATGCAGGCCAGATAACATCCCACTTTGTTGTAGTCAGTCTCATTGCCCTAAATACTGCAGATTATTCCATAAATGATTATTGCAGAAAAGTCAGGAAAGTCACAAACTCTATATAGCTTATAGAAGAAGAGCCCCTACATTTCTCTTCAGCCATAACTTCAGCCCTGTCAAATCAGACAGCAAGAATGTCAAACACTCCTTTTCCTTGCAAATTGAACAAAATGTTTGGGGAGATGGCTTTTAAACTAAATCCAGATCAGCCTAGGTAAAAATGGTGTCTTCAGTCCTGGGATGTTAAGGAGAGGCCAAACTTAAGGAGAATCAAAGAACTTGTTTAAAGAGTGAGATTAAGAAAGGTGTTTTTGAGGATTGTGGTACACCAGGGCCACAGATACCAGAGACTCAGAACAGGAGCTTTCCATGTGGGTTAAATCTCAGGTCACCTCTTTAAGGACTTCGAGAAAGGACAATGAGTGGCAGCAAAACAAATGGAGACAGAGAAGCATCAGGTGTTGAGAATGAAAGCCAAGGAACAGGCACGCCAACCCTTGCACGTGGTGGAATGTATTAGCTGGAGTAGAATTGGAGGCATTGCTGAAGGATTTTACAAGGAAGAGTGGTGGCATATCTTGTACTGAGCACATGCAGGAACAGAGTTCTTATGGGAAGATGTTTGTGATAGCTTGAAAGAAGAGCAATGAGCAAAGATAAATAATGCTGATACATGAAGGAGAAATAGTTTGAAGGTCATTTAATTAGTTTAGCAGCTAGCACGATCATGTATAGAACTGAGTAGTTAAGACTGGGGATTTCAAGGTTAATGAGATTAGATTATGGTTAATAGAATGATATAAATTTAGAGAATTTAACTATTATTTGAAATGGGTTATTTAATAAAACTGTTAATTAAGGGGGGAATCCATATAGTCATCTTCTCTTTTAAAATTAACCATTAGGGACTCTGGAAAGGAGGCCTAGCAGTGTCCTAAGGAGGATCAGAAGAGAGGTGACTGGGTTAACTGGAAACTCCATGTAGTGTCTCTGGATGCCAGCTGGCAGCCCCTGTTATGCCAGCTGAAGACTTCATTACCTCCTGACTGTAACCGTGGGCAGCACTTGCCTTGTTAATCAGACTTCATGGTGCCATCGAGGCTTTTTCAAGCAAAATGTCTGCTTGGGTCCGATCTTATCCTCAGCCCCAGTTAAAAAGCAGGAAAGCCTTTTCCCCTTGCCACAGCCATCTGGGCTCTGCTTCTGGAACAGAGTCCTGACCAGCCTACACTGAGACCCTGGCACAGGGTACAGCAAGTGAGGGAGGTGATTACTGATGACAGCAGAGGAACATAAGGGAGCTGTCACCTCACAGTGACTCTCTGATGCCACACAGGCTCTCTTGGGGTTGTGTTTGTGACCAGATCTCAAATTGTAGCCCCTGGTGTGCAAAAGCTATGTACATTCCACCCTGGCCAGCCAGCGTGGTATGAAAGCAAACAGGACCCCTCTGCTTTGCTGCCTCCTCTCTTGCTGAGGTGTTATTTAGGGGCCAGAGTGTGATATTAAATATGACTCAAGGCTTGGGACCTATGTGTGCTTGTTTCTTGTCTGAAGCAAGATTCTCCAATCAAGGCAGCAGTTCAGCCTGCCCGGAGGAACTGTCCTCCAGAATGATGATGCAGCATATTGTGACCAGTGTCTCCCAAACATTATGACCCTCTGGAGACCATTAAAAGCCAGTGAAACTGAGAGTAGCCACTAAACTTTTCCAATTTATGCCAGAGCCCACCTGGCCCAAAGGACTGTGGGAAGGGCTGAACCTTTGTCTCCTCCCTGGCTGTTTCAACCCAGTTGAGAATGAAGCCCAAGACCTAAGTTATGTCTATGCTGCAAATCAACACTTTCATAAGGGCAAGATTCAGAGCAGGACCATCCCTGGCAATGTGATATCTGCAGAGCTTAGGTTTAGTCTTAGCCAGGACAGGCTGGATAGGGATCTTCCACACCTTAACAAGGTTCTGGAGCTATTTGTAAATGTGATTTAAAACTCGTTTTGATGACGGCAGCTCTCCTGGGGCAGGCAGAGCCTGTGCATGTTGAGGAAAAGCAACCATATTTCCAGATTACGGGGCAATGTCTTCTGATTTTTAAGTAGGGTAAGGAGGGAGTCAACAGTACTGCATCAGGGATACAAGGTCTCAGAGGACAAGAAAATAAGCTTTCACCCTGGCAAAAACCAATGGATAATGCACTGGCAGGAGCCTGTAAGAGCCAGTGTGTATGATCACTGGAGGTGCAAGGAAATGACAGATAATGAAGGCACAGTCCTGGCTGTGCAGAGGGAGAAGAAAGTGACAGTTAAAATAACGCATACCAAAAATGCTAGAGATTGAGAATTTTGCACTTGCCTGACCCAATTTGTTATGGCAGACAGAGGATTACATGAAAGGATTAAGCTTTTCTGTCCTTAAGGTCACATTAGGGGTCACAAGTTTGTGGCCTTGCCTGATCCCGGGCTTGCAGGGGAGCAGAAATCGCAAGGCTTTTTATGGGGTGGAAAGGACTTGTTCGCTGTGTTTGAAGTCAGATTACTTCACTCCCATGGCCGCAAAGCTGATAATGCAGAGAATAAGCAAGCAGTGGGCTAATCTTAAGCAGGACTTTTTATTTCTCCCAGGGAAGGCTCTACCAGTACTTTCCCAAAGGGCGTTGGAGTACAACTCCCTTGGCACAATAGCAGATGGGACTGCAGCAAGGCGGGGTTGTGTGAGCAGCATTTCTCTGCAAGGAGAGTTATCCTCTTCCCTGGGGTTCTCTCTCTTTGCTTTGGTAAAGTTTACTAGCTGCTTGTTAAGGAGCTAAGAGAGGCAAAGCTGAAAGATCTGAAATCTTTCCCTGGCTAAGTTTTCCCAGGGTTGACTTGAGGCTGGAATACTAATATTGTATCTGCCTCCATCCTCAGAATACCTGCCAATATCTCTGTGTCTCAACAAAGCAGCACAAGGACATCTATCAAGATCTAAATGTTACTGTAGGGATTATACTTTCTTCACAGAACCATCTTTTAAAAATGCAGATATAGGGACAGACTGTACAGGGACAAAGGATGACAACAGCTGACTCCTTGAGGACTTGACTCTTTCAAGCACTGTTTCCTCCTTCCCATGTGCCTTTCCCATAGCAGTTCTTTGTGTTTGTAGCAGCTTCCCTGGATTTCTCTATCTTACCAATGCTCTTTCCTGCTTCACACCATAGGTAGAAAAACTGCAAATGTACCTTTTAGGTTTTCTTGCTTTCTATTGCATTTGGTATTCTCCAAAGCATCTGGGGACACTGCAGAACAACACCCCCCTCAAAAATGAAGTTGCACCAGAAGCTGCAGACGTACCTGAGGAAGGCATCTCACATACACCTTTCTGATACAGCTGAACATGTTAATTTTCCCTTTATCACTGTCAGGCAGGGGGATATTTACAATTAAATGTGATTTTTCCTGTCAATTAACTCATGACAAAAGAGAGTTTTAAAAATCTATTCCTGCTTTAAAAGTTTGGTGACCTACTTACGTATTTCAAGCGTTTTTGGAGTTCACCTTTCCTCTTGCATTTTGCTATGTCATTCTTTTGCCCTCGTTAAATGCTTCATGCAGCCAGGCTCCCAGCCATGGTAAATCCCATCATAAACTCTCCTTTATGACCCTCGCTGCGCTGGTGCTGCAATGGTCTGCCTCTCCCCTTGCCGAGCTCCCCAATGGCAGCAGGCAGAGTTTTAATCACTGCGAACTCAGGTTGTGGCCAGATTAGGTAGAAGATAGGATGCATGTTTGTTGTTTTGCAGTGATGTATTGTTTCTGGGATTACTGTGCTGAATAGCAGAGGGTGTCAGCTGATATTTATTACTTTAAGCTGTCTCAGCTGTTCTGGTTCAGCAAATAAACCTACATTCAAAATGAATGAGGAGCTCTGCTTGCCTTGTATGCCATGATGTGTGCAAATGTGATTATTGCTTCTGAGGCAGGGGAAGCTGAAATGATTGTGGGAGCATTTTTAGTTATTTATTTATTTTTACTCTTTGCAGGCAATCATGCAGATTTCTAAAGCACACAATCAAGTCAAAGGCTTGACACCTCTCCTTCTAGCCCCATTGTTAAGCCCTGGCATTCCTCATGCTGGGAATCACTTGCTCCCTCTCTCTCTAAAGTGATAAGCTTTAAACCATGCTATTGATTGCTTAAGGCATTACATGTTTTACACCTAGGTTATCAGTGTTATTGAAAGGGGAAGACACAAAGCTACCGGGCCTTAAAATGAATCTGCTGCTCATCTTTTCCCATTTGCTCTGAGGATTTCAGACAATTTGTTTTACACTGATCTCTGCTGGGGAGATAAATAAATGAAACTGGAGACACCAACCCTCCCCAAGGTTAGAGTTAGAAGTGTTATTAGTGTAGGGCCTCATGTGCACCCTAGCACAAACTGGGCTCACTTATTCTTTATTTAACACAGCAACAAGGGCTGATTTCAGAAGTTGCTGCTCCCCTTCAGATAAGAAGTGTCACATAGCGCAGTTATCAAGGTGAATTGGTATTTTCAAGTGAGAACCTCTCTGCTTCTGATTAAGCCCTGAGGACTCCCTCTCTTCTCTCTTAACTCTTTAGCTCCCCTCTGACATGGCCACCACCTTTGTGGCTGAGGGACAACATAGAGGCACAGCAGTGAGTGTCAGCTCACCCAAAGGGCCTGCCATACTCTGCCTTGGGCTACCTGTCCTTGGAGAAGCTGAGGTCCTTGGCAGCCTTTTGGCAGTCTAGGAACAAGAGTATAAGAAACCAGCAACACTGCTACCGTGGGGCTACCAGTGATGTTTGCCCAAGAGCTCTGACCTTCCTTAGGATCTAACTAAGGTTGTTGTTGTAATGATACAGAAATGACCACTGAACATAATACAGTGAAATCCCTCCACTCTGAACTCTGAGCTGACATTTGCCTGCCTTCCAAACACAAAGATGTGCTGCTCCCCTCTCATCCCCAAAATAGTACCTCTTGCCTTCAGCCTCCCTGTCTGCAGAGATACCTCGTAGGCAGGATAGAGGTGAGGGATTTGAAGGGACACAAATATGAGGAGACCGTGCATCTTGCGCTCCATTGTGCACGTCTCCTAACAGATAAGTGACAGGAGCAGATGAAGTGTTGCTTTGGCTTTCAATAGCATATCCCATTCTGGGATCTCAGCAATAAACTCACAAATCGGGTATTCACAGCACAAGTGTTGCTGTCCTGCTTGCACGGGCCAGAGAAGTCACCCACACATTTTTACAGAGATACCTTAAAGAGTCTATCAGCCTCTTAAAAACATGACCACATAACTTCTCACTGAACCCCTGTGGGATCCCTGAGGGCCCATTTTCTGTGAGAACCCTGAAGAACAGGGAGCAGGGTCCAGGTCTGGCTACTGCAGTGACTTTCATGCATCTGGATTTCAAGGCTTGCGGATGAGCAGAGAATTAGAGCTGTTTTCTTAACAGGGGCTGACTGTATAACAAACAGTCCCCTAAAATCCAGTCTCAAAGATAAGATGACTTGCCCGAGGTTACACAAATCATCTGTAGCCAAACCTGGAACTGAGCTTTCGTCTGCCACTGACGTACCTTGACTGCAAAGTGATCCTTCCTCGAAGGACCTACACATAGCAATGTGATGAGATGATGATACTTTTTTTATGGTCAGATGAAAGATTTAATAACCTCTGTGTGACAACATCTACCAAGCAAGGAAGCACTTATTTTTTTAACCCACAGTGATTTTGGGGACAGAAGGGCAGGCAAGGGGTCAGTGAGGAGGCAGAACACGATGCTTGCAGAATGGTGGTGGGAAGGGCTTGGGGGTTTCCTCCTCCCGTCGCTTGACTAACATTACCTTTCTCTGTCTGAAGGACGGCATGAACTGGGTGTGCAAAAATGTCAGTGCTAAGAAGAAGTAAAGCGTTCTGAGCTGCATGGAAATGGAGGAGCGGTGGGAGCAGAATTCTAGCCCGAAAACACTAATTTGCTGCTTTCTGACCAAATGTTTTTCCATCTGTGCACAGCTACAGCTGTTAAAAGAAAAAAAAAAAAAAAGAGAGAGAAAAAAGGGAGCAACATCGGTTTAAACCTACTGCTGGATTTGGAACTTGACCTGCTCTTTAGTATCATTTTTTTTATCCCAATAAAGGAATTACATATTTCGTCCCTATGCATAAATAGTATTAAATGTCTGATTAGCAAGCAAGTTTGTAAGCAGAAGCAAGACTGATTCAGTGTGGAGCAGAGGGAGTGGTGAGTTACTGTAGTGGCTTAGATGCGTAGGAGCTGCCCTAATACACGCAGTTGCTGAGGACATGCTCGGGCGTCAGTCACAGCTTCCCCTCAGTGACAGATAAAATGCAGTTGTGTTACCAATTGTGGGTAGTTTCTTAAAATAAAGCTGCTAAGAATCCATTTGTGTAACAAGGGTAGAAGACGTCCACATATTCCTATAGCCATAAAAGAGGAGTTTGATGATAACGAGGCACTGTTGCATTGCGACACCGCTGTAGAAGGGAGAGAAGGGTTATATGTGTATAATTGAAGCTCTTTACAGTTGGAATAATGCAGGATGAGCGTGCCTAGGGCTTTTCTCGCAGCTGAAGGAGAATTTAGCCCAGCATTTCACCTTGAGCCAGCAAAAACGTTGTTCCTCCGTTCAATAAGTTCCATATGTGAGATTAGTCTTGATGTTGAACAATCCCTGTTGATTTTCCCTTGATGTTAAGGCAACTCTGCAGGAAAATGCAATTAAGTCCATGATTACTTTCTAGAATGAGATATCAGGTCCCAGGTTTCCTTCTTTGAAATGTGCAAAATGTATTCTCCTACCCTACCACCTCAGCATGCCTTGCCTGGCTCTCCCAGGGACTTGGGGGCCTGCCCCACGGCAGGCTGGCTGTCCAAGGCCTGAGGTCCCCCAGCCTGGTGCGGGCTGTGGATTGCCCGGGTGGGGGGTGAGGATCCTGGTGAACAGCAGATGGGAAGTGCTCTGTAAAATGAGCATTCATTCTTCCCTGGGCCAGTTTCCCTTTAAAAGGACACAGTTGCTGAAATAGGAAAGAGAATGTGATTTCCACCTCCTCCTCCCCATTTCAAATCTAGCTCCAGACTGACAAGGGAGCGGGAGTGATTAGCACGCCAAAGAGCCATGTCCTGCATGAAGCGAGCTTGGTGACTCCTGGGCCAGTTTCTAATGCACAGATGGTAAAATAATCCCACTGCCCTAGCTTGCCAGCTTTGTTTGCTGCCTGCCTGCGAAAGGCCAGGGAATGACTGGGGACTGCATTACCCCTTCCACCTCCTGGAGACGGACGGTCGCGCAGGATGGGGAAAGCTGCGTGTACTAAAGCATGTGGCTTTACCACGCGTCAGCGAGTTGACTCATGGACCCAGGCAGACGGCTGACACCCCTGGAGCTCCCAGCTCTTTTTTCCTCCCTTCCCCTGGACATCTTCACCTCACGGCACAAACATCTGCACTGTTTGTGAAGCAGCCCCTGGCCGCCTACGTGTTACAGCTTGGCATATTAAAATCATCTAGGGCTCATTCCAGGTCCCCCCATACATCAAGATGTGCAGTAGCAGTTCAGGGATGATCCGTGTGTAGTTCAGCTGTCTTTGCTGTGGCTGGGGGCACAGGGACAGCTGGGACAGCAACTGCTTTAGCAATCCAACTTTAATCTGCCTGCGTCCGTGAGTCAGCACCCTGCTAGTGCATCTGTCTCCGGCAGGGAGGCAGGACACGCATGCCGGAGTAGCAGAGCCTTACTTTAAAAACCAGACGACTGGGGAGCGGGGTGGGGGGGAAGAGCGGGCTCAAGTGAGCTGTTAAGCAATCGCTAATGACACAAAGTGACACAGCTCCGGCTTTGCATGGATTGAGTAAGGAGTCATAAGATGAGATGTTCATTTAAATGCAGCTTGCTCGGTAACTCCCCAGCTGCGCAGGCTTATCGGGAACACTGCAGATTTGAGCATGGCATGTTCCCGGGTCAGTCCAAGGAGGAGAAATCCATCCCAGCATCACCTTTTTCTTGCAAATAATGCATTTGCCTGATGCAAGCAATTTAAAGACTTGCAACCCTTTCCTATGGGCAGGCTTGTGCTGGCTGAGTAGCAGAGCTTTGTGACATATAGTCCCCAAGCTTTGGATTTGCCTACACTGCTTACCAGATGCAGAGGGAAATGTTTGGGTATCTCTCCTCTGGCCCAGGCAGGGCAGAGCAAAGCACCCTTTGGGGCTCAGGCATTGATCTTTCACACTTGCAAGGGACTTGAGTTGGTGCTTTCCTGCTCCCTACTCTTTTGGCAGTGGCAAACTTAGTCTGGGACACCCCACCAGTGCCACAGTTGGCTTCCTGGGGCTGAAAAACATCCAGGAGGGTAATGTGGATTTTTAAAGTCTCATGTCAGTTAAACTTGGAAATGTGTGTAAAATAAATATGTAGTAATTTTCCTATCGCTTTAGTTGGGAAGGAAAAATTGCCTTATTGAACTCAGGATCCAGAAACATTTGCTGGCTCATTCGATACATTTGCTTGTAGCCACACGTGTTGGTAGCGTGCATCTGTACCTGCCAGAGTGTCACCTGTAACCCAGTAATTAATTTGGTTTTCCTGTGCCAGGTGGTAAGAGAGGAAGACCGTGATAGAGTGAGCTGTGCTGGGAGGATAGAGGTGAGGGGTTAAAATGGCCATGTCTTAAGTATATCATCCTGCAGTGATGGCTGTAAATGTTCATTGTATTGTAAACGTTTCTCCGTGCAACCTGGTGAAACTGTATAAGGATTTGAGGTTCTGTTCATTTGCTGCTCCTTATCTGAATGTATTTACATCTGCTATGGCCTCTGCAGGGCTCTCTGCCCTGGGCAGCACCTGGCTAAAAGCCCCCTGGAACTGTCTGGGGCCAGCCAGAAACGCCTGCCACCCATGAATGCAGCCCCAGCCCCTCTGCCAGCCCTTCAGCCCCGCCCTGCTTTATGGCAGTGGCACACGCGGGGCTCCCTCCAGCGCTGTCAGCTTCAACCCCCTTAAAATGAGGCTGGGGGAGCCAAGCGTCTCATTGCTATGGGTGGAGCTTTGTCACACGTCACTTTAAAAATCAGTTCCTGGATTTTTAAAGCCAGAAGGTTGTGCTCATCGTTGCTGACCTCCCGCATACCACAGTGCGTGGAACCCCACCCCGCCGTGGTGACTCACGGCTCAGCCAGGGCCCCTCCGGTAGGAAGAAACCCAGGCGTGATTTAAAGGCTCCGAGTGACAGACAGACCTCGGCATGTTTGTCACCGGGGTTAATTCCCCTCCCGTGCTTCACATTCACGTCGTTAAATCTGGTTCCACCTTTGTGATGGATGAAAGAAGCCTCTGCTGCTCCTGCCCCGTTGTGTTCCCTGGAGGGGAGAGGTGCTGGAGAAGTGAAATTCTCCAAGGGCATGTCAGACAACCTGAGTCCAAGCCCCTGCTCTGACCATGAGTGCTGGGTGTGGAGACTCAGCCATGTCCTCCACTGCAGCTTTGCTGGAGAATGTCTCTCCTGCCCTTGGAGAATGCTTGCCAAAGCCTCTTGCAGCTTTCTCCCATTTTGCCCATTACCAATAATGTTTCTTGCACATTGATGACTTGTCTCTCTGTCATAACTATAACTGGTCACCAGACTCTTTTATGAGGTGTACTGGGATGAGACCAGCCCACTCCCAGCATGCTCACTCTTCTCCAAAAGCAAAAGGTGGTGGCTGTTGCATTCCCTGGGCCAGCCAGGTCCATGTAAGCTCTTTCTTTTATGTTCCCTTTTTGTATTTCACCAAAAAGGGATATTTGCAATATCTGGTCATGTTGTTATTCAATGTATAATTTAGATGTCTTTGTCAAAAAAAGAAAAAAAAAAAGGAAATAAAATTTAGTAGAAAGACAACTGGTGTTTGGGGGCGATCATTTTTTCTTCAGCAGGTTCATCTTCTGACAGGATTGTCTCTTCCCAAGGAGCCCCCAGTCAAGCTGCAAAGCTGCTCTTCCATTGCTCCTGTCACCCCACCAGAAATGGTTGCTGGTACTAGAAGTGATCAAAACTGTTGAAGAAGCCTTTTTTCTTTGGGTTTGCATTATTTCAAAACTATCAGAGAAGTCACCCAGCAAGAAAGGGAAACTCTGGGAAGAGCTTTTTTTTTTCCAAAAATCATGTTGTAGGTTAAAAAAAGCATGTCATGAAACACATTCTCCACTGACCTGGCAGGAAAAGGGAAGGGGAAAAAGGAAAGCAGCAAACTATTTAGGTTTGGTTCAGGGAAATGGGGTTGGGAGGGGGTTAGGAGGGAGGGAAGCAAATCTGTTGCTTTCCAACTAATCTGACTCATTACTGTTCCTGCAACACCCAAATGGGCCCAAAAGCGAGAAACTGTTGGAATTCTTTAAAGCATCAGCTCCCTCCCTGTACAGTCAGGATGCCTGGAAGGCTTTCAGAGCCACTGGAAAAAAAACATTATAGATGGTCACACTTAATTTCTTTTCTCTTTTTTTTTTAAGGCACGCTTTATACTCAGTCCTGGTATTTTTTCAGCGAAGTAGGAAATACTTTTTCATCTTGTTTGCCTAATGGATTGGATGTGAAAAATATTTCTCTGGCAAGTGAACACCCTGAGAGTTGTTTGACTTGTCACAACGTTATGTATCGGCCCCTGCGGCCCCCAGCCCCCGAAGCCGCTGCGCTTCCCCTCTCCTGTTGCTGTTTACAGTGGGACGAGGTAATTTATGGGGAGGCTGCGTGTGACCTTGCATGCGTCTGTTCGGGCGAGCCGCGGATCCCTTCCCCGCACAAGCCCCACTTTACATCCACATGATGAATTTAGTGCTCCCGAAAGCACAAGGAACCGAGCGGATTGCGTGCAGGGAGGAGAAAAAAAACGAAAATAATAATCTGTAGCCTGCAGGAGAAAAAAACACTGAGATTTTTGTTCCTCTTTGACCAGTATTTCCCTGTTTACGGCCTCGCACCCTCGGACGCCAGCCCTTATCAGAGCACAGAAGTGCTCTGTGGCCGCAGAGCCGGATGTTTCAGCCTCCGCGTTCTCCCCGCGTTGGCATCCCCCAGCCCGGCCGTGCTCTGCTGGACCGATGGCCACGGCCGTGCTCCAGCCCACCCACCCAGGCACCCACCCAGGTGCTGGCTGAAGCTTTTTTCATTTTATTTTGTTTTGTTTAAGTGGAAACAAGCTCACCGCAGCGTCGTGATTGGCTCCTGCCGAAATGGCAGCTTCGGGCTCAGTTGGCTGAATTTGGGCTTGTTGGATTTTTTATTGCAATCTGTTCACTTATTTCCCTTCCCAGCACCGATTGGAAGCAAAACTCTTGTAAAGCTGCGGTCAGGCTCTGCCCGTGCTGGGGGACACTGTCAAAGGCTTGCTGGAAAGAGCACGGGGTGGGGGGTGCCCCCTCTGCACTTCCTATGTAGCTGTCTGACTGAGATGAATATCTGTATCATTTTTAATGGGAAAAGGGAAAAAAAAAAACACATTCAGAAGAGGAAGGGTTGGAAGGAGCCCCTCTGCTTGCAACATGACCGCACGCCTCTGAGCTGCAGCCCTCTGGGCACAGCCGGGCAGCCAAACACAGCCCCAAGTAAATAACCCCAGGAGGAAGGGGAGCTGGCAGGGGGTTACAACCCAAGTCTGAGCTGCGTTAGGAGCTGGCAGAAGCACCCTGCAAGTAAATCACCTGGATGAGAGATATTTTTAAACAGAAGTTGTCCTTGCTGCTTGGCTTTGCCACATTCATGCCACCAATGGGAGCCGCAGCCTGCAAGCTTTAATGCTTCTCTGTCTGCAGGAGCTTGGGGTGCTGAGGGCGACACTGCTGGGGACAGCGGGCCCCCACCAGCCGAGAGCATCCCTGTGGGCTGGAACTCTGTGCTGTCCCCAGCCTGCGACAGCTGGGTCCCAACTGACCGGACAAAGCCCAGCGTCTTGGGGTGGCTGAGCCAGCTGTCCTGCCCCGGCTCCATCACCCTCCCTGATGTCAGGCAGGAGGATTTATACGTATTTTGGGTTCATTTTTATAGCTGGCACCTGTGAGGCCAGAGCCCCGAAGGGATAAGCAAAGGGGCCTTACTGTGAGGGGCTGGGTCAGTGGCGTGGGCACGGAGAGCTGGTCTGGGGAATGGGAAAACCGGTGTGGCAACCTTCCTGCACCTGGGGACAGTGCTTGGGTCTGGGACCGGGCAGAGAGCTGGGCCTGGCTGCTGGCGGCTGCTTTTGGAGCTGGGGCAGGAGCCGCAGCTCTCACAGCCCGGGGGGGTTGGGAGGGGCCCTGAATTGGGTGCATTCAGCGCGGCACAGCTGGTGTGGGCTGCGGGGCGGGGGGGCCGCAGTTGCTCCTGACACTTTTGCCTCTGAATGTGATGATAAACTCCCTTTCCCGATTAGCGCTGATCCCTCTGCCTCCAAAACAGTTGGCCCTAATGAACATACGGCCCAACAGCTGTAAGCGGTTATACATATGCATGGATATATATATTTATCCCCCCCCAGCCCATCCATATATACTGGAGATCACAGCTGTTGCTATTCTTCCTTGCAATGCAGATCAGACGCTCTCTCTCTTTGGAGTCTTACTTGACCTATTTTGCAGGCGCAAGATTTTTTGTGATGATGATTTCCCCAGTTGGTGCTTTTGATTCTGCCTGAAACATCTTGATTGAAGGCAAACAATGGCAGCTCCGGCAGCCGGCAGCGCCCCGCACCCACGCGCCGCCCCGGCCCCGCCAGCCGCCACGCGCGGGGGGGACCTGGCACGGCTCCGGCCCACGGCGGCTGCCGGAGGGTCCATCCCGGCCCGGCTCCTCCGATGCCGCTTCCCTGTGCCCACGGGACACGGCTCTGCCACCTGGCCCGCTGCCTAGGCCACCCAACCTGGACCTTGAGGCTCGGGCTGGTGTCCCCACCCTCTGCCCAGCTGTCCCCTGCTCAGCCCTGAGCCTTTTCCAACCAGCTGGAAACTACTCCACCACCCCAAAATCTTGCAAATCAGGTGGTGATGCCCCTTGGGGTCCCAGGGATGTCCTAGCTGTAAGACCAGAGGGGGAGATGGTGCCAGAGCTGGCAGGGATGTCAAAACCCCAGTGGCTGCAGTGCGGCATCCCGTGGGTGATGGACACCTTTGAAATGCAGTCTTCAGTGAGCCCCAGCCTCTGCTCACTGCTTAACACAAACTTTTGGGGCTGCGAGGGAGCCTCCCCTGTCCCTACAGCCCTCCCTGTCCACACAGGGTGCCCCAAAGAAGGGCCTCAAAGCCACTGCATCCTGGCAAGGGAAAACAGCCATCCGGGCACACACAAAGCCATTTCTTGTTTGGCATTTTTGTTTGAAGTGTGTCCTTCATCTGGGTTTCTACAGCAACTGGGAAGTTCCTATCCTGGCCCAGCTGGAGGGAGTGAAGCAGCCAGGGGAAAGGAGCAGGAGGGCAGGAGGCGAGGACTGAGGGCAGGAAGGGAAGAAGCAAAAAATATGGGGTTTTTTGAAAAATGGGGCTGCATTTTCTGCCTCCATCTTGGGCCCAGGGCTGCTGCAGCTGGGACAGGATTCCAACCCTATCCCTGTCCCTCTCCCTCTCCCTGTCCCTCTGTCTCCAGAGGCAGTGCAGCCAGCTGGGGCCAAATCAGGGGGTGGAAAACACCAGCTGTTAGGGTCCCTTCAGGTAAGTAGTCTGCTGTGTCCCACCCTGGTTGGCCCTGGCATGGCTGCATCCTCTGAGCCCCTGTGCCAGCCTGGGTTAAAATGAGTGAATTATCTTAGAAACGCACTTTTCTTAAAAGAAAGCAACAAAACCCAATGAAACACCAGTGGTTCATCTTAGGCAGTGAGTCTCTTCATTTATTCATTATGAGATAATACCCAAATCTGGCTAATTAATATTCCTGCATATTTTCCAAGGGCTGATGAGGTATCTTAACATCTCATGGAGATGGGCTTTCATATTTATAAGGTTGATGTGCAAACTTAAATTGACACTGTCTAAATATACCCTCATGTTTAAGCATGGGGCTTTCACTCCCAAGGCACCGAGGGCATTCCCGGGGTGCACACCCTGGCTGGAAGCGGGACCTGGGGCTCAGTGGGTGGGAGAACTGCCCAAAAGGCTCCTGCAAGGCAGGGTGTGATGTTGTGTGGTCCAGCACACAAAGATGTGGGATTTCTGTTTGCTTTGGTAACGGGAAAAGAGTGCAAGAGGCGGTGACCCAGTGGTGGTGGTGGGGTCAGCGGTGCTTTGGGGTGAAGGATCAGTGTGAGCACCCACATGGCCAGACGTGCTGATGGGTACCAGGGCAGGGCCTGCAGCTTCCTGCTGAAACCTTTTTCCAAGGGTAAAAATAGGACTTGGTTGCAAACTGAAAGCCTGGTTTGCATTCACCCTCATTATGTTGATTACTTATTTACATGTATGCAAATGGAGGAAGAGGCAGTGGCTCCTCCACCTGGGGACCCCTTGGCACAGGACATCCTGAACCCCACCAGGTAAATCTGGGCCAGGGTGCTGTGCCCCCTTCCCAGGATCACCCTGCAAGTGAAGCATCAGCCCCTCTTGCTGTGCCGCTCCGCGGGCTGAGCCGCAGCCCCGTGCCCTGAGTGCGGTGGCCGGTGGCACGGTGGTTCCAGCAGCCATTGCCTCTCCCCTCACCCTGCCCCACCAGATGTGCGTGTCCAGCTCCAGCTGTTCCCCATCAGCCTCCCCCGTGCAGCACTGCCAGCCCTGGGATCCTTTTTCCACCAGGCCCCATGTCCTTCATCAGACACCAATTTGGTCTGGCCCAGCTGCTCATTTTTCTTTCCGCCGTGTGACATGTTTTCACCTGGCTCCTAATCCGTCTCTTTCCATTCACAACTCGAGCTGTTTATGGATGTGCCTCTGCTCCCCCTGCTCTCCCCACCCCCCGGACAGAGCCATCCATCAATAAAACCCCGCTGTGCACCCGAGCATCAGCACTTCTCCCAGGACACCAATATCCCAACAGGGCCACGGGCACACATTCCTCCTCCTGCTCTGTGGGGTGACCCCATGGGGCCACTGTTTTCCTCCTCACCACCAGCAGCACATGGGGCTGGATGGCACTGATGGGGCACCCAGGACACCAGGGGACTCTTCCTGGATAGGGGGAAAGAGAGGGGCTGTGGCCTCTCTGCTCTGCATGGGCACCCACTCTTTCGGGGCTCGTCCCTCCAGCGAAGGCATGGGGTGAGAGTGGCCCATGGCAGGGAGAGTCCAAACCTTTGGGGGTCACCCTGCAGGGTGGGGGCTGTGCCTGTGCCCCCCCATCAGAAGGTGACAGGTGCTTTAATGCCTGGGCTGGCAGCTGCTGCTCTCACAGGAGGATGCAGCTGTGCCAAGGAGGAAGAGGGTGATGATGATGAGGACAGCTGGGCAGTCAAACCTAGAGGCACCAAGCATAGGGGCCATGGCTGGGGAGTACCCTGGGGTGGGGGGTGGCCCTGGCTGTGAACTGGGGACCCTCCTCCACGGGGAGGGATGTCACTCATCTCGCCTGTATCCCCATCACCCCGGAATGGGGTGGTCTCTTCTTTACCCCCAGCAGGCAGCCCTGTGAACGTGGGAGTGACACATCGTGGGATCCCTATGGAGGCTGAGAGCATCCTGCTCCCTCCTACCACCCTGGAGTGCTTTGGTTTTGACTGAGAAGCAAACCCCCAAATATCCCAATGGACTGGGGGTTTCCTGAAGAGCCCAAGCAAGACAGGGTTGGGAAGAACCCAGCAAGACAGCAGGGCTGAGCTGCCAGGCCCTGCAGCCTGTGTGTACAAGAACACACAGGGGCAGGAGGTGCTGGCTCCCCAACCCAACACTGCCTGGGAACTTACCCAGGGTTTTGCTGCCACCGCTGTTGGAATGGAATGGGGGGAGTTAGTGAAAAGGTTCCCCTCCCTCAAACCCACTGTTCCCCTGTTTCAGCTCACTGAGACTTTCTCCCCTTCCCAGTTCCCACTAAATTAGCACAGGGGGAATCCAAACCGGAACTAAACCAGGGGTTTTGCAACCAAGAAGAAAATAAAGCAAGCTGAACCCGAAGAGAGCAATGGAAAACCCCTTCTGCTTCTAGGACACTGCTCTGCTTTATGAAGTCAGCCTCATTTTCCCCAGACCAAGATCCCCCCTGCACAGCCCCAGCCAGGCCAGCCCACGGCTCCACTGCACGTCCTGGACAAAGGTTCCCCCTCACCCTTCCCAGCCTTGGCTGAGTACAGTACACCCCCAAACCAGCCCAGGGTGCTGCCAGCACCCACAAAGCCCCAGGGGGCCCTGAGGCTTTAGGTGGGGATGAAGGCTCAAGGGCTGGGTGCCAGGGCAGCAGCGTGGTCGGAATGGCAGCTGCTGGCAGTCAGGAAAGCTGCTGTCCCCAACCCAGTCCCCATCCCACAATGGGGATTGTTCTGGAGCCCACGGGCAGGATGCGGCCTGGCCGGCTGCGTGCCTGACTCACATCCTCGCCGCCCGGAGGGAGCTGGTGCAGAGCCACATCCCCAGCACACCTTCCCACGGGGCTGGGACACGGCATGGGCACTGCTGGGGACCCCCTCCCGCCCCACTGCCGAGCTGCTCCCTCCCAAAGAGCCCCTTTGGAAAACCCCGTCCGGCCCTGCGGGACTGCGGAGCGCTTCCTCCCAAAAGCAGGTTGGAGCCTCCCGCCGGAGCTGGCGTTCCCGGGGGAAGAGCTGCAGCAGAGCGAGGCATTTGCACTAAGTGATCACATTTATTTGAATATTTTGCATGTGTGTGTGTGTGTGTGTGGGTGTGTGTGTGTGTGAGAGAGTGTGTGTGTCTAAAATTGGTTACAGAATAAATACCTGTGCCTTATAGCAGGAAGTCCACTTTTTTTTTATACAAAGTGCTTGTTACAGGAAGTTGCATCAGCGATATGCAGGAGGGGAGTGAGTTTTGGTCACACTTCCCCTCCTGAAAACTAGAACAGATTTTTTTTTTATTTATTTATTTGTGTTTTTTTGTAAAGTTTCTTTTCCCTTTTTTTTTGTGCATTAAATTTCCTGCCATTGTGTATTTACAAATCTCTGAAAGAAGGAAAAAAATGCCAATATGCATGAGAAGTGACTTTGTAACACAAAAAAAAAATCAGCCTTTAAAAAAAAAAAGTAACAAACCCAAAATCTACAGGTATCATTTCATATTG
>VYXF01012754.1:2037821-2066858 GCA_013397295.1 Polioptila caerulea
CGGGCGGCAGCGGGTGGGAGTACTCCTGCGACGAGACTGTACAGGGGAAGTGCCCCGAGCGCGGATAGGGCTGGTGCCCGCTGTGGTTGGACACCGAGGAACAGTAACAGTTATCCACGGAGCAGACGAGGATTTTGCGCCCGCCGTACTGGGAGAGCACGGACTGCTGAGATGACGTGGTGTTGGGGTAGTGAGATGGGTTGAAGACGGAGCCCGAGTGCACCGGCTGCGGGCCGCTAGGAAGTCCAACTATGTGCTGCGTGGAGCTACAAGGCACCATGGCTTGTGCGGACTGCCCCTCGCCAGCCGAAGCGCCCTGGCTCATGTACTGGCTCGCCACAGTCCCGGACGATGGCTCGAGGAAGCTGCCCTCGGGAAAGGCGGTGGAGTGCTTGCGCTTCTCCGCGCCGGAGTTGCTGACGGTGCAGGGGTACATGGGGATACTCTGCAGGAAGGGGACGGGGGTGCTCAGGGGACCTGCGGAGGGGAACGGGAGAGGGGGATTGTATTAAGCACGGCACGGCTCCAGCGTGCTCTGGCGGCTGATCTGAAGCTGCAGTGGAGGCCCAAGACCCACAATCCAGCCCCACGTGTGCAGAGGGTCCCCCAGCCCACCCCACCAGTGGCAAACCATGCACACAGCCCTGTGCAGGTGGATTTGCAGATTCAGTTCTGGGCCCTTGCCAGCGGGCTCGGAGCAGCCCTGGGCACTGCTCTGCAAACAGCTCGTGGACACAGTCCCTAACAGGAGCAGAGCGGGACAGCCTGGGGGATGAACACGAATCCCCCAAGGAGGCGACTGGGAAGCCTCCACAGGATGTGGTCTGCTCCCAGGCATTGGCTGGGGGCTGTGGGACCATGCCAGCCCCTGACTGTCCTTGCCCACATGCTGACCCCCATCTTTCCACTGACTTCCTGGCAATGGCCAACCCCCTAAAAGCTCTGTATTTCAGGGTTTTGCGTAACTCCAGAACACAGCCATTTCACAAAACAAGGAAAATGCCCTGGGGAGAGTCAGGAACTGGCTTTGTGAGTCTCCATGCCCCTGCTGACTGCAGAGGGGCTCCAAGGGGTCCCTGCCCCGAAGAGCTCTCCCCACCATTTTGTACTGAGATCTGCAGGGCAGCCAGCTATGGATACAGGAAGTAGTGAGGTCCCATGCCCCAGCACCCCTCAGGTTTCACCCACCTTCCAGTAACTTCCTCAGCTGCTTCTCCTTCTTGGCGATCTCGTTCAGGAAGAGCTTGGAGTTGAGGTGGCCGATTTTGGGTGGGGGCAGACTGCCACCTGTACAGTTCTGAGTCCTGTTGGGGATGGCAGGCAGAGTGATGTGAGTTACAGGGTAGACTCAGGAGAGGGACAGCTTCTCCCCCCACACCCTCCTGGAGGCCAAACCCCTCCCTAGGGTAGAGGACAGAACTGAGCTGGCTGTCTCTGGCAGGCAGGATCATCCCTGTCCACTTTTGCTTGAATGTTCCCTGCCAGGGCACACCTCCTGCAGTCCATGTCCCCACTGCATGGCCACCCCAGCTCACCTCTGCTCCCCTAGCGCTGCCTTTAACCCCCTGCCCTGTGTCTGCCCAGTGGAGCTGGACAGAGCCCTGCACCCCAACCCGGCTGGTCCCATCCTCTGCTCTTCCACAAGCACAACACTGAGTTTCCCCTAGTCCATGGGAAGGACCTGATTCAATGGCTGCACAAGACGATTTTTTCATCCTCTCAGAGAGGGAAGCTGAACACGGCACATGCCTCTCCCAAACCCTGTAGCATCCCTGGCCCTGGTCTTCCTCTGGATATTGTGCTGCTGCCACCCCTGGGGTCATGAACATGCCCTTTCCCCCAAGCACATCTGTCCCGCTGTGCTTACCTGTCCATTAAGATTTTCACAGACTTGGTGTTCTAGAAGTGGAAGGAGAAGCTCTGGTCAGTAAGGCCAATGCCTGCCATGAGAGCTATGCCCCCTTTCAGTATCAGCTTCCATGGCCCCCAAGGAGGGAACAGTCTGACCATGGGCACTGAGCCCCCCTTCCCCAGCATGGGCTGCTCCAGCCCCATCTCCAGCTGTGGCATCTCCTCATTTGAGGCCAGCACTGAGCCACTTCTTGATTTCTTTCACTGCTGAGCACTCTGGAGTCATCAGCCAGCCCTGCTAATGTCCCCATCCTGCTCCCCACCACACCCCACACCTACCCAATTCTTCCCACACAACCAAATCTCTCCACAGCCCCCGTCCCACCCTGGCATGTGCAGCTTGTCTTACCTTCATGAAGTTGATGTCCTCAGTTTTGTCAAACATGACCTGGACAGAGCTGAGGAGCTTCTTGGCCTCCTGCATGCGCTCATTGAGGTGCAGAACTTGGGCTGCGTTCTCGTTGCAGAACTTGGCCTGGGCCTTGTCCAGGATCTCCATGGTCTTCCGCAAGTCCTCATCCAAGATCTGGTGCATCTTCTCATACTGCAGGCGCACCTCGTCCTTCAGCTGGCTCACCTTCTCCTGGGGGGAGATGCAGGATCTGGCCTTCTGTGCCCTTTGACCTCTCCCATGATGTCCCAGGACACCTGAGTCCTTTCTCAGCATGGAGAATACAACCTGAAAGCTGCACCCCAGCTCTGCTCTCCTGCAACACCTAGATAGCTCAAATCCTGCTGTCAACTATCACATGGGACTTCCATGTGTCAGAGACCCAGCAGGGACACTGTGAAGGTTTGATTGGTTCAGCAGATTCCTGGATGTACTTCCTGGAGTCTGTGTGGGGATCAGCTCCAGAGACCCAATGCCAAGGAAGAAATTGCCACACCACTGACAGAAAAGTGCTCCCCTGAAAAATCCCACCCATCCCCATCTGCATGCCCTTTCCCATCTTCATCCTCATCCCCAGTCCCACCCCAGGCTGGAGACTCTTCATGTTCCAGAGCCTTTCCCTTCATGCTCTGGGAAGCCAAGGGGCTTTAAGGACCACAAGCACTCCCTTCCTGAGAAAGGCTGTACTGAGCTGAGGACAGGATTGGGCCATCAGATATTTAAGGACAGCCTTGTTCCTCACCTCCCAACTCAACCCAGGACCCATGAATCTTCAGAGCAGCTTCAAACACATTTTGTCTCCCAAAATGCTGACTGACGACACTGAAATCAAGGCAGGAAGTCTGTCCAGCTACTCCTCCCCTGCATATCTGCCTTCCTCCCTGCCCAGCTGGCCCCTGTGTCCCAGGAGCTTGTCCCCATTGTGCCACAGGGCGACAGTCCCCGTGGCAGGGTGAAGCACTGGTTACCTCAACCAGCCGCTTGTCCGATTCCAGCTTGTAGAGCTGCTCCTCGATGTCCTGCTCCCGCTCCTCCAGGCGGTCCTGCTGCTTCATCAGCATCTTCTGCAGAGATGGGGGAAAGCAGCATCGTCAGAGCCCAGCGGCCGCGTGTGCCAGTGAACATCAGTGCTGCCCACATTGGCTCTGCCCACGTGGTTCAGGAGGGATGGTGCTTTTTCCCAGCAGGATGCCACTGCCAGGCTGAAAGCCCCCATGTAGCTTGTGGAGCTGGAAACCTGGTTAGCTCAATGGCAGAAATGGCAGAGGGGCTGCGTGTGCCAGGCTGTGCTATCGGCTGGGTTGGGTCCCCAGGATGGGGGCAGCCTGGTCAGTGGGGCTGGTCAGGGCCAACCCTGGGGACTGTGGGGGGCACACAGAGAGGCTCATCCCCCACCAAGGCAGTACCATTTTGAGGCCCATCACCCATCGCCAGCAGGCTCCTGCGAGACATCACCACCTCCCTCGCGCTCCCGTACGCCACGCCAAATCCTTTCTCCCTTCCCCGCCTCCTTGACAAGCCCCAGAGCCAGCATCAGTGTAATCTGGAGGGACAGAGTGAGGAGGAGTGGGGCCTCCCCCCGCCACACTGCCAGCCCCCAGCCCCACTCCTTGGGGCTGGGCCGGGGTCATCTGCAGAATAACTGGGACAAAACCTGATCCCCAGCTGTCAGCGCAAGTGCCTCGCTCCTGCGTGCTTCCCAGCCAGGAGCGACCCACTGCCCATGAGAGAAGGGCTCTGTCCCTGTGAGCAGGAGCAGGGCTTCCCAAAACACCCTTCAAAATCAACTCCAAATATTAGTCCTTCATGTCTACTGGGGGGAAAAGCCAGGACACCAGTGGGGTGAGAAGGGCTTCGCCCGGCACAGAGATGTGGCGTTAGAGACTCAGTGACGGGGGCGAGATGGAAAGAAACCGGCAGCAAGAATGAATTTCGAGGGGATTATTGCTATTATAAACCGCCACTCGGGAATTTATAATCAAGTAATTAATTCCTGGACGAGGCGGGAGGGGGAGGGTGGCAGAGGCGCTGCCGGGATTAATTGCATTGCAGGGAAAGGCTGTCACCTCCGACTCAATTCAGGAGCAGGAATGCAAAGCCTCCTCCCTCCTGTTGTTTTTCTTAAGGTCTCGGGCACCTCCAGCCTTACTGTCACTGGGCTCCTACCACTAATAATAACAAGGAGCTAAAAAAATCCAGCTTCCCACTCACAGGCACGCTCCACATGCATGCCTGGGGCCCACGCGTGTGCACCCACGCAGGCACATGCAGACAGACACACAGACAGCACATCCACTGAAACAGCACCGAGGGGCAGTCACAGCAACGCAGACCCCCAGCCCACGGGGGGACATTCGCTGCGCGTGCGTACGGAAACACAGGGGCCGGCAGCGTCCAAGGGCATCCCTGGAAGCATCCACACGGAGAAAGATTTGAGACATGTATGGAAAATCTCCTTTTTTCATTGTAAAATG
This sequence comes from Polioptila caerulea, assembly GCA_013397295.1. Taxonomy (NCBI): domain Eukaryota; kingdom Metazoa; phylum Chordata; class Aves; order Passeriformes; family Certhiidae; genus Polioptila; species Polioptila caerulea. The sequence continues at coordinate 2,042,598 of VYXF01012754.1, forward strand.
GTTGTTATTTGTGCTGCTGCAGCATCAGGAGGCTGCAGTCCACTCCCAGGTTTAACTGTGGGAACTGAGCTCTGGAGAGTGAGAGCAACACCACTTGCTTGAACCTTGGAGAACCAAGGGTGCAGGCGGGAACTGTGTCCTCTGCCAGCAGCCAGGCCTGACTGTGGAGCTGCTGGGGGCTTCTCTAGGAGCTCTGACAAGGTTTTGGGTCAAGCACCAGGCAGAACTGCGGAGCAGGTGGACAGCAGCCCCATGTAGGCAGACTGAGAAGTGGCAGGCAACAAGCCTGCTCCTGGGCTCCAGAGAAAGAGATGCCTTCCAACATCCCTGCTTGCAGGAGGCCAGTTGAATGTGGGAGTTGGGCAGGTCGTGCAGTGCAGGCTGAGATGTTCACACCCCACGCTGGGCAGCCAAAGGACACAGCAAGCTTTGCACCGAGCCCTTCCCTACACCTCCCTCCCTGCCACAGCTTCGCCATCTCCACCACAGACAGCCAGACCCATCCCACACCAACCCACCAGGAGGACAACCAAGTCCAGCTGGCCCCCCAGGAGCAGCCCAATCTCCTGAACCTGTCTGCCAGCTGGGACAGGAGCGGGTAAAACACATAGGACAGGATCCGAGGCTGGCAGCTCGCTGGGCACAGAGGCCAAATCCTCATTCCTCTCCATCGTACCCGTCAGGTATCTGACGCACTCGAGGCAGCCACTGCCCTTCACCCCAGTGCTGCCAGGATGCTCTTGCAGGGTTTTCAATCACTGGCAGATGCCAGGCGGGCAGAGGCCACCCTGGCAGCCCCACTGGTGTGAGGGACCCCCGAGGGAGGCACCGAACAGCCCCGGACATGCACGTACCATTGCCCTGCAGCTGCCACGGCAGAGCTGCCAACCTTTGTGTTTTGTAACAAACCTCAGGCTGCTCTGCTCCAGGAATCATGCAATTATGTGAAATCACACATATACATATAAAAATGTGTAAAAATAACTTTTTATACGTATAAGTTAATTTAATACCCCCTCACAGCTGGAAAAAGTGACCAAGGTCCAAGCTAAAGCCATAGAAACCAGAGAGAATAGAGGATATGCAGCACTTTCTTTAAACCTTGTATTTGAGCCACTCTCTTGATTTTAGGGCAATTTAAAAACTGTACGTGCCTGGGATTGCAGTGGAATGGGAGGGCTTTTCACCCACAAGGCAACAAAACCTTAACAAGACATAAGGGTATGAACTACCCCTTCTGGCACCAAGGGCAAAATCTCATTGTCTATGCAGCACAGGCTAAATTCCTTAGGTATTTTGAAAAGGAAAATATATCCCTTCCCCTTCCATCCCCTCCCAAATCTGGCATTTCTGAAGTCATGAACTCCTCCTCCTCCAGGATCAGAACTTCTCGGGGTAATTTCTCATATTTCATGCATGACCTTGATGCTGGGAGAACCGAGGCTCCTTCCATACAGGCACCCTTCCCAGGCTGTGAGCAACCCTGATCCCAGTTTGTCTTTTCCAAGACACGTCGCCAGTTTGCGAAACGCATGCTAAAAATGCTTCTTACTCCAACACCAGCTGAGAGTGAATTCATCTCATTAATTAATAAATTAATCGGTGGCTGGGGTAAGTGGCTGGTCCACCATGACCCTGTAGGCCCTGGTGAGACAAGGCTAGTTCATGGACACCAGCTTATTCAGCAGGAGATGAACATAATCTCCCCCCTCCTCATGGAAAAAAGTGAAGTGTGGGTACAAAAGGGCTGAGCCCATACAGGGAGCTTGCAAACGCCACGGGCATCAACCCTGCAAGGGAGCTGGACCACCAAAGGTGGAAGCACAAAGGAGGGGATGTTATCATTCAGCTCCCTTTGGGAGCGAGGGTGCACTCCTCCTGTGCAGGCAGAGGAGGTTGATTCCTGAGCAGCCATGGTGGCAAGTCATATGTGTTTGGGGTAGCAAGGTCATGCACTAGAGTGAAACATTACTTGGAGGGAAATCTCTGCAGGAAGCAAGGCAAGCAGTGCAAGGTTTTGTTGCAGGGAGGATGCACACAGCTGGCTGGCTATTGCCATCCACGGCATTTGCTGGGAGGAAACCACCACCAGGGAAACCACACTCCGCCTGCCTGTACCTGCCTGCACCTCCTGGTCAGTCCCCACAGACCATGCGCTGACCCCAGCTCCCAGTGGCCGCCCCAGCATGCCAGGCAGGACACGGGGATATGTCCTGCTCCCAACAGAGAGCTTCTGCAACATTAAATGCCTGCAGCCACAAGACAGGAAGATAGCAGTAAAGAGTTTACCAGCTCTGATGATATAGGCCATCTATGCTTCTCATCCGAGAGCCGCTGCATGGCTGCAGCACCACGAGTCTCAGATGTGTTACACACATGGGTCCAGCTCAACCAGCTGGGAAAACTCCCACTGGAAAAGGAGGCACTGGGGTAGGAAGGAGCTCACACCCACCCAAGACCTCCCAGGCAGGGAGAAATTTGTGGGCAAAATGTCTCCCCTGACTTGTCTTAGGCTGGTCTCAACGCTGTCCCCTCCCAAAGGGCAGAGCTAAGCCTGTGGTCACTGCTGAGCCCACAGTAACAGTGGATTATGACCCTGCCCTGCCTGAGGCCCAGCACTCCCCTCATCCCCCCTCTGCAGCCCCCCCGAAGCCCATTGCCCTGGGGCCAGCATCGGGGTAGCAAAACCCCAGGCCATGGCCCAAGGTTTTGTGTACTCTGAGGCTGGTCAGGGCCCTCGTGTGCCTCCCAGGGAGAGCTGGCAGGGGAAAGACTCTGGCACCCCTTCCCTGGGGGCTCGAGTGCTCACCAGCCCCTGCCCAGCTCCCAGCAGGATCAGGAAGAAGGCTGGCAGCTTCACCAGAGGCAGAGCGGTGCCCCATGACCTGCTGAGCTGCTGTGGTTTTAAACAAGAGCTGGAGCAGTGAAAAGCCTTACTGTGTTCATAGGGCAAATGGAGCCCGTGCAGCTTCTCTGATGTCTAATAAGCTCTGTGCATCCTTCAGGGCCATTCACCTTGCAAGAGCAACCGAGTGCCCACATACTGACCTGTGGGATGTTTGCAGGATGCTAATTCCCAGTAAACTCTGCTGAAACTGTCTGTGGGTTTGGAGGGTAATACAGCAGGGCAGGTCGACAAACCACAGGAGTGCACAGCCCTCATTCCCGTAGGAAACTGGGGGAGCAGAGAGCCAGACTGCCCCACGGAGCACCTTTAACCACAGCTGGACAGCTGGCCCACAACAGGCACACTCACTTCTCTGCCTCTCCCCTTCCTCCTCCTCTGCACCCAGGCCTTCCCCTCGCCGCCAAATCCCAGCCACCGAGTGAATAAGGACATTGTTTGCAGTCACCGGAAAGCCAGAACGGAGGGAGCAGCTTGGAGCATGAGGGGCAGGAAGGGTGAGGAGGAGGAAGGTGGAACCGGAGCAAGGAAGCCGCAAAGGGCAGATGCCTGTTGTGGGAATGGCTCCAGACACCTGCAGCTCAGCCCAGGGACTGGGATCAAGAGCCCCCATTGAGACACATGTCCCAGCACGTTGCTGGAGACGGGCCTGAAGTCACAGTGACTGAATTTTAATGCACCAAAAGCCCTGGACCAAGGAGGCGAGCACAACCTTTCGCCTGCCCAGGCCTCCCACACACAGGCTTCCCTCTCCCCAGCCCCGCTTCTCTGTCAGCTGGATGGTTTTCTGAGAAAAACCCACACGATGAGCTATTTTCATCCCTCCTGAAAGTGTCACCCCACCTGCTAACACACCAGAACCTTGACACTATGCACATCTGGGGCACAGCACCCTAATGCCTCCAAGCACAGGATCTCAAATCATGAGATCACGCACTGCACACTGCCACAGCCCAAACCCCCTGGAGCATCCCTCCCACCCTGCTGGTGGCCTCCTGCTGACCAGACACGGGCAAAAACAGCTCTTTAAACTCCCCACACCCTCACAACATTCGCAGGAGGCTGATCCACTTAAAGGGGCAGGAAGGAAATGCTTTCTGGTTGGGGTTTCAGCTTGCACACATTTACAGTAAGCCCCAGGCAGAAGGGAAGGTCTCCAGCCAGAGCACAAGGTCCTGCCTTCTCTGGCCAGCCCAAGGCACACACAGTGCTCCAGGGTTTGGCTTTTCTCATGGTGCTCCCTGTGCCGAGATCAGGCTGGTTTATCCTCAACAGGGGAAGGAAGAGGGGAGGGGAACAGCCTGAGATATTAATGGTTGCTGGGTAAGGTACCCCATGGAAGCAGCAGCCATGCAGTAAACGGGCACTAGTGACACACTTTCCAGCACTGAGGGACCCCTGAGCACCAGGAGAGCTGGTGCTTTGTAGAAAAGGGCTGAAGGCCAAATAAACAGCTCCAGCTTGGGGGAACAGGATGTACAGTGCCTCTTGCAAGAGCAGCTCTCCACCCTGTTCTCATGTTGGAGTGGGTGAAGATGCCTCCTGCTTGTCCACATCACCCTGCGAGATGCTGCCTGGCCTCTGAGCTTCCCTGGAGAAGAAACCACCAGGCTTAGACCCATGCCCCATCTCCACTGGCTACCCCACAGGCACAGCCCCATGTCCCACCTCTGCACCCACCCCAGCACAGGGCATTCCTGCAGCACAACTGGCACACAGCAGCTGGATGCTCCCATGGGGCCAGGACTCGTGACTGCTTCCCAGAACCAGGTCGGACCCGGCTCCTGGGGCATCCCAGGACAGTGACCACAGCAGACCACGCTTCTCTGCCTGTCCCTGTCCCATAGCAGATCCTGGACCACCACAGGGCTGTGCCAGTACAGCCTGAGACAGCTCTTTCCCTTGTTTACGCCCAGCTGAAAGGAAGAACTTGTTAATAAGGAGAAAATACAAGGCATTGTGTTGCATGGGGCCAGCAGCAGGATTTCTGGAGGCCAGGAAATGGGGACCTATTATCTGTCAGAAAGCAACCTTCAGGAGGATCCTGAGCATGCTAATTCACCTTCCTGGACTTCTATGTGTCCCTCTGCTCATTGTGGCCACTGGAGTTACTTCACACTGTGCCTCTCACACAAATGGGGGAAAGACCCTGGGGTTCTACCTATAGTTTTTGGACCCCAGCTTCAAGCCATGGCCCAGCTGCCATTGCTGTCAGTGTCCCTGGAGTAAGGATGAAGATTTTCTTCGAGAGGGAAAGGAGGATAAGGGAGATTAAGGAGCAGAGAGACGAGGCCACTGGCTGGAGACACATCACCTCTCTATCAGCAGCTCTGCAAGTCCTGGAGGAAGGAGCCTTCCTCATATTGGGTGTCCAGTATGGGTAAGGTACCCCTCAAAACAGAGGCTCTCTCCAAAGCACAACAAGAGGCAGTGAAAGCAGGGCAAATTGCCTCTGCCAGACCTGGAGTTCAAGACTCACTCACAACATGTGCAGAAGAGGAAAAAAGGAGCTGGAAATGCACCAAGAAGACGAATACCAGGACAAGAAGCTAGTTTGCATGCTGAGCATGCAGCCAGGCGAGTCATGACTGATGCTGCTGGCTTAACAGGACAAAGATGAGCCTTGGTGATAGAATCATAGAATCATAAAATCATTAAGATTGGAAAACACCTGCAAGATCTTTGAGTTCAACCTTTGACTGAATACCACCTTGTCAACTAAACCATTAGCACTAATGGCCATGTCCAGTCATTTCCTGAACACTTTCAGGGATGGTGACTCCACAGCCTCCCTGGGCAGCCCATTCTAACGCTTAACCTCCCTTTCAGTGAAGAAATTCTTCCTGATGCCCAACATGAACCCTCCCCAGCACAGCTTGAGGCTTGTCCTCATCTTGTCACTTGTTGTCTGGGAGAAGAGGCTGACCCCCACCTTGCTACACCCTCCTTTCAGGCAATTATAGAAAATGATAATGTCTCCCCTGAGCCTCCTTTCCCCAGACTTAACACCCCCAGCTCCCTCAGCCACTCCTCATACAACCTGTGCTCCAGACCCTTCACCAGCTTTGTTGCCCTTCTCTGGACTTGCTCCAGCACCTCAGTATTTTCCCTGCAGTAAGGAGTCCAAAACTGACCATGGAATTTGAGGTACTGTGCTGAGTACAGGGGGATGATCACCAGTCCTGGTCCTGCTATATAAGCCAGGATGCCACTGGCCTCCTTGGCCACCTGGGCAACTGCAGGCTCATGATCTCCAGGTCTGTTCCTGCTGGGCAGCTTTCCAGCTACTCTGCCCCTCAGCATGCAGCACTGTGTGGGGTTGTTGTGATCCAAGTGCAGGATCCAGCAATTCACTTTATTGAACCTCAAACCACTGGCCTTGGCCCATCGATTCAGCCTGTCCAGATCTCTCTGTTGAGCCTTCCCCCCCAAAACTGAGCCTTGGGGAACCTCACTAGTGACTGTGCCTTTGGCCAGTAGAGCCACTTCCTGCCCTGGAAGACAGGAGAGACAGCATCACACCAAGGGAAATGCTCCCATACTGTGTCCCAATGCCACGAGGACAGCAGATGCATTTGGGTGGTGCAGGAGCAAGATGGAAAGACCACCTCTGAGGGCTGGGGCTGCAGATGCCACCAGGCCCTGAGGGAAGCGAGGAACTCAAGAAATTTCTTTTCTTTCTGCTAGGAAGGGAGGGAGAAGAGATCCCCACTCAGGCCTGGGTGCAAACACTGGCCAACAGTCCATCCCAGCCAGCTTTAACTGGGAGGACAGTACAGGCCACCTTCGCCTGGGAGCAAGAAGAGCCAGGAAGAGTCACAGGGCTCAGCTCTGTGTTTATGAAGGAGGAGGTCTGCATCTTCTTTGCCATCAGGGATGCAGGGGAGGAGCTCTTTTCTCCACCTCTTTCAGTTTTAGGAGGACAATGTACAGGTTTAGGGCTGCTTATAAATTAGTGCCAAAATTCACCCTGCTGCTGAGCCATCTCCAGCACAGGGCTCTGCCCAGCACCAAATGCCCTTTGAGTAGCCAACTCAGGAGCACCAGCACTGGGACACTGCAGGGCAAGAGCAGGCGTTTGTGACATCCAGAAAGTTTCAGCCACCCAGACTCTAAGTGCCTTGAGCAACTGTTTCCAGCCACTTGGGAGCTCAGACTGACACCGACACCTGGAGCACAACTGGTCTCCATGACCAGTCTTGCCTTGTGCTTCATCCCTGCCATGCCAGAAAATAAAATCTGGGGCCTGTAGCTGTATTGAGTGGGATTCACCAGATTTCACAGTTTTTCAGAGCCTAAAAGACCATGTAAGAAGTCCTACCCTTTCTGCCTTCAGCACACTCTGTGCTTGTGGCTTCTCAAATGCTTCAATCAATTTATATGGACATTAGGGGGCCCTACCATCCTTTTCTCCCTCATGTCTGTTTTCATACATCTGCCTCTTCCCAACCACAGATAGAGATAAAAAATTCATCCAGAGAAAAAAAAGAGCAGTCTGTCTTTGGTGGGATCATCTCCCCCAGCTGGCTCTCAGAAGCACTCTGCCAGCTCCAGTGGTGGCAGTCTGAGCAGCAAAGGGAGATTGCCCTGTGCTGAAACTCAGCTGAATCACCAAGTCCTGCTCCTCACACAAGCCCTATTGCTCTGACAATATCATTTCTCAGTCGCTCCTCCTACAACCCCCATAAAAAATTCAACAGGCTTTGGCAGCACCTCTAATCCTGCCTCGATCTGCTGCTGTCCCAGTCTTGTCTAGCTCTGTTGAATTCCAAGATCTTCCCAATGTGACAAAATCTCAGGGTCTCTGCCAGTTGTCCCCAAACTGCAGCTGGGGGAATGGTTTGCCTTACAAAGGAGCCATCCTGCAAAGACCCATCCTATTGCTTGGCAGCAAACCTACCCCCGTCTGCAAGCCCTGCAAAATTGAGAAACCTTCACTCCCCCTTCCAAATAAACATCTTGGATTCAAGATCCAGCTGGCCTGTGTGATCTCAGAGCCTTCTCCCTGCAGGGGTGAAACACAGCCAGCCTCTTCCACCCTTGCTCCCACTGCAGGCTGAGCAGCCTCTCCCCTGCCCAAAGAACCCCACTCGGCACCCATCAGGCTGAGTCCTGCCATGGGAAGCCCTCAGCTCTGAACATCAGCCCCTTTGGCTTCTCACCCCCCCTGATTTCTAGTTTCTGCTTTGGAAGGAGCCTGGCACGAGGATCTGGAAGCATGAACAGGTTTTTCTGGGCATTCAGACACCTCTGAGGAGCAGAGCAGCAGCAGCAGTACCCACGTGCACCCACATCCTGGCCATGAGACCACTGGCAATGACCTGCAGCCACGTGCCCCATCAGTCTCATTTGGTGAGCCAAAGACAAGGGGTCCAGCTGCACAAAGTACCTCTCCAGACTCAGGCAGCACTAGAAAGAAAACCCTCCTTTGATTTAAAGGCCATGATTTTATTTTTTTTTCCTCCCAGCTGATCTAGTTAAACTTCCAACTGCTCAAGGCTATTTTAATTTGTACTGGTAAGTTAAATCAACACAAACAAGGGCAGAACAGGTTTATATGCACCTCTATTACTTGCCTGCAACAACTAGAGTGCAGCTACATTTCTCCAGGCAGCTTTTTTTTTTCTCTAATAAAGATAAGGGGGACGTTTTTGTGCACCTCCAACTGACAAATGGAGCCTGAAAGTGAATTGGGAGTCAAAGCCTTGAGGAAAGTCAAGGTGACTTATGCGGCAATAGGCTGGATTCAAAGAGCTTTGCAAAAATGCAGATCAACTAACAAGATTTATAAAACTCGTTAGGGGCTTAGAGGTCGCTTAATTCTCAAAGGTGCCAAGGAAAGTGCCTGACTCACAGAAGGATGGATGGGGCTTACAGAGGTGGCTATCTCAACCTTTCAGTTGCTTCAAGAAAAGCAGACTCAATTTCTCTTGGAAATGAGGTTTTGACATGCCAAGATGTTTACTGTGAGCCTTGGCTCCTCCATCACTTACTTTAAAGAAAAAGAAACCAAGTCCTGTTGCTGCAGACAACTGTTACAAACATCTACCGAAAGCCACAGCAGAATCTGCTGCTTCAGCTCACCAGCGCCAGACACCACCCAGAGGACTATGAGACCAGATTCAGCACACAAGCTGGAAAAAACAGAAGGGGGGAAAAGACTTCGCACTTCTACAGCTCCCCAGTGCCTGGCATTTTGCAGGCTGGAAGCAGCCTGTCAGCACCTGCGGGCAGCCAAGGAAACATACAGCGAGTCCATCCACCCCAGTGACCACGACCACAGTCTGCTGAACACCAAGGACCCTCCACTGCCTCCCTGCTGGGTTTTTTCTCTTCCCAATTTTTTTTTTTGTGAGGTGGTTGTTGAGAATCTGAAAGCGGATTATAATCTTTATGAATCCCATAGTTAGATTGTGCTGAACAGCAGCCCAGCAATACCAGATGTTCAAACAAAGCTGCCAACCGACAGCTGTCTGCAGCTTGCAGCGTGTTTTTACTTTAAAATGCAAAATGATACCAATCTATATTAAAAGAGAGACGTTCAGAGCCTTGTGATAGCAGCTGAAGCCGCAGATATTGCTCTTTCACGCAGGGTGTGGCAGCAGAAGGAAATACCTCAAAAACTACTGCTTAAGCCACCCTCCCAGCCCCCCCCAAATCCTGGCCCCTTTCCTAATGGGAAAGAGACTCACGTTACTGCCTGAGTGCTGTGAATGTACCAGTGCGTGTCCAAACAAGCCAGCAAAAAGAAAAATGCAGCACGAACAAACACTGTCTAACGAAGGATGCCAGAACGAATCTGGGCGCTGCCCACACCTGGCTCTCACCAGCATGGGGAGGACAAAGTGACACATGAGGGGATGGAGGGAAGCAGGCCTGGGGTGGAGGGTGCAGCCCCTCCTGCACCAATGACCAAAGTGGGACAGGGAAGGTCCCTTCTGGCAGCACAGTATCGCCAGTGGAAGCATGGGATGGAGGGACATCTTCCACTGCTCCGGCCCATCTGCCCAGTGCCTCACCTCAGGCTGTCCCACATCCCTCTAAAACACACAGGGATGCTCGGGCCCCACTGGAGAAACTCTGCCTGAGTCTCCTTGATGTGAAGCAGGTTTTCAACTTGTATTGCCTTCTACCTTTATTTCTTAGGCTGGCTGGGACCAGGCACAAAGCCCTATACTCTGCAACCTTTTCTGCACACCAGCAGCTGGACAAGGCAAGATCTGGAGCTCAGCCTTGCTCTTCATTATTTCTCCCTCTGGAAATGCAAGTCACCTACAACGACCACATTTTGGGGATGGCAAGTCCTGAATACTCTAAGCATGGCACAGTATTCCTGGCTTGCAGGAACTGTGCAAAAAGGGCTCTGACTTACTTGAACGTGACGTCCCAAATTCCCCACCAGCCGTGATCACAGGAAATCTTTGGGACCCGTCCCAAGGCTGCCTCATTGTGCTCTGAGCAGCAACAGCATGAATGAATCATGCTCCTCAACGTGACACCCAGCTCCCAGCAACGTACTCGGGACCAAAATATTTACGTTGCAAATGAGTAAGAATAGGCCCAGATCCCCTCCCCAGCCTGGTGACATAAAAAGGCCAACCTGGTCTTGCATTGAGCAAGTGGGTGGCAGAAGGATAGGAAAAGAAGGAGGCAGAGACCAGTCTCATGTCTTGCAGCCTGGCTCTGCCCAGTGATGCTGAATCAGAGCCCTTCTCAGTTACAGCAAAGCCCCAAAGTGGCAAGCACTGAGACTATGATCCCTGTGGTACTATGCTCCCTCTGGGTAACACATGAGGGAGCATGCTGGGACCTGTAGTTTCCAGCCAGCCAGCTGCAAGATGCCATACCCCAGTGAACACATCTCGAATTAAAGTGATGCAAGACCCCCAAACTCCTGGCAAGGTGCCCTCTAACTCCTGGCAAGGTGCCAGCCGTGGCTTCTTGCTGGCAGGCACTTGGCCAATTCCCATTGCACTAGCCCCTTTCCAAGGAGAAGCCAAGAGCCCACACCCCGCAAATCCCCTCGCAGCTGACCTGCAACCTGCCCTTTCTGAAGCGATGTGTCTGCATGGACAGCAGGAGGCTCCCAGAGCTCTGGTGCAGTCCTGGCCTGCAGGAGATGTCAGCCTGGCTCCTGCCTTGCTGTTTAGCCTCTCCACCTCTGCTCCATGGCACTGCAATGCCAACCCCAGACCAAGACCCTGCATCCAGTGCTGGTCAAACTTCAGGTACACAAAGCCCAACCATGCATCCCTCGAGGGGTCCCATAAAGATGCCACTGAAGCAATCAGAGGCTTAGGCAGCAAAAAGCAACACACTGGTGTGGTGTTTTCAGGCGGAACAGCACAAGCACACAAAGCTCCACTGAATCACCATACCAGCAAAGCCGGGGACAGCCCCCCCCCAGCATCCCAGATGGGCACACAGTCACCCCGGGAGTGCTGTCACCCTGTGCTCCAGTAAGACCAGACCACACGTCACGCCCTGGGGAACGTGGCACCCCTCTCCCTGCCTGCTCACCCTCCCCGCTGCGGAGGAAATCGTGCGCCCGGCTGATGTCAGGAGGCATCACTTCACACAAAGGCCAGGCTTCCTGGCGGGGAAGGGGTGGGGGAGTGGGGAGGAAGGGGAAGAGCAGCCCGGGGCAAAGGCAAACGGCATCTACAGCTCCTTGTGTGTGCAAAAGGGGCAGCAGCAGGAGACAACGTGGCCCCTTCTACTTCAGTTGCTCACACACCCGGGAGAGGCAACATCGTATTTCCTAGTGCCCTTCACAGAAGAAACAGCAGGGCCCGGCCCTGCACCCTGTGCACTCCTTTAAGAATGCACTGAAAAGAAGGGAGCCAAGTTTATTTTAATTTGCTCCTGCAAATAAATTTTCTCCATGCCAGGCTGTGGTTGTTGCCAACCAGGGGACACAGCTCCCTGCTCAGCACCCAACCAGGAAAAAAACCACTTGTATACAAGATCTAACATCAGCACCCCCAAAATCGGCATGAGCATGCACCCCACCTGTCTCCTGCTCATGGGTGGCTAAATACTCACAGTACCCATTAATTGATAAACATAGATAAAAACAAGGTACTGAGGACCAAAGGCAAGAGTAATCAGCAGCCCTTATTTCCCAAACTCCTCTCCCCAGTATGCTCCCCAAAGCCAAGCATCTTTGCAAAACATGGCATATCATGGTACCCACAGCATCAATATGACCTCTTGCTTCAGCATCTCCTCTCCTCCTCTACCTCCTGCAGTCCCAGCTCACTCCCAGGCAGTGAAAGAGGCTGGTGGCCAGCACCAGACTACATTGCTTTTGTCTCCAACTCAGTCACTCTCTCAAGGACAGGAGCACTCTGGACCAGCTGCACAGGGGCCAGTGAAGAGGGCTCGGCTGTAGGGGACCCGCAGGATGTGGTTGATGTTGACTGAACATCAAAAGGGAATCACTGATACTGCAGAGGGCAGCCAGGGAAGGTGGATTTTGGATGTGGGTACCACCAGGGAATAACTGTAAAGGAGCAAACCCTGCTGCTCTCCTTCAACATGCTGACTTCTGCTCCTAGGAGAAGGCCTGTCATTGGTTTTTAATCTCACCTGATTACGGACCAGCCTTTGACATTATTGATCTCAGGCCCCTGAAGTATCATTTATCTTCCAGGTTTGACTCAGCCATCAGAGCTCGACAGCTCAGACCCCAGTCAGCTCCATCCTCCCAGGGAGCCAAGGGAACAGCTCTGCACATCTCCAGTCCTGCTGATTCACGTGAGCCATATTTGACACTCAGTTTCCATCCTCACATAAGGTGTCTTTCACTCTCTGCCTACCTGGCATTTCATTTTCTGACTCAAAAATCCAGCTCCTCAGGTCTCTGGCAGACCAGCACCCCTTTCTCAAGCTTGGCAGTTCAAGGTGCCTCTAGTGTGCCCTGCTTCCCCCTTTCAGTTTCATTATCCTCTTTCACAGAGGATGCAGTGGAGACAAAAATGTTATGGGATGTGCTGAGAACTGCACAGGGACTGGGGGAGCAGCGCCAGCAGTCAGTGCACAGCCAGAGAAGCCATTTCTTGCTGTGACCCACTGCCATTTTCTAGAGCAGAAAGGATCAACAACGGTAGCTCCTCATTCCTTGGTGAGATTGTACCCACAGAAAAACCAGGTGGCTGTCATGGTTTTGTGGTGGCTTCCCCTTACCTGCCAGCCAGCACAGCTGTCACAGAGCCAGCTTGTGTCTTCTGCTTGACCTTCAAAATGTCAATGCCTTCTCCCTCCACCAGACCCAGAAGAGATGGGCTGATGGGTTCCCTTTCCCCTGGATACCTCCACCCCCACCTAAACTGACAGACGCTCCCAGCCTCCACTGTTTGGGAAGCACAAGTTTTTCCTCAAATGCCTTTGTCAACAATTCCTGGATGCAGCATGTACATGAAGGCTGTCTTTTCAGATGCCTCCTGTCTCTCCCTCCTGCGAAGTCAGGCCTTGTCTTTTGGGAAGGAGGAGTATTTCCTGAGGAAGGCTCCAGTGGGCAGTTTTAATGCATAGAGAGAAGAAGGTTTAGTTTTTGTTCTTCACCTTGTTATCGTTTATCATATTGCTGAAAAGCACTTTGGAAAATGGAGATTAATACCATGTGCATTCATAGATTGTAGCAGGAACCAGTCCTGGGGAGGACCAGGGGAGGAAGTGCCTGGATAGGGGCAGCTAGCAGGGTCCTTGTTCCGTAAGGTACCATCACCAGCAAAGAAAGCTTCAGCCTCCAGGACTGCTTCCCCACACTGCCATGGACTTCCTGACTCCTAGCAGGTCTCCCCACCTCTGCTTAGCTCTAATTTAGGGTAATATCCTGACTTCCTCACCCAGACTTTAGGTTGTTGCAGAGATTAAAATGATCTTTTTCTCCCCTGTTCTAAGTAGAAAGCTACAGATTCCTTAGCTGGATGACAGGCCTTGGTTTTACCTGCTGGGCTTAGATGCTTATGAGATGCATTTGGAAAGGGATGGTCTTCACACTATTCCAGTTCCCTGCCCAGATGCCCCGTCGTGCAGGATGCCAGCAGACCGAGGCAAGAAATCAGCCCCAAGGTGTGCTCCCATTCCCTTGACAGGGGCAGGCTCTGTCCCCACCCCCTACAATCAAACTACCTCTGACCAAAACAGAGCTCGCAGGCCTCAGCCACCCAGCCACAACAGTGCAGCTGTGGCAGGAGAGCTGCAGTAATTCCCTGCTGGATCTGGCCACCCCCATCACTAAGGGGCTAGCACAATACCAGAGGGAAGGGGGAGCGCGGCACCCCCCCGCTCTGTCCCCAAAGGGTCTGTGAGGGGGACAGAGACCTTGCAGCACATTTATTCCGCTCCATCCATTTGAGAGGCACGCTTCAAGGGGCTTTTTGCCGTCAGAGGCGGGTGCACCAGGACAGGAAAAGAACAAAGGGAGGCACCAGCACCCCCAGCCCTTTGTCTGAGCGCAGAGGAGTTCACCTGCAGGGAAAACCTGCTCCCACCACAGAGGCGGCAGCTCCACATGGATTCAGATGGGGAGAGGGATGCAGCCCCCCCTTCTAGCAAGAGGATAATGAGCAGAAGGATGCAATCACATTACCCTCTCTCTCCCCTTGCCACACACACAAGCCCATTAAAGTGCACACCAACCCCCCTGACTTACCAACAACCCAACAACCGCAACCAGCAATAAAAACCATTGCCACAGAAATACCAACCCACCCCCCAGCGTGATCGATCCGTGCCTGCGTGTGGCCCAACACCAAACCCTGGAGCTCAGCTCCACTGACCAGGATTGACTGGGAGGGAAGGGGGTGGGAGACTAGTTTCCAGGGGACAGGGTTTTAAAGTCACACAATAACTGGCTCAAATGAGGGTTTAGATTAAGCTGTCGTATGGCAAGAGAAAACACTGCCTCCATTAGGATATGCAGGATTTTCCTTCCCTTTCTCCAAAGCTACAGCTCTAGGATGAAGCTTCCAGGTCACCCAGGCAGGGAGAGGAGAACTGGGTGATGTCAAGCAAATGGGGGATCCTGAACAGGGAGAGATGGGTGGAGGGAAGAAAAGGCAGATCAGCCCTCCTGAGCCCCAGATCATACAGTCGGCTGCTCTGACAATGTTTACTCATATTTCAGAGAGACACAGCCATCCGGAACATCACTCCCTGCCAACTGCCTCATCTGGAGCCATCCACAGCTCGGCTCTTCCCAGCCCACTCTAGAGACAGCCCCCCCATCAAGGCATCCACACATGAAGAAACTAAAAAAGGACAGGTAGGGGGAAGAAAAGAAACAGAGAAATTAAATTAATTAATGTTTGGTTTTTTTAACAGTTCTGGTACATCATCCTAGCAAATGGATGACTTGGAGTGTGCTTGGAGTACAATGGCACTGCTGCAGAGTGCAGGGCACTGCGCTGAGCTGGGAACTTCTGCTCATGTTACCATCACAAGAGAATCACAAGACAGAAGAGGGACAACGATGATGCCCTGGTGAGAACAGGCTGAAGCTGTCCTTATCAGAAAGGATGAGGGACTGGGAACCTCTTCCCTGAGTTCATCTGGGGCACATATGTAAAAACTTTTGCGTGCATCCAGAGTCTCATGCCTGTGAATAACCATCCCTCCCTCCATACTTGGGACCAGACATCTCTTCCTCCCATTCCCAAGTATGCTGGATGTAGCTCTCCCAGGAAAAGGAGGGGTGGCTGCCTCTGTCCTTCTGTGGAGGAAAGAGAAGGGCAGGACATCTCTCGTCCTGCACATTTCACATCTCCTCCCCAGTCCCTCAGCGTCTGCCTCACCTTCTCTTACAGCAAACAGAGGTTCATTGCAGAAAATTGGCTATCACTGCAAGCAAGCTCAGCAGCTCTGAGTCCTCTGTGCCATCCCCCTTACTTCAACACAACCAGCATCTCCTCAGCCTACAGGCTGTTGATAAATGCAAGAAGTTGACAAAGTCACCAGAACCTAGCCCAGATCCATAGTTTGTTTTTTTTTTTAAAAGCAAAAAAGCCAGGCCAGACCAGATTCTGCCCCGGAGCCTGCGTGGCAAAGCAGAATCCTGATCCAAGTGTTTATTTATAAATCTGTACATACATGTACATTTGAATTCTGACAGAATTAATTCTGGCATCCGGCTAATTCAAAGCATTCCTCCCCCATCACACTACTCTTGCAGGCCAGCCCTGCACAGAAGCTGATTATAAAATGCTGCACTAGCCAGGCATTTCTGCAAAGGCTTGTGCTATTGAGCATTCAGTCTTTCCTTGCTTGGCTATTTCATTGTTTCGGTGTCGATCCCTCCTCTCTTGCCCTGTGTTTCCTGGTTACTTTTGTCCCTGCTCTGGAAGCACTGCTGCTCTCAGCCCCATTTCAATGTCAGATTGAAAAAAAAAACCCAAAACAATTACATGAAATTAAAGAGAAGGAAAGAAGAAATTATCACCATGTACTAAGATTTCCAGTAAACAGATAGGTAACGAGCCAAAAATAGGCCAATATGCTGCAAGGCAAGCTGCAGACAGATCTGGGGAGAGAAAACCCGCTGCCTGCCTCCCAAGTACAGCTAAGAAATCCCTGTGTGGTCACACGCTGTCCTCTGGAGCAGAGAGGAGAGAGGTCAGGGCAGCCAGCACTGTAAGAGCCTCTTTATTCTTGGGCAGTTGCACGAATCTGATCGCTTGTGCCCTTTGTGAGACATGGAAATCTGCCTTCTCCTCCCACCCCCTTCGCCAGCCCCTCTTCTGCTCCTCCCGCTCACATGGGGACAGAAGCAACTCCTGGACTCTAGAGGCAAAGACCAAAGCAGCAGAGAGGCTGTGGATGCCCCTCTGGCCGGACCAGGCCCGCATGAGCACACGGGAGACCTTGAGAACAGTGCTTTGTTGGAGTAAGGGGAGGGGAGAAGGGAAGGACAGTCCCAGGACTTGCACATTCCTTGAAAGGCTCACCCAGACTCCCACGTGTGAGGCACGAGGCTGAAGTCCAGGGTGTCCTACTGCAGTTTGTGTCTCTCCTCCCTCTCCATCACGCTCAGGGGCTTGAGGAGAATGGCATGGATCACCTCCATGCCAGCAGACACATGATGCTCACAAAAGCATAATGATAGATTATACATATATACACCATAGATTTAGATTAAACAAGTGTCTGGGCTAAATTCATTATGACCTCGTGACCAGACAAAGCTGGGCTGTGACCTCCTAGTTCAGAAATTGGGCCACAACATCTCCATCTCAGGGGCTCATTTGAAGTCACTGCTGAGGGAGGGCTTCAAGGTGGAAAGCTCTAGGTCTGCCAGGGAAGTCTGGTGAGCAGGGGTGTAAGCCTGGGCTACATTTTGTTGCTATTCCTTGCAAAGCAGCTCAAGGTCCTCAGGTGAACCTTTCCTTATCTCTCCTCTTTCCACCTCGCTCTCTGACAGCTCCCATCCACACTGCATTGTCCCCTATGGGAAGGGAGCATTCTCCACAGCTGCCCCTGTCCTACTCCTTTACAAGGCTGTCCCCTCTCCACAAGTCTCCCTGCCACCCAACCCACCAGGCTGCCTCCCAGCATCCTCCGTCTCTGCTGTCACTTCTCGGATTGACTCTACACAAAAGACTTGCAGCTGCAGGTCTGGAGCAACCAACCGCTGGCAACCCGACGGGCTAAGGGCACAGAAAATGCTCCAGCTTAGCAGGAAAGCAGCGGGGAAAAGCCCTTAATCCAAACCCTGCGGAGGCAGGAGACTGCTCCAATTCAGCCAAAGATCTGGGACTGCCAAGATACCCACTGCTGCTTGGCCAGCAAACCCAGAAGGGTTTGCAGCAGGGTGGCTCAGCCCCCCCAAACCTCTCTAGGGCTGCTTGGGCTGCTATGGCTTGAACTGAAATCTGCTGCCCCTGACAACACAGAGCAGCAAAGCCTGACAGATCGATGTGGTGAGTGGCATGGAGCTCGGAAGCCAGGCTAGGTGGGTGCTGGGATTTCTGCCACTGCCCAAGGCCCAAGAAGTCAGCGCTCATCATGGCAGCTTGACCAACTGACAGCATCCCAGGGCACAATGATCAGCCACATTTAGGAGCAGTGCCATATTCCTGAGGCCCCTGAGCAGGAATTAGGGCATAAGTAAAGACAGGGAATGAGAGACTTGGGTTAGGCTGACCTAACCCTTGGGCTGGGCTGGCAGTTCAGCTCTGGGGCACTGGTGGAAGTTCAGATGGAGTCCACAAGGAGAAACTGCACAACTACTGCTTTGCAGGATCTGCTGCAAAAGTTGTCTGGGGATCAGGTATGCTCACAAAGTGCCACAGCAAATGCCTGCCAGGCACCAGCCACACCACCTACAGCCACGAGAGCTAAATTAGCACTCAAGCACTTGGGCTCTTGCACTCACAATGCCTGCAGTGAGCTGCGTGCCGTGCTCCTCATAAACAAGTCATCTGGAAAATAAGTAAGCCTGTAAAAATCCAGTCTATCACAAGTTACCAAACCTGTTTCAGAGTAAAACAACCTAGAGTAGCGCATGCCAGAAGCCTGGCAGTGAAGCTGATACCAAGCTTCCCCACCAGTGGGACTCCCTTGGTCCTAGCAAAACATCCCTGGCACAGATGGCAGCATGGGGATGCCATGTGGGACTTGGTGGTGGCCAAAGCTGGAAAAGAACCAGTTTCTGGTATAGACTTGAGATCCATCTCTTCCCGTGCTCCTACCAAACACTCACCTTTCCTCGTTCTCATGATTTAGAAAGCCCATGAGCTGGCCTTATGTGGAGTGCTGCCAAGAAAGAAAGCCCAAACCCACCGAGCTGCAGATGGACTCAGCAGCCTGGTCCCTGTCCCCCTGGATGTGCTGAACATGCATTGCTCCATGGACAGTGCTGGATGCTGCTCCTACACACCTGCAGGTGGATTCCTCCAGGTTTCAGCACCACAACACATTTTCTCCCACTTAATGCTGAAAGCCGCCAGAGATCTTCAGAATGTGAAGGGACTTCTAGGAACCTAGGACAGGGAGAAATCTATCTCCTTTCCCCAAAACAAAACACAAGCAGAATCTCTCTATCCAAGCCCTTTTCCACTGGTGGCATCTCTAGCTAAGGACAGGCAGCTGGGCAACCTCTGAGCAAAGCTAGATGTAGCTGGCCTCAATCAACCGTGGTAACAGCGCACAGGTGAGTCTCCTTCTCTGCCTGCTGACTTCTTACCCATACTCCAATCCCAGCAATGTATTTTTCCCCTCTTTGGATGGAGAAAAAAATAAAAAGCAACACATTGACCTCGCACTGGAGCAACTTTCTTTTTAAGCCTTAGAAGCAGGTTCCCCCATGCAGGTGGGAGGCACGTGGCTGGGGCAGCAAAGGCAAAGATGGAAGAGAAAACGTTTCGAGACCTTGACACAAACAAAAGGACAAGAGCCAAAAAAAAAAAAAAAAAAGAAAAAGAAAAAAGAAGAAGAAAAAAGAGAAAAGAGAGAAAAGAGAGAAAAGAGGGTGCCTTGTTGGCTTTTCTTCCCCCCCTCCTCTTTAAGCGCTACAAAAACAGGAAACAAAGGAGAAAACATCTCACGGGGGGAAGGGGAGGTAAGCGCTTTATACGCCCACGAAAGAAAGATTAACCACATATTTTATTTACTGTTTGTATTACAGTTCCACCATGGAGTTCAACTAATTCCAAGCCAGGGCTGTGCGGGTTTGTGCAGCACCTAACGCTGAGCGGGGTCCTTCCTCCAAACCCACTGGGCGCATGTTCCGCTTCACGCAAACCCAGCAGGCACCCCCTTTCCTCTGGCACACACCCACCTCCAGCCTCCCTCACCTAGCCAGAGCACTTCTGCCCCAACTGCCAGCTCAGCTGACAAAGCGCTGGTGCTGTCCCCAAGGAGTTCTGAGCCCCTTTTCCCCTTCAAACCGGTCTGTAACCAGGGGTAAGGTGCCCTTCGAGGCAGGTTGGCAACACAGCCAGAAGAATAAGTGCTAAAAAAGCAGAGTTTATGGGGAGCGTGTTTGCAGGCTCCAGTCCCTCCTCCGGGCTATGGGGGCCACCCCCTCCACAGCGAGTCGATGTTGCAACCCCCACACTTGCGAGTCCCCCGCACCAAGGTCAGGGCTCCTATCCTCCCAACTTTGACTCATTTCTCAATTAACGGCTTTCTGAACAAGAGCCACACATGGAACAAACCTCTCACAATGGGGCCTCCCCCGGACCTCCCAAGCCCAGCGTTACTCATCTGCCCCCCAGCCCCAGTTCATCCTTCCTGGGATGCTCCAAGTGCGGCTCACCACCGCTGCAGGGTGAGCAAGCAGCCAGGAATTCCGGGCCCGGCTCCCGCAGGCGGGAAGCCGTCACCAGCTGAGCTCATGCACCCTAATTCGGGAGCCGACGAGGCCACCTTCCTTGCTGGCTGGCGACAGGCAGCTTTCAGCTGGAGACCTAGCCACGGCCATGGAACAAGGGCTGGCAACCTGCTGGGTGCTTTTCCCAGAGGCTCATCCCTACCCCAGCCACTTCACGGAAGATCTGCTTCAACTATAGGGAGGATCCTTTGGGCACACCGTCCCCCAGCTTGGTGCTGTCCTTCATTGACCCAGACTCCGTGCACCCAACCGAGCCACGCGCCCAGCGGGAAGAGACAAGCTTATCATCACAGAGAAAGGAAATTAAGATAACGCGGCGATGGAGGTACCGAGGGATTTGGCCAAGGTCAGAAAATAATTCTGTGGCTCTACGATAGAGCCGTCTAACACTTTTGGTGTCTGGCCACATATCCTAAAATTTCAAGCCAGGGCCAAAATCCAGCCTAGCCGGTGGCAGGTTTCTGCCAGGTCATTAGCAGCGTGCATCCGCAAGAAGCGGCGAACATCCAGCCATAACAACAGCAGCAACAACAAAAAAAAAATGCAGGAAGAGCGGGAATAAATGAGATCAAAGTGTCCTGGAAAAGGACCTGGAAAAATAGTTTTGGTCCCTGGCTAAGGCTCCTGGGAGATGCACAAGCGAGCCCCATCCCAGCCCTGCACAGCCCTCCCGAGGTGGCTCCCCACCCTGGCAGAGGGAAACCAAAATGACTCCCTATAAATAGAAGCAGAAAAGCGCTTCTCCAAAAAGACTGACTGGGTCTTTCCCCTTCCAGCGTGTGTGGTGGAGCTGCTGGCACCTCCATGGAGGTCCCTGGTTTTCCCCCCAAAAAACCTGGAGAGGAAAATAACCTTCCTGTGAGCTCAGGAACCCTGGCTCCTCTCTACACAGAGCTGCACGGCCCCCCCCCACCCCACTCCCAGGCCTGGCCATCCAATTGGAAAGTAATTATACTGCAATTTTTATTTATGACTTCTTTTTTTTTTTATTGCTAAATGGTGACTCATTTTGGCAACATTAAAATACACAGGAAATCATCCCCATTTTACAGTAATCACCATTCAATTCATTGTTAAATATTTATTCGGCAGACAAGCGCCGAGCCTCTTTCGAAGGGTCGGAGGGGGAGCAGAGAGGCAGCCCTGAAAAGGGGGAAGGTGGTAGAAGGGTCATGGCAGGGCTGGCCACAGGGCTGGTAAATGCCCGCCAGGAACTGGAGGGTGGGGAGCCAGGGGTGAAAGCTCCTGCCAGATGGCCTGGCCAAGAGCAAAATACAGACCCGCTTTCCCTCGAATCCAGCACAACAGCCCAAGCTGCTCTAGGGAGAGGGGCAGCCCTGTGCCCCCTAATAAAAATCACATTCTTTGGCCAAACCCCAAGACTGAATCCCCACCAGTGAGACGTCATGGGTCTCTGACACGTCATGGGTCTCTGACACGAAGCTCTTCCATTGCCGGGGGGAAAAGGATGGCGGCCACCGGCCCCAGTGGGAGGCAGTGGGAAGAGCAGGCAGTTTGACATTCACGAGCCTTACAATGGACAGGGTCTGCTCCTGCAGCTGCTTTGTCCTCCCAAGAAGCCCAATTTTGGGGTGACTCGACCTCGGATGCAGGCAGCTCTTCTGCCTTCCTCCAAGCAGCTGCATAGCCCAGCACAAACCTGGCAGATGGCCCCTCCTAATACCCCTGACCCAAGATCGCAACCCTTCCCTGCAGAGCGCACACCTAAGGGCCCGTAGGTCCCACAGCTCCACAGCTCCAAAGGCCTCCCAGCACAGACACCTTCCCTGGGGAGCCCCCCTGGCACCCACGGGCTCCGTCACTGCTTGGCTGGGAGGCCACCCAACATGTCTGCCACGGGGGAACCCCGGGCGGGAGGAGGAGCAGCGCAAGGATGAATTTTGTGTGGGTCCTACACAAACACAGGGGAACAGACGTGGCAGGGAAGAGGGTGGCTGGGTGGTCCCCAGGCTGGGCAAACCCGAGCGTCCAGGACGGTTGGACTCACCCGGATCTCATTGCGGCGGATCTCCACGTCGCAGACCGAGTGTCCCTGGTGGGCCCCGCTGTAGTAGCAGCAGAACTGGCAGACGGCCACCTGCTCGGCCTCGCAGTGGTACAGGCGGTAGGCGTTGTGCTGGGGGCAGCTCCAGGCCCGCACATCCTCTGCCTCCACCAGGAGATGCCCCCGGGCCGTGGAGGGCTGCTGCAGGTGGGTCTGGACGTGGGACTGGCAGCACGGAGCCTCGCACCTCAAACAGATCTTCTGGGCAGGCAGCGGCGGGCCCCGGCGGCAGAAGACGCAGTGCAGGACTGAGGGGGGCTTCTCCAGGTTGAGGGAGTTGAACTTCTCCACGATGTTGGTGAGCTTCAGGTTCTTCTCCAGGTTGGGCTTCTGGTTGTAGGCCTGGTTGCACTCTGGGCAGCGCACCAAGCCCGACTCCTTGGCCCACGCCTCCCCGATGCAGCCCCGGCAGAAGTTGTGCTTGCAGGGCAGCTGGACTGGCTCCACAAAGACGTGCAGGCAAATGGGGCAGATGAGCTCCTCTTCGAAGCAGTTCTTCCAATTCTCGGCCATCTCTGCCGGCAGCTCTGTCGATGCTTCCCCCCAGCCGCTTCGGTCGCTCAGTGCGGTCTAGGGGCGGACGCCGGGGTCTGTCCTCCCTGAAAGGGGAAGGCTGAGGGTGAACCGACAGGCTCCCCCTCCCCGCAGCACGCGCCATAAATAATAAACCGCAGCAGATTTTAAAATCGGGGATAAAATAAACCACAGAGCAGCACTCTAGGAATATCCGGCAAGAAAACGCAACGTCCCCATCGCTTTGTTAACAAAAACAACGTAAATGGTTAAAAAAAACCCAACATGATCATGCTGGACTTACAGCCTAAAGTCCTAACCACCCCTAAAAGCCATTTGCTCCTTTTTACCCCAGAAGGTGAACTGAAACTTACCAAAGGTTGAAAAAAATCCATACAAAATCCAGCAGCAGAGTCCAAGTTCCATATAAAGCTCCTAAATTTAGCGCTCCGGATCAGATTTTTCTTTTCTTAGGTTTGCAACTGACATTCAATATTTTAAAGGGACTTTTGTCCCCCACCAAACCTGGCCAACAGCTGAGGGCAGCGACTCGCTCGGGCTTTTTTTTTTCCTTCCCTGTATTTCTCCTCCCTCTCCCCCTGATGGGAGTTGGGAATCAGAGTCTTTTAAAGGAAACAGATCAAAGGGTTAAGATCCAAAACGGGAAAAGGAGGAAGATTAAAAAAATAATAATAATAGCGACGATGACGATGGCGGAAAAACGAATTCTCTCTGTGGCCCCCGAGATTTGATTCTAAATCGGAGGAGCAGCAGGGGGAAAAAAAGGAAGAGGGGAAAAACGACAAGACGAGGGGGAAAAAAAAAAAAAAAGAGGAAGAAAAAAAAGCCCTTTCGCCAGCTTCGAGATTGCGAGGTCTTGAATGGGAGAGCTCGGTCATTCAGAGCAAACCCCAACCCAGCACAGCCCGCCCAGCTCCTCCAACGCTCCCGGAGAGGGATGGCAGAGGGGACGGGCTTTGCCACGGGGGCTTCCGAGCCCCGCGGACCCCAAATCAACCTGCTCCCACTTCCCACCAGAGCTGGGGGGGAAAGGCGCCCGGGGAGTCCGTCCTAGCCCGCTCTCACGGCCGGCCCGGGGGTCGCAAGCCCCCGGCGGTAACAATGCTTTGGGGCGCACGGCCGGAGCCCGAGCCGGCGGCGGAGCGCTGCCTTCGCCGGCGCGGCCCCGCCGGGAAGGGGCGAGGCGGCGGCGGGCAGCCGGGAGGAGCCGGCCGGAGCGAGCGGTTCCGGGAGAGCCGAGTCAGCTCTCAGCCATCTTGAGCTGCCCGGCTGAGAACGGAGACCGGGAGCGCGTTAAAAATAAAATTTTTAAAAAATTAAATAAAAAAAACAAAAAAAGAAAGAAAAAACGGTATTTAAAAAGAAGAAATTATAAATAAAGTCCCCAGAACCCCCCCGCTCCCGGGAGCCACCTCCTCCGCC
>VYXF01012754.1:2067254-2166739 GCA_013397295.1 Polioptila caerulea
GGGCCCGGCGCCCACGTCCGCCGCTGCCTTTGAGGGGGCCGGCCTTGACATGTCCCGTCTGGCCACTGCATCGGCCGTAGGGCCACCCTGCCTGGCCGCCAGCATCCCTACGAGGCCAGCGCTGCTCAGAGTGCCAGTCCATAAAAAGGCTGATTGCCCTGAAATCACTGCACATCTGGGCCGCAGCTGGTGCTGGGCATCCTCATCGCTGTATACAACTTCCTCGAGAGGGGAACAGGAGGGGTAGGCAATGATCTCCTCTCTGGCAACCAGGGACAGGACACGAGGAAATGGCCTGAGGATGTGTCAGGGGAGGTTGAGGCCGGGTATTAGAAAATGGTTCTGGTTGGGCACTGGAACAGGCTCCCCAAAGAAGTGGTCATACCACCAAGCCTGCCTGAGTTCAAGAAGCATTTGGAAAACACACTCAGGCACCCTGAGGATGTTTAATTCTTGAAGATGTCTTGTGCAGGCCAAGAGCTGGATTCGATGATCCTTGTGGGTCCCTTACAACTCAGAATATTCTGGGATAAGTGCCCTCGAGAGCCTCCCGTGCCCTCTCACCTGGCTACTAGATGGGCTGTAACTTTGCACGGGACCATTGAGGTGCATTTCCTCCCTGTGCAGAGCAACAGTTGTTTGTCCCCTGGGGTCTTTCCCAAACCAGCAGCCCCAGCACCTTCTGCCAGAGCTCGGGGCACAGAGGTGTCTCTGTTAACAGCTCTCCCACCAAATGTCTCCACAGCTGTTTCGTGGGACACTATATATCTAACCCCTGCCATATGTGCCAATGTGCTGGGAATAAAGCACATTGCTGGTGTAAATCCATTTCCCACTGGCGAGAGTGTCAATGCTTCAAAGTATTTATATAAAAAAATGCTCAGGGTCCACAGTCACGTTTGTGGTGGAGTGACAAGAGGGCAAAGGCTCAGTCAGCAGCTTCAGGATCTGGCCCAAACCTGACCCTTGGGTGACGCTCTCTGATGGCAATTTGCCTCTGGGAGGTATTTAGCAGGAATTCCCCATCTGTGGCCTCAAAGCTACCGACCAAAACGTCTGGAGACACCACCCAGTAGTGTCTGCTGTAGCACCCTATATCCCCAGTGCCTTGGACCACCCGGGGCAGCCTGCTAGACAGAGGAGCATTCCACACCACTCCCAGTATGGGGATTATTCAGGTTTTTGTGCACCGTGTTTTACAGGAACCCCCTGTGCCGAGCCAGGTCCTGCCAAGAGACACTCTGATAAGGAGACAGTGGTGGCTTCTGCTGCAGGACTCACCCCGTATCACCCCTCAGCTGCCCCCCTCCATTCCTGCACACCCACTCCAGAGCTCCTGCGGCTCAAGTGCCGATTCCTGAAAAGGGAGCGGTTTGCCGTGTAATTCCTCTGCCAGGCCTCAAAGCCCATGGGCTGTACCTCTCCTCCAGGGTTTTACAAGCCATCCGGCAGCCAGGACTGGTGGGAGCTGGGCAGGGCAGCATGAGATGTGTCAGAACCGCAGTTGACTGGAGGAAGCCATGTGGAGGCAAACCTCTCCTCGAAAAGTCAGCGCAAAACTATTCATGACTCTCACTTCTTTATAAACACACACAGTACCAGACAGCCTCCAGTGACAGCCACCATCCCCACCCCAGCCAGCACAAGGCTCTTCTGCAGGGGCTTCTCAGGCCCCCAGTACTCCCACTGGGGAAGCTGGTTGGTATTTACCAGTACTTAAAAGTGGAAGGTGGATGGGACAGGGCTTAGCCAAGCTGAAAGATGCACCCTACTCCTGGCTGGGAGTCCCTCTGTCCTGGGACTGGCACTCAGTCATCATAGCCACATCTGAATGGTGCCATCTCCCTGCCCATGCCAGAGAAACTCCCTTGGCAAGGGAAGCCCCAAAGCCAGGCTGGGCTTCCACAATCAGCAGAAGCTGTCTGGAGGAAGGCTGTAGACAGGGCCCCCTCTGCCTACACAGCTCCCAGACCCCTTCTTGACAGTGCTGGGTGGCTGATGAACACCAGCAGGAGCAAGCTGCAGAAAGCCTGCCCATGCTTTTTTCTCCCCTCCACCAGGATCTTGGTGTGGGTCCCAGACCACGCCAAGGGGCCACAGAGGTGATTTGTAGCTGAGTCCTGGTGTACATCCCTCAACCTACCTCAAGCTTCAGTTTTTCTAGCCACTGCCAGGCCATCATTCCCCTTTGCCAGAGGTCTCCCTTTAGCAGCCCTTAGTCCTGCTCTGGAAAGACCACTGCCTGCCCCCTGTCTCACCAGTAAAGTATCAACATCTCTGCTGAGCCCTCAGCGAGCACTGACTGTGCCACAGGTACAGCCTGCAGAGCCAGGATGCTCAGGCTCTTGTCACTGGCATCTGGCATTGAGCTGGCATTGCCTGGTATAGGGATGTCCCTGGGAGCAGGGATGAACTTGGCTGCTCCGCAGAGCCGAGGCACCAAACTCATTATGGGGTTTAGGACTTGGGACCCCGCTGAGCTGATGGTAGAGGGAGGGTGTTTGCAGAGATTTATGGAGCAGTTGGCTGTTAATGTGACACTGTCCCTGTCTGCCACCACCCTCTCTTGGGAACACTCCTGAAGGGTCTGGCACCCAGCCCTTCATCTTCCCCAGAAGGCTTGAGCCCTCTGGACATGATACAAAGTGCAGTGTTTCTTGGGTCATTTATAACTCAATTAACCAATCGGAGAAAAACCATCACTCCCCTTCTGTCGCCTTCCATGTCAGGCTGGTGAGGTGGCTCAGTGTGATGGAGAAAACTCCCTCCACCCTCCTCCCTGTGATTAACATGCTGAAGGCTTTCACTGAAGTTTAACTTTTAAAGCTGGGTTTAGGGGTGTCAGGAACTTGCAGGGTGGCAACAGTCTGGTTTCCAAAACTGCTTATGGCCACCCCCTGTTCCTGTTTGGGGTGGAGGAGGAGGGAAGCAGCCCCATGGAAGAGGCACAATGCAGAGGTCCCCATGGTCACCTGCTGATCCAGCCCAGGGCACACCATCAACATGCACCACTTGTGCCCAGCCATCCCATGGAGTCAGGCTTGTCCCTCACACACTGTCACCTGCCTGCTGTGGCCTCCTCCCAGCCCAACACCTTTAGGGAGAAGATGCACATGTGTGTATGTAGTGCATCTGTGGGGGAAAACTCCTGTCCTCTGACATTAATAGAAAGGGACCAGAAGCAGGGTGTGCAGCCTGCTCCCCACAGCACACAAAGCAGGTTCCCAGCCCCACAGGCAGTGGGATCCAGCGACACCCACATCTGACACTGGAAGCTGGGAGCAGGTCTGGGATGGTGTGCTGGGTGCAGGGATGGTGGTGCCCTTGCTGGCCCCGTGGGAGAGCCTTGCCCTTGTGCAATGGGTGTGCAAGTGCAACTGGGGTTCCTCTTGGGGCAAAAATGCTGGGCTTTCCCCCTTCCTCCCTGAGCCTAAAGCATGGGCCAAAGTGGATATTGAGGGCTGGCCAAGGGGGACGGCATGTCAGGGTGTTGGAGGGGAGCTCTGCTTTGGTTCAAGCAAATCTGGGGTGGAACAGCCCAATCTAAGGTTTGCAGGCCAAATCCAGGGGCGCAGAGGCAGCCAGCTGAGGAGCAGGGGTGATGCTCCAGGGCTGTCCGCCTTGGCTGAGCCGGGGTGCTGCTGAGTGCGGCAGCGGGTCCGGCCGCTGCGGGGCTGGAGCGTGGGGAACCGGACGAGGGCCGGTGTAGTTCCCTGCTTGGTGGGGTTTCTTTCTATGCAAATGCCTGGGAGCAGCTGCCCTGCCGGCGTGACTCATTTCCTGCTCTTGTGTCACATTCTGGTCAGGCCAGTTTGGCAAAGGCTTTCTTCTCTCCCTCCCTGGCTTCTCCTCCTTCTCTCCCCAACGCCAAGGGCTGGGATGTGCATTTGCTCAGTCCCTGGCAGGATGAGGCAGGATTTTCAGGAAACTGCGTCAAAGCCACAAAACCTCCATATATATTAAAAAACCCCCAAAACAACGAAACAAAAAAATCCAGCACCATTTTCTCTTATTCTTTTTTTCTAAGCATGATGGAGACTGGCGGCCAGACAGGCTCCCCCGCTCTTCCCCCTTCTGGGGCGGCTCCTTCCCCTGAGACCCAGGAGACAGGACCTGGCAGAAAAGCTATAAAAGTTTGCTGGGTGGACAACGGGAAAAATATGCAGCTTGGTCTCCTTTTACCTTCTGCTGCCAGTTGGAGAGGCGCTGGCAGAGCCGAGCTGCCAGTGGGCAGCCTTTAACAGGGGATGGCTGCTGAGAGCATCTGGGGGAGCCACCGTCCCTGGAATTTGCCCGACATTTCTTTTTCCTCAGCAGAGCTCTGGGGCAGCCTCACCACTGCACCCTGAAAAACGTACTGTATGGGGTTAAAAGTAACTCATTCATCTTAAAAGGGGTCTGGAAAGGATGGTGGCAAACGCCACAGACACCAGTTTGGTGAGTCTCCCACCACAGGTCGGGAAAAAGAAGGTCATGCTGGCAGTGAGTCCCTCTGGCTGCTCCATCCAGGCTGGCACTGCCCAAAGCCCAGGCTGTGGCACAGGGAGAAAAGTCACTTTGGGAGGCATTTCCCACCTGGTCTGTGTTGTAGTGGTGAGGTCAGGATTTACAGCATCCAGTGGCCATCCCTCCTGCCCTGGGGCTCTTTCTCTGCTGTGTCACCATCCCCTGGGTGCAGGGACACACTCACACCCCCTCACTGCCCCCAAGGAAGAAAGCAGCAGCCCTTTTCCTTGAGCCTGTGGCTACCAGTGGCCCGGTCCTCCCTCTGCACTAGCCCTTTCCCTGGTGCAGCAATCTATGGCACAGCATCCAACACCATAGTGAGGCATTTCCCTGAGGGAAAGATGGAGCTCCTCAGTGCTGCCAGCCCAGCAACAAGCTTGGAACACGAATATGCCAGCCCCAGATCTGATCATGGAAGACAGGATGGGAGCAGGATACAATCCCACCACCTCCATTCCCATCTGCAGTTTGATTCAGCCACTCTCCCACCAGAAGGCCCCTGTGGTCCCTGCCCAGAACAAGGTGTAATCTTTACAATCTTCACATCAATTTCTCAGCCTTCCTGTTCATTTTCTGCATTTTCTGCATTCTCTCCAATTCAAGTAATCTCCAGCCAAATGATCCAGTACCACACATATGCTAAAAAGCCCCCTGCCAGGAAGCTCTTGGGCTTCCCTTGAAGGGCAGAGCATCCAAGGCTGCCATGCCCTGTGCAACCCCAAACCCTAAAAGCCAAGTGGTGCCACAGAGCTCCAGTTTGGTGCAGCTGGGGGAAACTGAGGCAGATGAGGGCATGGGATTGCTCCAGAGCTGTGGCCCATGCACTCATTGCTTCTGGGGTTCAACTTCCTCTCAGAAAGCCTAAAGGTCTGTTTGCCCACAGTGAAAGGAAAAGCAGGAGGGCAGTGGTATAAATTAGGTCAGGAAGCATTGCTAATAAACTGTCACTCCTGGTTGTGTAATGGGAGCAATTACTGGTTTAAGTTTTGTTAAGACACCAGGAAGGAAAACACGACCTGTCTGGGGGTAGGAGTGTGATGGCAAACAAAAAAGGAGGGTCCTGTTGACAGAAGGATGAAGCTGCTTTCGTGTTGGAGGCATTTCTGTCTCATCCTGGTGCGTTGGCAGCCTGGGGCTTGAACAGTCTCCTGTGTGGGGAATGCAGGGAGTGGGTTCACAGCTCTCTCTATGCTCTCTCCTTCCCCTGGGCACCCCAGAGCTCCAGAGTCTCTAGGCAGGTCGCTTTAGCCCCTCTGAAGTCTCCCTGTCCATGATCCACTCTGCTCAGCCCTTGGTGCCCACTGTCCCCCCACAGATCCTCCTTTGGGGTCCAGTGGGGACCTGTGGGCAGCAGGGCCTGTGCTGGGCTGGGCCAGGAAAGCCTGGGAGAAGAGCCTGAGCTCTTCCTGCATCAGACGCCCTCCTCTCCCTGCCAGGCCTCGCTTGCCACACTGCACTGCTGGCAGCAAACTCCTCTCTGTCCATCCCTCCCTGCTGCCAGTCTCTGAAGGGATGGTTGGCTGCTGGGTCACCCAGAGCCTGGCCAGAACAAACTCGGGGCTCTCCATGAACAAAACCCCAGGGCCCTGACAAACCTGTGGTGGGGACACCCATATCTCCTCCACAGGTGTCAGGAGAGTGGGAGGCTCCTGGAGTAAATCCAGCTAATGCACAGCACTAAGGAGGGGCTGTGGCACCTGGCAGCCAGGGTTAGCCTTTAACCACCCAAAACATGTCAGGAAGGGAGAGGAAATTCTTGAGGCATCTATTAACATAAAAGGAGTCATACTTTACGTTCAGTCTCACTTATGGCTTATAAATGATTACTGCACCTTTTAATAAATGGTTAATCAAGTGTTAGAGTCCAAACAAGTTGATGGGTTGCTTATTACCACAGTTTATAACCTTTTATGAATGCCTTCTGTCGATGTACTTATAAACATCCATACCACGTACTTCTCATGTCTTGACACGTTGGTCACATCTGTTTGAAGTTTATTAACTCTTGAGCTGCTCTCTCACAGCAGGCTGGGGGTATCCCACTATTTTTCTGTATCAACCCGTGTGGCTCAGAGGGCACACCTGCACCAGCTGAGGGGCAGTGTGGGCAGCCCTCTTCATCCAAAAGAGGCTCCAGGCAAGCAGGATGCAGCTGCATCAGAAAGAAGTTGGCAGTGGGGTGTTGCTCTCAGGGGTGCATTTTTTTTGGCCACCAGGACAAACAGCCAAGGGAAGTCAGTGGGAGATTCTTCCTCTCTTGAAGTCACCAAGCCAAGACAGGACGTCGTCCTGGGCCGCCCGCTTGAATCAAAACCACAAGTTATTGGGCTCTCTGCAAGGGGAATTGGGGGAAATTCTCTGGTCTGCAAACTCAGGAGGTAAACCAGGATGATTTCATGGGCTTTTCTGGACTAGAAACCCACGGAAACATCCTCAGCCATGGCTGTTCCTGTGTAGCCGAAGCCCCCCTCCCACCATGTTGCAAATAATGAAATGAAACTTTCAACAAGCTGAATAATCAGAAAACAATTTTCCAATAAAATCATTCCCTGAAATCTCCTTTTAAGGCAAGGACTGGGATTCCCAGTGCCGAGCGTGTTCCCAACGCCTCCCGGTATTGTTCAGCTGGCTGTGCTGGGGCTGGGCAGGCTGCCACACCTCCCCGTGCCCCCGGGGATGCTCCCTGTCACACGGCCCAGCCGCCCCTCCACTCCTGAGCCCCTTTGCCTTTATGTTTCCCCTTTTGCTGCAAGCTTCTGATAATTTTCCTGTTCAAAAAGAGTGGGACATACTAAGTGCCATGGCCCAGTGCTTGCTCCAGCATTTTTAACAGCCAGAGAAGGGATTGGTGCATTAAGCAGACAGGGATGATCCCAGCCCGGACAGCAAGCTGGGTCTCCCAGGTCATCTTGGCCTTGGACAGTCCTGGAGATTTTTAAATATCTAACTGTGCTTTTTCCTCTGCTCCCTGCTGTCCAGCCCTTCCAAAGTGTGTACCCCATCTACATCCAGCATGGGACAGCCCTGCTCGCTGCCCTCCAGCAGGTTAGGATTTGTGGCCAGAGTGAAGAAAGTGTGAGGAAATGAGAATGACTGGAAAGGGCATTACAAATACTCCTCTCCTAGGAGAAACGAAACCAAATCTGAGGTACACTTCTTTGGAAAGCTACTGTGGCCTGAAATGAGGCTGCAGGCAGTGCTTCCCTCTGGCAGGTGAGTGGTGGGGCATGGAGGGGACAGAGGGGACAAAGCCAGCGCTGAGGCCGCTGTGGCCGAGCTGCCATGGCCTGTCCAAACACTGCTTCAGTTCTTGTGAGCAATGAGGTGACAGGACAAGGTAAGGCCATTTTTTTTCCCCAGTGCAAACCCTGCCTGACTGCTCTGAAAGCTGTTTGGAGAAGCTGGAGCTTTTGGGCACCCCATGTGTGCCTCAACAGGGAGCTGGGGCATTCAGGGCCCTTCCCTACGGTCTCCTCCCACCCCTGCCAGGTCCTGGTTTCCTGTGCCAGACCTGAGGCTGTGACAAGCAACAGGACAAGGGAAGCCTGCTGGCTCCCTGGTGTCCCCAAAGCTTGGCTGTGGGGCTGGGGGTGCTTGTCCTATGCCAGAGGGAGGCAGCAGCATCTGGCCAAGCCTGGCTGCTCCAGGACCTTCTCCAGTCATGGTTTGGCCACAGGCCCCCAGGAATACAGGACCTTAACTATGCACTGGGTTGTGTCGGGAGCTTTTCCTCTGCTCTGAGGGGCTGCTGTGGCCAGCTGTGCCACAAACATCAGCTGAGAGAGATAGCCAGCAGGAGATAAATGAGGAAAAGAGGGGAAAAAGAAAAATCCAAAGGGACCTGGTGTGCTGATCTCCTGTGAGCCCACATTTCTGGGTGCTGTATGACACATCCTTGTGGTCTAAGGAGCTAAAGCACGGAGAACACTTCCTCCCCATGTCTGCACCATCCTGCCATGGGCTAGGGCACATGCCATGGGATGGGGATGCCATAGGAAGGGACATGCCATAGGAAGGGACATGCTGTGGGGGTGATGCTTTGCAAGGGGGTTGGGGATCAGAACTGTTCCTGGGTGCCCAAGTCCAGCCATCTTGGCTCTGTCCTGGGTGGGCAGGGAGCACCACGGGAGTAGGAGCCCCTTGCTGTGGGGGATGCTCACTTGTTTCACTCATGGGAGCCCATCTCCCTCCCCACTCCATCTCCCTCTTCAGCTTCACAGGTGCACCCTCTTCTCCACTGAGTTTCCCAGGCACCGCCATTCATTTCTCAGATGGGAAATAAGCCCCAACCCTCTCTCCACTCCAGAAAAAAAACACCAAGAGAGGAGCGAAATAAACAAACAAATCCCTTCCCTCTCCTGGCTTGGCATCTGCTCACAGCCCTTCCATTATTAATTAGAGAAGCTGCCGGCATTATTAGCAACAAACCGCTCCTAATGAAGTTCAGAGCCGCAGATCCAGGAGGGGCTCCCAGACACTGCTTTTCAGAAACCTTAATTAAATTCACTGCCCGAAGGTGCTTTTGGCTGGGGTGGAGGCAGAGCAGTGAGGCTGCCTGGGCTGGGCACTGCCGTGCCGGTGGTGGGCCCTGGGGGGAAGGGTGCCAGCAGGAGAGGGGCACCCCACTGTGCCACAGCTCCACGGTCCCCTCCAGATTTGGGGCTGAACAGAGGAATCAGCTGGGATGCACTGTTGTGAAGGGGCTACTGCCTGGCCACCAGAGAAAAGGCAAAAGTGGATCGTTTAATTAATTAATTAAATTAACCAAATGGCTGGTGATGAGGGGACCCAGCACTATGTGGGGTCCCTTGCTGGTCTGGCTCTGCTGTCCTTGCTGGGATGTCCTAAAGGGGTGGCCCTGTGCTTGTATATGCTCCAAAAGGCTTGAGGGGATCTTGGGCCAAAGAACCAGTTGTGCATGGCCTCTCTCCCCGCTAAGCCACTGTCTGGGTAAATCACTGGGGAACCCAGCTGACCATCAAGATTTCTTCAAGTGAGATGGTGAAACCTGGCCAGGCTGCAGTGATGTTCCCTTTGTCATGTCCAGCAGGGGCTGTTCTGCACTGGCAGAGCTTGGAGATCCCACTGCTTTGCATTGGGGCTGGGGCAGTTTTTGTCTGGATGCAGCTGTGGGAGAGGTCTTGGGGAAAGGATGGCTTTCACTCCAAGCTTCAAAGGGAAAGAAATCCTTGCAGAAAACCTTTCTGCCAGTTTCTCCCCTTTTGATGCAGGGTGGGCTGCGATAACACCTGTGAAGAGCAAGTGCAAAACTTGCCTAAAGCTGGATTTTGGCTCTCCATGCATCCTTTCCTTTCTCTGTCATCCTTCCTCTGAGCGCTGTGATCTCCCTTCCTCCCCTGTCCAGATATTCCACCCCTTCTCCACCCTTTCTCTCTGGCCTTAAAGGCATTTATTACTGATGAGTGTAAAAAGATTACTGCAAAATCATTCTGTGTTACTGGGAAATCATTGCAACGTTAGCTCAGTAATATTTTTTTCATAAGTGTTTGCTGTGTCTCTTCTCCAACACATGTTCTGTCTCTGCGCACACCCCACACCCCCACAAATCCCACGGAAGCCAGGAGGCACTTGGCAGAGGACAGGAACACGGACCTGACCTGACACACACCCCAGCTCCCTCCTTCCTGTGCTGGTGGACGAGGTTGCCATCCCTCAGCCAGCTGGCTGCATCCTTGGACCCACGTGCAAGCACTCCCAATTCCAGCTTGTCCAAAGAGGGAAAACCCTGGCTGTCAGGGCACTCGGGCTGCTTTGACTCATTTGCCAGCAGATGCTCGTGGAAGATGCTGAACCTGGCAGGCTCCGGGACCAGTCATTTTGCTGAGTTTTTAGGGGAAAGAAAGATCCCTTTTCCTCTCACACTTTACTTCAGAGGTGTGGGCAAGAGACCCTGCTTCCTTGGGAATAGCGTAGAAGGTGTCAACGAGGAGAAGGAGCTGCCAAAGGAGTTGCAGAGCCAAGCAGGAGACGGTCCCACCGTGTTGCCCACAGAGAAGGACACTGACAATTCTGCAAATACCTTTAATGCACTTAGAATACACAGGAGGAAAAAAAAAACGTTTAGTGATTCACAAAAATATTACAAAAAGT
Organism: Polioptila caerulea; assembly: GCA_013397295.1. Classification (NCBI taxonomy): domain Eukaryota; kingdom Metazoa; phylum Chordata; class Aves; order Passeriformes; family Certhiidae; genus Polioptila; species Polioptila caerulea. Next base: position 2,077,872 of record VYXF01012754.1, read on the forward strand.
CACGTGCAGGCGAAACACACCCAGCACTGCAATAACAATGTAAGAATTTACATTAGAAACTAATATAAAATATTTAAAAACCTCTGCTAGTTTAGCTTTCCATTTGTTTTTTGTCTTTTATAAAAAAAAGGAGGAGGGGAGAGGGAAGAAAGGCCATCTACAAGGTACTGGTACAGCGGCCACAGAAACACAGGCTCCTTCCAGCCCCGCTGGGAGTGTCCTGGGGCTCCTCCATCCACATGACCCCTGTGCCTGCAGACCACACACACACACACACACACACAAACACACACAAACACACACACATACACAGCTGAAGTATTGAAAAGCTCACCTCAGGGCTGCAAGGGCAACCCCAGCAGTCAGGGTTTGCTGTGGTCCCAGTCACCCATGTACCCCCTGCCCTGGGAACTTTGCCTCTGCTCCCATTCAGCACACGAGACAAGCAGTGTCCCCAGCGAGAGGCAAAACCTCCATCCGTTTAAAAAAAGGGAAAAGTTAGTGTGTCCAGCCTGGGCTAGAGAAGAGAAGGGTTTTGAAAGAGTAAACTTGGGTTTGGAGCATGACTGCGGCCAAACTCAGAGTACCAGGACTACAGAGCTGGATGGGTGCAAGGAGCATCCCAGTGCAGGGGCCAGGGCATCACAAGCCCCCAGCTGGATGCTCTCTGCTTCCACAGGGCCGCAGATTCCCACTGTGGGGAAAGCCAAAAGCCCAGAGCCCCCCAGCCTGTGATCAGTGCCTAGGAGGACAACATGGCCACTCACACCCACCTCCCCTTGCTCAGCCCCTGTGGGCTTTGCATCCCGCTTGCTTGTGTAGGAAGAGCAGCGCAGGAGCCCCATCAGCAGCACCAGAGCCCTCCTGCTCCCATCGCGGCCGGGGCATTGTCCCCAAGCCGTGTTTGTGTCGGACCGACCGCACACGGTGACAGCGCGGTCCCTCCCACCCTCGCCGCTCGTGCAGAGTTTCCGGAGCCGCACTTGCGCTGCAGTTGGGCCCCAGGGAAAGGAACAAAGGAGCCATTTTCATCTCCAGCCTCGTCAGGAGTGGAGGGAGAGGGCAAGAGAAAAGACCAGTGTTTGCAAAACACGACAATCGGCAGGAAATTCTCCTCTGGCTTTTTGAGGTTGGGTTTTTTTTCTCTCTCTCTTCCTCTTTTTAAAGAGGGCAGGCACAGCATCAGGACAGTTTAAAACCAGCCAGGCCCTGGCCATGTGCAGCCCTCCCTGGCTGACGATCCCCTCCTGCATCGGAAGGAGCCAAATGGTGAACGAGGCCGTGGTCTTCGGTGAGGGAAAGGGACGGGGCAGCCCCTTCACAGCAGAACAGAAATGACGTTTGTGAACTGATGTGCCACTTATGATGATTTTATGGTCTGTCAGCGACTTTAGGGGAAACAGAATGATGGTAGAAATGAAGAGGTGGTGAAGCATGATACACGACAGGTTCACTGCCTGAGAGGCAAGTCGATACGGGACCACGTTTAAAACACATTTGCAACCTCAGGCCTATTCTCCATTTGAAATTTTGGACTCATGTCAGACACAAGGGTTGGGTTTTTTTTTAAAGAAAGGAGAGTAAGCAGACACTGCACAAGAGAAAAAAATGTTATAAAAATAGTAGGTTGAAAGAGAACTTGTTAGGTCGAGAGACTTAAATCCACCTTTAAAATCTTGAGAGGTGAACCCCATAGGCAAATGTGGATTTTGAGATTGCTTTGGATATAGTCTGGCTGCTGTGCAGGCTGGCATTTATCAACAGGGACAGATGCACAGAAAGGAATTCTTGGTTGCTCAACAATTTGTCTGCCCTTGCAGCTTCACTCACAGGAAAAATTAAGGCACAATGTGTTCTCTCACAGGAAGGCAGTCACCCAGCCTCTGGGAGGTGGAAGGGCTCTCCTGGTGCTGGAATCCCTCCTCACCTGGCTGAGATGGAGCAGGGGCTGAAGCCCAAGATTTGATGTGGTGGAGCCAGAAGGCACAAGGCCATGCTCTGGCCTAGGGGAAAAGTGGACACATGGGTTTAAGGGTTTCCTCTGGCCAGAAGCTTTTCTCATCACCTGATATGATGCTGCCTTGCTCTGGCCAGATACAAGCTGGAAAAGCAGGACATGGACTCTGGATGCCATCCTAGGAGGAGGGAAGAGCCCAGCATTGCTTTCAAGTGTTTTGGGTTTTTAAAAACGTATTTCTTCTGGTCCCAGATGAAAAACATAACCCTCACTTCTCCCAAGACCATTTGATGACCTGATGGTGTAATTCCAAAAGCCAGCCAAGAGCAACTGAATATTTAAAGCAAAGAGCTTCAGAATATAATTTCAAATCACTGTTGGCAATTCCACGTAGAGTAAAACCAATATATACCATCCTCAAAGAATTAGACACAGCAGGCACCACCAATCTAAGCCACTGAAAATATGGTCACAGCAGCTACAAGACTGTCTGCCCTGCTCAGATCACACCCTTCATACTTTAATACTGAAATTATACATTCCTTGTCCTGTTTTTAATCAGAAATTGAGAGAGAGAGAGAGTAGCCCTGGCTTTTAAGACTTCTCCTGTTTCAGAATTGCTGTCACATGTTGGATTTTAAAGGCTCTTCATCTTTCCAAATATCTGAATTGACCTGCATTGCCAGATTTCTTCAGGAGAGAGAAATCCTGTACTCACTGCTTTCTAAACTGCTTTCATTTCCATCCAGGTCACTGTCTTTAGCCAACACAAGCCTCACAGGTTTTGGTTCCATACAAACTTGCTTCAGGCCTTCTACACAAAGAAAAAATCAGCACCATGGTCCTACTATCTCAGCAGGCTTGGGCTAGAAAAACACTGTGGCATTTATTAACACCTTTGACTTCCCTCTTTCAAGCTACTTGCTCACTAAAATACAAAGGTTTATTTTCCATTTCTTTCACACACAGACATGTCCTCTTGCCCCAAGATGAAAATATCCAAACTTCACATCTCATTTACTTGCCAATGAGCAAGCCTTGGGCAGGGTTGCAGACTTGATGTGAATTGTGAGGGGATGTCCTGTGGGTGCCCAGCTCTTCAGGATACTGAGTAACTGCAACTTTCTTACTCTTACGTAAAAAAAGTTGCTGATAGGCAGCGACAGCACCAGGGAGCTTAAGGGCTGACTTTCACCAGGTTCTCATAGTTGCTGTAACAATAAGACACAGAATTCTATTTTAGCTATTATTTGTCTAATATTTCCCCCCCTTACCTAAATAGGAAGATTTCACTTCCTTCCCTTCAAGCCTTCCCCCCTCAATTGTTATCTGGCTACCAGCAAGGATCTGTGAGAAAGTGTCTCAGAAATAGAGATTTCTGGCATGCCACCTGTTCATAACTCAAATACACAGAACTATATATAAATACATGACATGGAACAAAAATACACACACACACACTGGGATACTGGGTGGATTATCACATGCATTCAGTGTGCTCCCTCTGAAGTCAGTGGAAACCCAGCCCAGAGTGTCTGATGAGAGCAAATACGGTGAGGAAAACACTTGCATGAGAAAGGAAGAACTGGAGCACAAGCCAGCTTGGAGGAGGTGCTTTCCCTGCATACAGCACCAGATCCCTGCCGTGAAGGCTCAAAGAGTTCATGGGGCAGGAGGTCCCAAGCTTTCCAGATGTGTGTCAGAGCCCAGAGAGGCTCTGATGGACTTCTCTCTGCCCTGTGCTGATCTCTGCAGGAATAGCAACAATTGACCTTCCAAATGTCCCTTCTCCACCAAGATGTGGATTTTAAGCTCCTTTTAATGAGAGCTAGCATCTGGAAACAAGGAATAGCAACCAGCATCGTGGCAACAGGCCAGCTCTGCTGCAGCACCCCCAGCAAGGTTGTACAAGAGCATCCACGGGCTACTGTTGGATGGCTTTGGGACAAAATTGTAGTTGCTGCCCTTGCCTTTTCCCCACTGCCACAATTATTTGTTTGCCCATTATATTGTGGTGGGACACTTGGGCACGTTGATTTTGAAGCTGGACTGGTACATTTTCATGCCACTTTCTCACCCACACTGTCCATTGCACATACATCTACAGTGCAGAAGGGATGCTTAGTGCTAACCAGGACAATGAAAACTGACCAAGAGATCCCATGGATGAATGCAGCCTGCCACAGCACAGAAATCACTCTGGCTGGCACATGCAGCTATCCGAAAGTTTCTTCTTTCACAGCAGGATTTTAAGATGATCCTCTGAGTTCAGACAAAATGACAAACTCATTTACATGTAAATTGCTTTCATAGCTTTGCAGAAAGGAAGGTTCTGCAGAGCAGTGTTGGACCCTGCATTTGGCCTGCCTTAAATTATAATATAAAAACAATTATAATAATACAAATACTACTTTGTACACAAAGCACACCCTCCCCTGCAAACCCTGGCATGCTTCGGTAGGTCCTACAGCCCTCTAGTCAATAGTCACCCTCTCTGCACAGAGAGACATTGAGTGACTTGCCTGAGGCCACAGAGGAATTCTGTAGCAAGTCCAAGGAAAGCTTTGTGGCTCCTAGCTCTGCTTCTTGACCAACACTAACCAGCCTCAAATATATGCAGAAAACATCAAAGCTGACTGTGCTGGGAAGAAATTAAATCAGAAAACAAACAGAAAACCAACCCCAGGGTACTGTGAGGCCTCCTGGACTTTGCTGTTTGATCAGGGGAGTTAAGTGTTAAAAGCTTTTGTTATACTTGTATTAGGATCACACAGCAACTGCATAAACCACCAGTTATCTTGTAGGCAGAAAGGGGTGGAAGGAAAGCTGCACCTCCCCTGACAAGGAGTGAAGAGTTGTCACCGCAAGACAATGGGCAGAGGAAGGCTGGGGAATATGCATCAGAAACAACCTGCAGCAGCAGCAGGGGGTAAAGCCTGCGGTGGTTTGCTGCAGCATATCCACAGGGCCAGCAGCTGATGCAGAGACACAACCTGGCACTGCAGAGACCAGCTCCTCTGCACACGTTTTGCTCCAAGGAAGAAACCACAGGGATCTAGAGAGAGCGTCTTTTCAAACTGGTTTTGATGCTTTACAGTTCAAACACATCTGAAAGGAGGAAGGTCAGCAACAAGAGCCACCACAGTGAGGCTAGAGGGGAAAATGGAGCTGCACTAGGGCACAACCCTGCTGGAACAGGGAGAATAGTTGGCTTCATTGAGGCTGAGTCTCCTCTCTGCTGTGCCAGGGCAGCAGAGATCTCCACTTCATATGCTTTCAAGTAGCCCCCTGATCCTGCAGAGCTGCTGAAGTTGTGCCTGTGAACAAATGATCCTTTCTAGCTTCTCAAATTCTGTACAATAGCAAGGAAAAAAATACTTGACAGTATCTCTTTAAAAGATAAACACACTGTAAACAGGAGATCTCCCCCGCCCCGGTAGCTTTCTTCCTCCTGCTTGTGCAAAACCAGAGGTTGTGACCTTCCCTGGGGTTCAGGCACAAGGACAGGATGCACGAGAATAAGGTTGCCTCTGTTTGCAGCGATACCATAGCTAATAGCACCAAGACCAACACTTAAAACATGCCTAATTTGAGGGCAGGGAGGATCTGGATTTGTTTTTCTTGACTGAACTAGAAAGTTCATCTTTAAATCTGTTCAGCTTCAAGCATGTGAGCTTTTGGCCTCCTTTAAACAGGGGAAATACCATTCCGTTTCTAAAAAGAAAAAAAAAATATAGCACATGGAAGAACAGTTCTGCAGTCAGTAAAAGTTTGGCTAACAAAAGGACTCCAGAGTCACGTAAAGAACATTTAATCCATGGATTATAGGCTCGCACCTGGCAGAAATGTATGTGTAAATACAGGCGTGCAGAGCGTCTACACCCTGGGCTAAGGCAGAGGAGAGTTCTGCAGCTAGGAGAGAGAAAGGATTCTTACTACTAATTTTCATAGTTAAATATTTCTCACTCGCACTCACACATACGCAGGCTGTTCCCAGAGAGTTCAGCCTTGGGAAGGAAAAAGGAAAGGGCTCAGTTCGGTCTGGGCTGGTGCTGAGTAGCTCCTCTTCTGTTTGCAGTGGTTGTGCAGCAAACTCTTTTTATTTGCAGGCAGAGTTTTTACTGCATTAATTATCCTGTGAGTCATTGGGTAATGGACAGTAACTTGGCTCTCCCAGTTGTTAGAATAGTGTAATTCAGCTCTAATGCAGTGGGTTGTCGAACACGGCATCTGGCAAGATGGAAACTTTCAGTTTCTTTTCAGGCCAGCTGTACTCCTTTGGAAGTTTAAACTGTAAGACAGTAAAGAGAACCAGTTAATGCATATCACTGCAATCTGCACAGAAAAACCAAAGTTGTTGCAAAGGCAGGCAGCCCCATGTTATTATTATTTTTTAAAACAAGAGGCCACTAAGAAAACATTTCCCCATCAGTATGTTTTGGACAGCAGTGGACATTAGATAATGTGGCCTGTCTCAGCTGCCAAAGTAAAGTTCTGAGCTTTCAGCCCAAGCACTGTTTATTTCATCAGACAAATTTTGGAGGGTTTCTGCCCCAATCATCATTTCCCCTTCCCAACCTCTTAGAAGATTTGCAGCAGAAGTGTCTTCCCTCCTATCTAACCATGTCCCTCTCCTTTCATCCAGCCCAGCCCCCAGAGCCCACTCTGGCTTTAAAGGGAGTCTCAGCTTTCAAACCCCTGCTTGTTCAGGGTGGAATGTAGGTGAGCCATCAGAGCTCTGCTGGGTGACAGGCAAACTGTGCTGCCCTGGCTGGGGAGAGCCAATGTGCCTGCACAGCATTCCTGCTCCAGTCCTTCCCATCTCTGGCACAAAGGCCTCACAGAGCAGTACAATGCCTTGTGCTCACACAGGCACTCAGCTGCTCAGGCTGTTTTGCAAACACTGGTTGAAGCACACAGAAGGGAGATTTTTTTACCCCAGTCTGGTTTACACAGCACTGTCTGTGGCCAGTGTTTCCCAAACAAGGCAAGTCCGCTGGCCCCATCCTGATGCCCCTCCCTAGGCTAGGAAGTCACCCAAACATCAGCCCAAACACAACCATGCAGGGACAGAGCTGCAAGGAGTCTCATCACCAGCCCTTCTCACAACCACATGGCCAGTGCCCAAGCATTCACACAGGTCTCTCAAACACAGCTCTGGGGTGGGGGTGGAGGTGTGGGGTGGAATCTCTTAGGCAACAAATCTGCCCCATCCGCAGCTGAATGGCAACCAGTTCTGCACAGGCATTTCATGCAATCCCAGTGGCCAATCTGAGGTCCCAAAACACATTATGGTTAGCTCTGGAAGCCTGTTTGCAGGCTCATTTTGTTTTTAAAACAGTACTGCACCCAGTGTTGCACTGCCTTGCCCTGCGATACCCCCTGATGGCACTCCCAGGGAGGAATCACATGGGAACCCAATATCATCAGTGACAATCTGCCCTGGAGGTGGCTAATTCAGAATGCTTATGGACACAGGGGCTCTCTCCTAGGAGAGTCCTCAGACCTAGGCCAGCAGCGTTGTAGGCTTCCCAGGGAATGTTTGAATAAGAGCTGGTACAAGGGGACAGCGACCTGGAAATCATCAGTCTTTATCCAATTACTTGTCTTTCTTCCAGTAATCACCCTGTTTCTGATGGACATCAACAGGTTGATGCTAAAGGAGAGGTTCCTGCTAAAGGAGATCCCCTCTAGCTGCCTGTTCCACAGCAAGGGTGCCTCTGACATGAACTTGCTTCCTGACCTTGCTCCATTTGCAGCATCCCATGAGGGTAACCTGCCGTTGGTATCCTTTGACCTTAATATGCTGGTGGTTCATGGTCTGGTCCATGATCTGGGGGCACAGCAGGAGGATTCTTCAGGAAAGAGGCTACCACAAACTCCTGTTTGTTATCCTCTAGGAAACAAACAGCTCAAGTCTCATTTAAGTGTTTTTATAAACTCAAGCCCTGTATATAGCTTGTACCGTGTAATCTACTGGCTCTGCACAGCCCAGGGAATTCTGCGTCGCTGTCTAGGACATGTAAAAAACATGCTAAAGATACTCAGACAGATTATTTCACTTAATTTCACTTAACACAGGTGGCTCTTTATGTAGCAAAGGAAAGACTTCTCATAGTGCTTCATTCTACCACATGAACATCATCAGCAACAGTCAGGGCTGCTGAGGAATGCTTTCAGTTGGCTCAACCCGGATCCTGCAAGTTACAAATCCTGGGAGGAATCTGGATGCTGAAAGATCACATTTCATCTCAAGTATTTTCCTTTTTATAAACAGCAGTGGTTCCAAAGCAATCCTCTTGGAGAAGTCATCCTTTGCATGTTTGTTTTTCACTTTTTAATTCAGCAAAGTCACAGTGAGTGGGAACCAAACACCCCATCACTGTGCCAGGAGCTGCCATGCTCTTTGCCTCAACAGACAGCGAAGGAACATGAGCTGTCCAAAGCCTTCACTAAAGGGCCTTCCAGCAAAGTGCTCCTGGGCTTCCATGTCACTAGCAAAAATGAGCTTTGGATTAGGTTTAACTGGATAAAAGCTGGCCTGAAAGTCACTGCACAGCCAGCAGCGTGCTCCCCTCACTCACACAGTGAAGAACAGTCTGGCATTAAGTCAACTCTGGATTAAACAATTAGAGCCCTGAGATTTTCCTGGGGGGAGGGGAGCAGAGCAAAGGATGGGAGGGCTGCTCTACAAGCCAAGGAAAGTTTCTTTAGAGTCTGCAGGGAGCTGTAAAAAATGGGATTAAAAATATTACATGTCATTTCTGCCACTGATCTTTGAAGTCAAGCAGAATATTTATATGGCATGCATGGGAGACGGGGTGTTAAATGTTCCCCAGGAAGAGATCACATGGCAGTGGGAAGTTTAGTACCAGCTTTATAAAGCCCTCCTGGCTGTTGCTGTAATGCTTCCAGACTGGTGATGGTCCTTCACACACTGTGCAGGGCCAGCAGGTGAAGGCCAAGTAGCAGATGTGAAACAGCCCTGCCTGCTTACCAAACCCACTAAAGGAGGCCCATATAATGGATTGTTCAAAAGTAAATGTGCTGCCTCCAATTTCACCCTTTCTGAAAGCAGGGAAGGTGATGTGCTAGGAGCTGCTGAGAACAATATGCATGGCATGGAGGAAACCCTGCCACTGGCCCAGGGGCTGCACTGCTTTCATTTGAGGTGCTCAGATACCATGTTGGAAAAGATGCTGACGGAAATCAAAACGCAGAGTCTCCCTTAATACCTATTCCTGTCTTGTATTTCTTGCAATCCCTTCTCTCAGTGCCTCAGTAGTTCACAGCAGATGTGAAGGCTTAGCATGGGTCAGGTCTATGGATGGGGCAGAGCTGCAGCCTGCAGGCTGAGGGGAGGATCAAAGACAAGCTGCAGGATGGGCTGAGCTCTCTGGGACAGTACATGGAAGATACAGGAATGATGCAGCCTTACTTCCTCTGGAGAATTCAGATCTTCTAAATCTTCCAGCATTCTCTCTACGAACTCTTCGGTCAATAGGATCTGCAAAAGAAATACAGTATTTTATGCCTTTACACTCTTAGTTTTAGCTAATTGCAGGAACAGCATGACTTATGCACAGAGCAGACTGTACCAACTCACTCCTTCCCCAATCAGCTTTTTAACCGCAATACAAAGGTTTGAGGGTAAGGAGCTCCTAACTTTGTCTTCCACCCCAACCACTGAAAAAAATGTTGAAATTATACAGCAATCTTTTTTGACCCTCAATTATCTCCCTCAGTCTAAAATTAGAGGCTCAGCTTTAGACAGAAAGAGTGGGGAAGGAGGAAAAAGGGTCAAGATAACAACTGTTGGAGAGACAGTGGGAGACATCCACTTTCATCTGATCCATTGAAGTCAAGCTCACAGTTTAATCAGGATATAGCAGCATAGGAAGAGCCAGAAACCCATACAGAGCTGGTGCTCTGGGCATGGGAAGGGCCAGACCCCAGTACAGCACGCTGTTCACATGAGCCAGATGCTGGGTATGGGAAGTGCTCCCCGAGGTGCCCATGCGAGGCACCCTCATGTTGTGATGGCACATGCCCATCCTGCGTGCCTGTGCTGGGAAAGCTTTTGGCTCATCTCAGAGCCAGGCTGGCAAGCATGAAGCAGTCCAAGAAAACAGCCACTGTCAAGTCAAAAGTCCTGGATGAGGACCACAGCCCCAGCTCCATGGAGTCCCCCAAGTCACAGAAACCAGAGACATCACAGGGGAAATCAGCCCCGGGAATTCAAGCAGAGGAACTCCCACCCTCTTTAAAAAAATATGTGATAGGCAAAAGCAAACACATCCTGCCCTCTTCACAACAGCCGCAAAGGCCAGAGCTCCAGGCAGGACAGCTGGCTTGGCACAGGAGCAGAGACGGCAGTGCAGGACCAGGCAAACATCCCCACGCAGTGAGGGGGCCTTGGAGCAGCATTCCTGGGAGTTAGGTTGCAGCAGCATCCAGTGGATTATTATTTCCATTTTAGCCTACAGGTTTGTTTCTTTCCCCCTGCTCCTCCTTTCCTTCCTCTGGTCCACCCTTTCCTCCTCTCTGGCATTATTTTCCATCCAGAAGAGCCCACCATTCCCATGCTCTCTTTCTCACCCTTCCTCTCTCTGTTCTTCCCAGCCATGAGCCCTGTGCTCCAGAGAAGGGACTCTTCTAGCACCAAAGAGTGGTGGAGCTAAGTGGCCAGTTGCACTGCTCTCCACCTCACTTCTGGCAGAGGGGCAGCCAGGCTGTCCCACTGCCCTGCAGGAAGCCCATCTCTGTGCCCACTGGCTGCTTAGGGCCAGTAACACCTTGGAGAGTGAGTGACTGCCAGGATGCCATGGGCAAGTGGAAGTCTCTGGGCTCCATTTTGGCAACAGATAAGCAGGACTATTGGACAGAGAAAAAGGGAAGACTCTGGTCTCCCTTTCTTCTTTTGTTGAGCAAGACAGATCCAAAACCCACCAAATCCAAATTCAAGGTGTCTGCAGTCCCCTCCACTCAACATTGCCACACTGCTGCCACTACATACAGATTTCCTGGGGGATGATGGAACCACAACCTCCCCTCTCCACTACATTCCCCTCTTCACTTAGCTTCAACTTGCAGCAGGCTCCAGGCCAGGGTTCATGACCAAGCTACTCAGCATGAATGCAGGCACCTTTACCAGGCGTTTCTGATCATACCTCGAGCCTGAAAAAACTCTGGTTCAGCTTGGAGCCAGCAGCTTGCTGCTTTGGACAGGACTCTGCAACCTGGCACCAATCTGCAGACTGGCAAGCTGAGAAACATTGCACTGAAACACGCAGTGCCACCGCAAACTGCTGCAGTCTCCTTGCAGAGGCCTGCAACTCTTCTGCCTGTTGAACTGGAGACACTCATTTGCTGACTGTCTGCAGGAGGAGGGAGAAGTCTGTCCCTGTTGGAGGCAGGAGGGCAACCTGATCACTCAGCTCAGGAGGAAGGGCTGGGTGGGGAGCTGGGGCTCTGCACCGAGCGGATCAGGATCACTTTCTGCGGAGGTGCAGTCTGCAGTGGGGTGAGGGAATGAAAACAATTTGGCAGACATCAAAATCTACAGAACAGCCGGAAAAAGGAGGAGGAATTGGTATTCACAGCAATCAGGCCAGGAGGAAATGAATATTCAGCCATCCACGGATGAGCAAAAATGCCAGAGGTTGGGATGGGTGAGAGAGCAGGAATGAGGAGCTGCAGCTTTGGCAGGGAGACTAGAAGACAAGCGCAGCAGGAAGACCCCTGGGCGCTCCCAAGGTGCCACAGGCAGGAGAGAAATGGGAGCCACGTGTGCAAGGCAGCAGCTGCTCTGAGGCTGTAGGAAAACAAGACAGAGTATGCAGAGGTAAACAGCAAAGAGGGGAGAGAATGAAGGAGGGGACAGGTCAGGTCTTGGCTAGGGACAAACCTACACGGAGCACTGTGCCTAGCACTGAAACTGGGGTGCAATACTTTAAGATGGCTGAGCCTGTCTACAGCTCACTGCCCTCTCTCAGTGAATTTTGGTAATCCAGTTGAAAAAAAAGCACAAATTCCACTGAGGAACTGAGCTGAACTGGCTCCCTGAAAGCTCTGACAAGTGGAGTGAGACAGGAGACCACAGCTCAGCTCAGCTCAGCTGCATTTGGGGGCTCAAAGCAATGGCAGCCTGCTGTGTGCAGCACGTGAGGAAAGATCGCAGCACCTTCTGCGAGCCCTGCATGGACGGTTACCTTTGGTGAAGGGCAGGCTGCAATTACAAACTGCAGTGACATTCACACACACAGTGTGTCTCGAGCCTGTCCTTAACAGTCCAAGTCAGAAAAAACCCACCCCAAATCCTACTACCCCACATTGCTGGGGAGACCTGCCTTCTTTCCTGGAGAAGAAGGGAGACTCCAAAGTGCAGGTGTAACCAAATGTACAAGCAGCCATGTCCCACAACACAGGAAACTGGCACTCTTGAGGCTCTCCTGAGCATACAGGGGGAAGGCATGTGCCAGCAGGACACCAGCTGCTTAAGAGGGCTTGGAAGCAAGAAGTATTGTCATCCTGGGTTCACGTCTAGACAAGATTTCTCCTGTTAGAAGTAGCCCAGTCAAAATGGCCCAAGAGCACTAATGTCTGTGCTCATACAAAGATAAGGCTGCCATCCCCACCTGCAATCAGCTAAACCACCTTCATGTTGGGGAGTGAGTCTTATGGAGAAGGCTGAAAATAAATCCAATCCTATCTCAGTGCCCCTCACTCACAATATTTCACATTTCCACTTCTTGTAGCATGCCTGCTCCTGCACAGTATGATGCCCCATTACATTAAAACACACACACATTGTATGTGCATGATACTAAAGGTGACATTCCCAGCAAATAAACATGACAGACTGCCATTGCTCTAGGCACCTAATTTAATTTCCTCTGGGATTTAAACCTTAGAAGCTAAAATTAAACAAATAGGCCTCACTCACTTTATACTTCAGAACTGAGTCTGAGTTTTCCTCTGATGCTGTTGACTGATCTTATCAACAGGACACTACACACAGATCACAATGATGAAGCAGCTTATTCCCTTCCCAAAGGAAAACAGAGCCCCTCTGTTGTGCTGCAGCCATGGGAAAAGCCGACACAATCTGGAGGGCAAACGAAGCCATCCCATGTACACTGAACAAGCCTCTTCTCCCATGAAATCTCTTGGCTGGTGCTGAGGAAGCAAAGGAGCAGTCCTGAGCAGGTGTCCTGGGTGCTGCAGCAGCCCAGTGCTCACAGCACTGTGTTTTCCCAGCCCTGTGCAAACACCCAGCCTGCTGAAGCTGGTCACAGGGTGCAGCTCAGCCTGTGCAATGGCTGTTTGCAGTATGAACAGTGAACGGCCCTGCCAGCCAGCTGTGGGTATCTGAAACAACTCCTTGGGTACTGTAAAGTCCTGCTCACACCAGGATCTCCTGGACCTGACCTAGAGAGGCCTGGACACGTGCTAAACCATTGCCAGCAGATCTGGATTCCATTTGCTCTGTGTTTTGTGGCACTGAGTCATGCTACAGATGCTCAGAAGATGACGACTAGCCAGAAGGTAAGTCCCTGTTTCCTATAACACGTACCTACCGCACAACTGAGGTACAAAGTTTGGGTTCTCACCACTTCACTGACAGCTGCAAGTGTCCAGACATGTTCAGAACACCAGGCTAGGCTGTCTCATTCAGGTGGATGTGTTCAGGGAACACATGCTGTCTCCCTCTCGTGGCAAGTCTCACCTGAGCTTGCTGAAATCTACTTCTTATCCACAGGGCTCACCTACGGGTCAACTGAAGGAGTTTGTGTTGAAGCTTTCTGTGTTGAGGCTTTCATGTCCACATCTGGCTGAGAAACCTGTATCATGACTTGTTACAGATACTTTGCTGCAGGCATATGAAAATGGATGAAATCTAAAGGTGTACACAAGATCATGGGGCTCCAGATGAGTTTGGCTGACTTTGAAAGCAGCTGGTGCTTAGTAAAACATTAAAGACTTTATAGTCAGCTTACAGGTACCACCCCACAGTTAACACCCCACCTCTCACTACAGGGTTCAACACTGCCATGAGGGATTGAAATTCTCAGCTCAGGAAAGGCTACTGGGGACAGAGGTCACACCAATGTTGAATACCTGGCACAGCTGGCAAGACTTTGATCAAGGAAAACTCTCAGAGGCTGAGCTAAGAATCAAGCTGCTCCTCTGCCCAACTTAAGGAAACATGCTTTGCCCAGGGCAAAACACAAGCAAATGGCCCAGCTACACTGAAGCAGAGGCTTTCACTGACAATACTCAATTTTCTTGCCCACCTTGGAAAAAACCAAACAATCACACACTTAGCCCTAGAGCTCTGTTTGCATTAAACACTGCAAATTGCTTTTCTAGCAGGTTTGTCAAAGAAAGGAAACCATGTTTGATTAGTTCTGGGCTTAGTACAGAGCAGGCCTGTATGTCCAGCCAGAGGAGGTGAGGACACACTGCAATAAACCCCTATGTAAGACACACCAACTCTTGTAAGAAAATGTTCATACATTGGGTGCTGTGCCTGGAACAGGTGGAACAGTTGTATCCTAAGCCAAATCATCTGTTATATCTGCAAATATCCAGCAACTTTTAGGAGTCCTTTGCCCTGAAAATATTTCAGCTTAATTCTTGTTGTCAGCGCAACAAAAAGTTAAGTTGAAATGTGTCAGCCTTTCCCACTGAAATTTCCACCAATAAAATCCCCTGATGAACCATGTATTGTGCCACAGGCACATCCCAGCCCACCTCTCTGCTCTCTCCTTGACCTGGCCTTCTCTGCACTGCTTTGCTCACGCTGCAAGAGGTGCAGGGCAGAGGTCTCGTCACATCATTGTTGTATGTCAGGCCAGCCCTGACACTGTCTGAAAAGGCCACCTTGCTGCCTGAATCCATCACAGCTCTCACTACAGCCTCAAAGGTACCAGTATTGCAACAAACACCTCCGATGGGAAATTCCACTGCTTCTCTTCCGGGAGATTCACAACCCCCCTTGTAAAAGAGAAACAGATCCACTCACAGACGCCTCAGGGACCCTATTGCTTCACACCATGATGTTACAATCCCAGAAGAGGAAGTATAGGATGACACTGAAAGATTTTGACCTTGTGGGATCTTTTCATGACATTCTCAGTCACAAGGCTGATCCCGAGGACCCAAGCTCCTTAGAGTCCAGACTGATGAGATCTATCATGCAGACAAGGATTCTTTGATTCAATACATAATATTTGGCTCAGCTGGGGAAAGGGCTGGCAAGGGAGCCAAGACAACAGGCAAATCCAATTCTTTCAGAGAGAACAAGCAAAGGAAGAACAGGCATTTCAAGGAATGCACTAAGTGGGTGGAAGACAACCTACACAAAGTAACCAAAATGTAGTTTGAGTGGCAAGGGAGGGGCATTAGGTGGCAGGATAGAGAGTCAGTCAGATTAAGAAGGATGAAAGGACCTGACTCATGCAAAACTAGCCTGGACAAAGTACTAGAGAACATGCTGCAGGAGAGTTGGCATCAGGAGGATCATCATGTTCTAACGGTGCTTTTCTACCCTAGACTAAGTGTCTCCCAGTGTCTCATTCAGCTGTGAGGGAGAAGAACACAATGGGATAATGCAGTAAGATTTTGGGGAGTGTTTGGGCTACATGATAAATTTACTGGAAAATTTGTAGCTTAGATTTCTAAGAACTGCCCAAGAATTTGGGGGAAGCCACTCAAAAGATTCTGGAAAATAATTTAATGAGTAGACACATAAAACTGCTTTGGAGAAGTGCGGGCTGTAGTTGTACACAACTCAAACCAGCTTGTGGATGTTGTCCTTAAACTCACCATGCTAGGAATAACACATCTATTCAAGTGTGGGGAGACCAAAAATCAACCCTATATCTTCAAGAGAGGACATGACCCATAGCTACCACTTACAACTGAGCATCTTGAGCATCAGAGTAGCTCTTTCAAATGTTGCTTTGAACCTCTGTTGCTGCCATTATGCCAATGTGCATAAATGATTTAACATGTGGTCTAGCAGAGAGAAGAACCAGATGTGCTCATTTCCAGGGGAATGTCCTGACTCTACCGGAACAAAGTCATTCTCTTGTGCACTCTGTCTCTGTGACTAATTCAGTGTTTTATATGATGTGGAACAACTCCAATTGGAAGAGCTGAGGAAGAACCAAAATACCCTATAGTTGTGGTGCCCATAAAGCAAAGAAGTAGAAATAGGGGCTCAAATTAAAGAAAATAAATCAAGTATGAGTTTCTCATATCCTATGTGAGCATTATATCCCTTAAGTATTGATTAGAGATGGCAAACTTCTAACATCTCCAGCTCTATTCTACAAAACCAGATTTTTTTTCCTGTTTTTATTGAAGAAAACTTTCTTATTTCTTATTTCTGGTTTCATTCAACATAAAAGGATTTTATTTCAGCTTTTGGTCTCTTTAAGGCTTTTGTTTCAGCAAGAAAAACTGAAAATATTTAAAGATTGGGCTCAGTCTGATCTTCTTTCCCAGATTTTTTACTTAGGTTGCCAAACCAAAAGAATGGATCGTCCCCCATGACCCTGCTCACAGTAATCCCCCCTCTGCTGTGACTGCCAGCATAGATAGCACATGTTGATAGCTCCTGCATGCTGGATGCTTCCCACGGCTTCCATGTACCTATCCTGCCTACAGGCACATTTAACATTTTCTATGAAAGGTTTGACCTTGCTGTCCTAAGCCTCAACTTATTTTTCCATGCTGGATGTCCTGTTTTTGATTTTTTTTCTAAAGGTTTTTAGGGAAAAAGGAATTGAGAAAGGTATTTTGGAAAAAGTGTATTTTGACAGTACTAGCAAATCCACATGACAATTTTGTTGGCATGAGAACCACCCCTTACGAAGAGGGTGATGAAAATTAGCAAACGAGTGCTCTGGAGGGAAAGTCTTTCTCCCAATCATGAAAATGCTTTACTAAGTCAGAAGCCTCTGAAAGAACTGTTTGCCCATAGCCTTTATGGGAAATGAAGAGTCCTTCTTCACTGTGCACGTCTCAGCCTAAGGCAGCTCTGCCCCAAAACAGGGCAGAGGTAGCTGAGCAGTGATTTTTCCTCTGATCATTCCTCTGAGAGGTGTGGGATTGCTGTGTCACCAGGCACATCAGGACTAATGGCAGGGAAACTCTCCAGCGCTCTCAGTGTTTCTGCTGGAACTCAGACCATGTGGAGGAGGAGGAGAAGGAATTTTCCAACTTGAGTGAAGGGGAGGAGAGGAAAGCAGAGACGGACCAGGATGAGGGGAAGATGGAGACAGAGAAAAACAGGATGAAAGGCAGATCAGATGCCAAAGCTGGGGACAACAAAGGGCAAGGAGACTGGAGAACCCCATTTCCACAGCCTTAACATCCACATGCTGTCAAATGGACATTGGGAACCCACTGGCATGGGAGGTGAGCAAAGAAGGCAGTGCCTGGTGCCAGAGAATAACACCCCACCACTGCAGTGAGCTCTTCAGCTCACACAGAGACACTCACATTGTGCTGAGAATCAGGGGGCGCCAAGTGCCAACAATCCATAGCCTCCACCTGCCTAACAGGGTCAGTCCCAAACCCAAGTAAATTACCTAGAAAAAAACACCCTGTGCACTCAGAGATGAGTGACATTGGGCATATAAAACTTTGCAAATTCCTGCACAGAAACGATGCCATGCTAATTTGGCCCCAGCATGTGTCTGCCTCACAAACCAAATCTGTAATCACAGGATCACCTGCAGTTTTTCTCCAGCAAGACCTCTGCCCTGTTCAGTCCTCAGGATAGTTCTGCTCACTGAATGCAGCATTAGTCATCATTTCTTTTCATTACCATTCAACTCACTTCCCCATTCTCTCCTACTCTCTTTCCCTTTATTTAGTATGCTCCGTCCAACTACTGCCAGCATGGATAACACTGGAAATACCTAATCTTACTGTCCAGCACTCTCTTAACCTCTGACATGCTTGGCCTCACATTTCTGCAAGGCAGGGAAGTGCTCCCCTCCATAGAGCAGATGGGGGATGGAGGCTTAAGGAAGTAGAGACTTAAAAGTCACAGAGAAAACCTGCAAGAGCCGGAAGCTGAACATGGGTCTTCGACCACAGCTCCCAGGCTGAACCCCTGCCCCAAAGAAATCCTTTCTCTCTCCTGACCTGCAAGAACAAATTTTAATCTCTTCCTGAAATTGTTTCTGGTGTTCATCTGTGGAGCTGGAATGCCTGGCAAGCACTGAATTCACTACATTCTTCACAGGATGACTGGAAGAATGTTCTTCTGAACAGACATAGGAAAATGAGGGAAGAAAAAGCTGAATCTGAATGTTTGCTTTTTGTGAGTGCCCATCTCAAGACTTGCAGATCCCTGTTTTCCAGTCCACTTAGTCCTGTGGAGCACAGAGGTATGCACAAGGGAATTCCTCCTGACCTCCTCTTGTGGCTGGGAACATTGATCAGACTTCAGGTCTTGAGCTGGGCATCCAGAAAATGAGTCACTTACCAGGTGAGAACATTTTAGCTTAAGACTCTGGAATAGAATTGAGAAAAGAGTAGCAGAGACAGGAAGAGGACCCAATTCTCCAGGGCAATATTTAACAGGCTTCACTGTAAGACTACTGTGATTTTTCTGCAATTACATGCCTCATTCATTACACACTTTACAGTTTTAACAAATAAACAAGGTAGAAATCCTATAGGCAAGAGTCTACTTTACTCCATGCTCCTGATTCATCCCCCAAACACATTGCATCTCTCTGCAGTGAATGAGGCAAGCACACTGTTAAAAATATGCATGATTCTTCAATTAGATATTGCATTGAAATACACATGTGTAATAGGGGCAAGGCTAAAGTGCAGAGATATTTCTTTTATTCTGTGTGCTAGATTTTACAGTTAAGGAGGACTCTTTAACTATAGGTTTGTTTTCACTGTGCTGTATTGGCTTGTATGTCAGAGTCTGCAGCAGTGTCTGATGTGCAACATGTACGTTGCACATGATCAAAGACTTGAATGTCATCTCCTTGCCTAGAACAATGACTGCCTAAAGCAGCAGGAGCAGAAATTATCTAAAGGTAGAGTTAAACAAACCTCCTTCTCCCCTCTGGGGAGAGTAAGCAGTCCAGGTGAGCAAGGCAGGAGGGGAGAGCAGCCTGCTTTGTGCTAGACGGGCAGAGAGCTCCACATAAAAGCAGAAGAGCTTTGCAGAAGCATGTCCTGACTCCCATCACTGGAGACTTAATGATGGTAATTCCCAAAGGATGATGCATGCTGACAGGCTTTGACACAAACTACCCCAGGATAATATTAATATGTATTAAAGGCTCAGGCAACTTTATTGGGACAGGCTTGATCAGTAACACATTTCAACAGAGTGTCTCTATCATCTGTCGGAACAAAAGTAAGGGAGGGAGAGAGAACACACGCACAACCTCACCTTGCTTTGGGAATGTTTGAGACAAACAAGGTCAATCTGTGATGAATTGCACACTTGGCACAGCTCAGACGTTGGACCAAGAACCTTGGACGCTCCACCACAAATACAAATGTCACTGTGGGGCAGTTTATGTTGGAGTCTGTCTGCATGATTAGCATCCTTAACCCCCCAACATAGGGCCAGACACCTCCTGCACAGCCTTTCCCTGTGCATCTGGAACATCTACCCCTTGGAAAGCAGAGGAGAGGTGCTTAGGAGGCAATATGGGGGCTCTGCAGTCACAGCACTGGGGGAAGGGGGAGTGGAAGAAAGAATTGCGGAAGCCTTTGATCATGTGTAATGTTAATTCAAGTGTTACACATCAGAGACTTTGCCACAGTAACTAGCATATAAACAGAAGTCTAGTGTTAACAAGGAGGACTTCTTGAATATGTTTGTACATTTGAGTTAAAGCAATTTCCCTATTCAACAATACATGACACAGTGGAAGGAGTTCAGAAATAAACCAGCCTAACATGCTTAGACCTTTAATAGAATTTAGCTTTTTAGAACTAATTAAATGTTACTTAAATGAAAAAAAAAAAAATTCCAAGTACTTGGGAAAGGTGCCAATTTGACAGCTCTGGAGAATGAAATAATCTAATCATCCCCGGAGAATGGGCAGCAGGAGGACAGGCTTCCCCTACTAATGTGCCTCAAACGTGACCTGGAAAGACTGTTGATAGAAATGGGGTGTACAAACTCTGTGGTCTAATGGTCTAACTTTTTCTGCTGAGACTGCTAAAACAGTTCCTGCTGAGTACCAGCTGTGGTGGTGATATGGACACCTGAATGGTGGGAATGGTGCTGGGACCTGCCAAACTCCTGTCATCTGCTAACCCTCCACCAGAGCCCAGTGACTCTCAGCTCCTTGCTCAGCCTGGGCAGCGGGGGCTGATAGACAGCAGCTCTCTGGCCTGTCCCACCTTGGACACACACTCCGGCCCACAAGATGTAAACAGGAGGTACTCTGTTTAGTCTGCAGGTTTGGGCTCTCACTGCACCAAAGCTGAGACTCAAGAGAAGTCAGTCTCTGGCTGCTGCAGAGTTGAGGGTGGGATTTTTTAGGCTTATTTCTACCCTAAGATAAGGAAAAAGTCCACAGGAGAAAAAGCCTGCCATGTCTCCTCTTCTCCACAGTTCCTCCCTTTACTTGTCTCTGCAACATGCCCCTGCATTGCAGTAATGTGCTTCCAGCCACCAATTCTCCTTGGAGCTCCTTGCTGTGCCTGGGGTCCCAAGCAAGGGAGGAGGAAAATCCTCTATGGGCCTTGCTGTGAAAGCTTAGCAGGGCTTGCCAACTCAGCCAGCCCAGGCTGCAATGGACTAAACCAAACACAGCTCGCCTTCTTGGAAATTTAATGCACCACAACTTCTTTTACTTCTGAAGCAAAGCCACATGAACCTCCCCCTCCCCTGCTCCCAACACCACAAGGAAGGGCTGAGCACGGATCAAGTCTTCCATTGCATACTAAGCCAAGAGGCTCAGACACTCCCACAACTCACAACCGGGTGCTACTTCTGTTGTCCCAGGCTGCTTTTAGCCTCCCTTCCTCCCCCCTTCAGCCTGTCCTCCTTTGTTCTCAACACAGGGCAGGACAGGGGCCAGCAGCAGAGCTGGTTGTGTCAGACAGGAAGATCCAATACATTGGCCTTGTGTAGGAGACAAGTGAGGGAACTTGCTTCTCCCTACCACCTGAACAAGCAATTCTTCATCCTTCCATCCCACCTACTCCAAAAATACACATTTTTCAGCACCAAAATAAGAGGCATGAAAACAGCCAGGTTCCTAAGGGTTAACATGTCTGAATGGTGACATAATTATTGCCATTCTTCACTGTTTAGAGGTTACTTGACTACTCTACACATCAATATATTTCGAGATGTGATGTAAATGCAAACAAACACTCATGTTTGGAGTTAACAGAGTCACAAGATCCTGTGTATCATGTGTTGGCAAGCACAGGAATCAACAGCAAATGACCCACCCTTAAACCTGACTCTTTGCTGTTAATCATTATAGGAGCATTGCACTTTCCAGTCAGAAGAATCAAAGCACGCAGGCTCTTTGAAAATCCCTACACGAGATGGTTCTGGCCCAGATCAGCTCCTTTACAAGTCATACAGATTCCAAGGTATGATGTCCTCCAGACATATGAATGCAGGCTGCAGAATGCCTTGAAAACAAGTCATTGGAAGGCTAACTGCAACACTGCAATGCTGAAACAATCCCCTGTCTTCAAAACAGAAGGGGAGGCAGGAATGCCACAGTTGCAGTGAAGGCAGAGATGTACTGCACACTTAGTCCCTCAGAAATGGGCTTTTCTGCATTAACACATTCCCTAAGATTCTTTTTTTCACAATATGCTTACAACCATAAAGAAATTCAAGGGTAGAACAGTGCTACACTGTCAGATCATTAGTGCATCACTGCTCTAGGGCTGACCCTCAAATCCAAGCAGATGGGGATTTTCCAGGGAAAATCTGTGACACTGAAAACATGTGGGTGCAAAAATGTGTGGGTGCTTCAAGCAACCACAAGCTTTTGTCAAAGAATCCATAGAAAAGAGCTAAAACTGAAAGGCACTGCTCTCTGTGCTGCTCTCCCATTAGGGATGATGTCAAACTGAGATCTTGGCTCTGCAGGATCACAGTCCCACAGCTTCCTAGCTCTTCTGCCCTGGCTCCAGTCTTGTTTAGGTCATTCCACTCTGCCTCCCCAAATTCCTTTCTGGAAGAAATCAAGAATAGATAACAGCCTGTAAAGTGTTCACCAACTTTAAGAAATGGATACTACTGTATTCACAGATGATTTCTGAATTTTCCAGTCAATTATCATTTTGAGTTTCACTAATATAAATAGCAACATTTCACCATTATTTTTTGAGGCCATAATTACTGAAAATATTGTGCAAGAGCTATGAGAGATGTTGCAGCAGAAAATACAGGTTTGTTACACTTTTAAACAACATAAGCCCTTAGCAAGACAATTTTTAGGTCGCAGTTAAGGAGGAAAGGGGAAAAACAGGAGGCAGGCTTTCTCACTTGTAACCAAGGTCCATGGGCTGCATAGGGATGCTCCTCTGTAGCAAAGGCTCCTTCTACTCCTGTTGATACAAATGTGATTGCTGTATCTCCTGTAATACTTTTATATGTAAAGTGCCGTCCATGTAAGAGCCTTCCCCTGGGGAATTAAACACATGTGCATGAGTTGAGAGCATGTGCAGCATTCAACACAAAAATTGAGATACATCACTATTGTTTCTGCCATAAGCATGGGAAACTATTTTGAAGGTAGCAAATATTTATTTTTTCAGGAATACAAGGATGATTTGCTCCAAAAAGCAGGTGATAAGCCTCCTTCTGAGGCAGGCAGTTACCCCTCATCTTCCCCCTTAATCTCAGGACCTTGTTACAGAGCTAGGATACATCTAAATCCCACTTCATGCCTATCCTCATGATGAGGTGCTGATGTATGTAAAGGCAGGAAATTGCCAGTTTTCCAGCAATATGGAAACTACAGAAGAGAATCCAGACTCCACATCGTGTGGGAATGTGAAGATGCATTTCTAAGGCAGCTCATTGCTGTGACAATACCTAGTAACCAACTGCCCTGGTGATTGACAAATGTCACCTGTATTACTTAAGCAAATGCCTAGAAAACACACATACACGACCATCTACAGTATTACTTTTTTTTCATTCAATGCAAGAGAAAATCATGGCTATGGTATTTTTACTCAGAGCATCTGTGACACCCATGCATGGCTTCTAACATGCAAGAGGGAAAACTTCAGGTGACATATTTAATGCCTACCAGAGTCACAGGAGCTTGATGAGTTACTGCTGGTCAGATGAGCTGAGGCAACTGATCAGGACAGACTGTTCACACATTTGTGATGTAAAATAAAATATGTTTGTGTTAACTTTCCCATTGGTTTCTCAACAGTCCCAGACAAGTGTGCACCTGCTGCTGCTAACTCTGATACTACCAACATGTAACTCATTAAGCTAAAGTAACTCAATCACCTACAATCATTTCTCTTGACACGACAGTTCATCTTTATCTTAAGGACTAGAATATTTGCACAGGGATTTTTAGAAATAATGCTGGCTGAAATTATGGAAAACTAGAAGGCAGTGATATGCACAGACTGAACCTTCAAAAAACAATGTGTAGAGTATGCACACAATGTGTTGCTCCTTCAGTCATGTGACATAATTTGTCTAAAACCCACACTTGTATGCATAAACTGATTGCAAACAGGTTTTGCACAACCACTTATCTGAATCCATAAGTCAGAATGAATAACTTAATGGATTTCTTTGACAGAGTATGTTAAGACATCCCTTCTTTATCACAGGGCTGCTGGCATTAGACTAATAAAAAAATCCCTATACTAACCCTGTCCTGCTTCAGCGCTCAAAAGACACTGGAGGACATAAAAAGAATGAGAAACAATCTTAACATGATGAGCACAGAATCATGCACAGAATCATCTGTTTCTAATGTGTTTTGGCAAAATATCTAAGTTCTGGCCTTTACAGACCCATTGCATGCATGTCTGTATGGTGAAACAATGCCACAAGGCAGAAGCAGCATGTTAGCACAGGCTGTGGAGGAGGATGGCTTTGCTCACCTTAGACAGAGGGGGATGAGCGCTCCGGACTCCTGGTTGAATTTCAGGTGCACGCTCTCCAGCTGCCTCGTGCGGATCAGCTCATGAGGAATGATGGCTGCTGAGCTCTCGCTCTCCAAACTGTCCTTACGGCTTCTAAGGGAACAGACAAAATGCACGTGTTCAGGACTCCAGTACTGTGTGCTATGCTGATTGCAAATATTGAAGGATACAGGAAAAAACTGTTATGAAGACAAAGACACATCTGAGTTTTCACCACTCCTGCAGAGCTATGGCCTCACTCAGACTACCAGTCCCGGCATGCAGCTCTTCACCTTAATTTGACAACTGAGGATCTGAATTGTTGCATATACATAGTGCATCCCTTCTCAGTATTAAAATAAAATAGTAATTTTCTGGAAAGAACTGCAGCAAAACTAAAGTCTCCAAAACTCCAAACACTATGAAATGGTTGGGAAGAATTACAAGGTGTGTCCTCCTTCCTGCTTTTGCTTTATCTTCAGGATTTTTCAGGCAGTGGCCCGCAGGAAAGACTTGCCAGCCTTTTGTGCCTTTTTTTGCACAGTTCAACCAAAAGGCTTTGAGAATCTCCTGGCTCCATCAGCATCAAGTGCAACAGCCAAAAGACAGACTCTCCATGTGACAAGTAGGAGATTGAGATTCTTCTCCCTTGTAAGTCAGCTGTTTTAGGACAATGGCAGCTTTGCTTTCTTATTCCTTCATTTGTGCAAGACCAGCATATTCTGAAGCTACAGCACAGTTATGTTGTTACATGATTAGGAACTTTGCCAGACCAAATCCTCTAGACAGTAAAACGATCTATCTCAAAATACTTGACCATAAACACTTTACATGTTCAAAGAGCACCAGCATGATCCCTTACTTGACAGTCTGGAATAAAGAATAAAGGACAGGATGGGTTATGACTTTAATGGATGGCATGGACTGATGAGAAGTGTCTGATAAGTGATTTATATTTTTGCCACCTGGCATTCCACAAGAATTGAATACAGGTAAGACTTTGTTAAGACAGTTTCTACAGTACAGAATCACCAGAGGAGAGGGACAGGGTAATCAGGAGTGCACTGAGGTTCCACATTGCAGTGTATCTCCATTGTGTCACAAGGACCAAAAGCCAAAAAAGGCTGAAAAACCGTGGCCCCATTTGAGAACACTGTTAAAATAAGCCTGGATCCTTCCTCCATTCAAGCTGAACCATCTTTAATGTACATCTGGAAATGATTGTAAAGAATCAGCTTCACCCTTATGAGTTGACCTAGATGACACCTTTACTTGATTTTACCTTTGAGGGCTGTCCTAAAATTACTCCCACCAACCACACACATAGTAGTGCAGTTCAGTGTGAATTCCAGTGCAGATCAGCCTTTTGCTTCTGCTGGGTCACGTAGTCCCAGGTGAGCCCTTCACCCACACTGCTGAGCTGCCCACTCTGAAACAGCTGAACTCTGATATCTCATGGTCCAACCTGCAAACACACTGCATGGTCAGGTCAGACATGCAGAAAAAAGATACTAGAGCAGCTCAGCTCGCTGCAAGATAAAAACTGTAAAACATGTCCCGTTTTCTTCTTTAGCAACACACAAAAGTAGTAATGGATCCAGCAGGGACATGGTAGGTCAGGATACAGCTTATGCACAGGGTGGGCTGATGGACTGACAGTCACCAGAGTGTCAGTTTAGTGGGTTAACCCTGAAGCAAAGACACAACATGCTTTGTAGTCTATGTGTGGCACTTAAAGTTTTGTTTAATCTACTTCAGCAAACATTTTATAGCTCTTTCTAGGTGGGGTCTTCAAAGAGTGGAGCAGGCCAGCATTTTTCAGGCTGATTACCTGAGAAGTGCAGTTACAGTTGATTAATGATCAGTTGACCTTAAGCTAAGCTTTGTCTCAACTTCCTTATCAGATCTTATATACACAGTGAGCTGTGGGAAAGTCAGCCTGTGGTCTAAAGCTTCCAATCATTCATTTATCAGCCCCTACCAAAAGGGTCAGCCATTAGCAACGCATGATTTTCAAGCAAGCCATAAACTTGCACTCCTAAATGCAGTTCCAGAGTTTAAGCACTGTGGAGTGGATCAGGAGTTTTACAGAAATGTTACTGCTACAGACAAGAGACTGTGCCCTGCTCACCTGGACTGCCCAAGCAGTGCCAGGCATGGGGATATCCCGGAACAGCCCCACAGGCAATCCATGGTGTAAGGTTTGTGCTTCAGCAGGACAGAGAGCTGCAGGACAGCTCCCCACACCCCAGGGCTCCAAATCCCTCCGAGCTGAAGGTTGGTTTTTAGGTTTCCATCATGCTAGCCAGTACAGCTGCGAGCACAATGGGGCTGCAGTCCGGAGGGGAAACAGCCTCCGGTTGTTAATGCAATAATGAGAATGACAACAATATTCTGGAGGAAGGGGCAAAGCTTTCTGAGTCTTATTAAAACCAGCAAATGCTGTTTGTCATTACATGCTGAAGAGAAGATGTTGACTAATGTGTAACTATCAAACGGAACTGTCACGACTTTACGGCTGTCAATAATTATGACTTCACATTAATAAGTAACCAGCCCTTCTGTCAAAAAGGTGAAGCAAAATGGTAGTTAATACTTTGAATGACATGAAAGGATTAATCCTTTTGACAAAATTTACCCCTAATATTCATATTCTATGTCTCTTCTTTCCCTTCAGAGGAGCTCACACAATTTCAGGTATTTAAAATTAAGGGTGAAACTCCAATGGCAGAAACCAAATAACCTTCTGTCTAAGGAAGACCTTTCTAAACAAGAATTGTGTATTGTGGACTGCACATAACACATCAGGAGGCCACAGTGCCATCACTTTCAAACTCAGAAAAATGTTGCATGCCATGGAGACTAAGAAAGACCCCAGAATCAGAATGCTGATTAACATTAAAATTCTCTCTTTGGGATTGGAAGTCTTTGTGCTGACCCTTCCAAAGGGTGACAGCCCAGATGAAGGGTCTGCAGGACCTCTAGGTTGTTATTAATAAAAAGCTCATGTCCTAACACACATTGCCATCCACAGCTTCTAGTTTTCAGACTAAGAAAAAAAATGTAGAAAAAGTTTGCTTTCTAACACTAACATCCCTGGTTTTACGACTGTCAGTTACCCGTAAGTCTTTGCTTCCTCCACCCCATCACCAAATAAATCAGCAGCAAGAGTCAGTGGAGTTTTACTTGTTATGACTAAGATCTAGCTGACTATCATGAAAAATGTTGCAAACTTCGTCTATTCCATATTTAATACTTTGTCCAACCCCCACAAAAAAATTCATGTTTCTCAGTGTCCAGAAAAAACAACTCTGCAAAAGCCAGGGCTGCTGCATTAGGAAAGGCAGCAGATTTAAATGGAAGCAGCATGCCGGAAATGCCCCAGTTTAAAGACTGCACATCTAGTGTTTTGTGAAACTGGAGGGGAGTTGAAGGAGATTAAAGTGTATTTCCCTCTGATTGGGAGCTTGTGGGAGGTGTAAACGTGGGCAGTTGTCAGATTAATTCTTTAGATGATTACATTCTTTTTGTTTCTTTAAAGCTGTTTGTAGTTGGGTTTGATGTCTCCTGTTCTGGGCAAGTGTATTGCTGCAGTTACCAAGGTGACTTTAGCTGACTTTCAACTATTTTTTCCAGCTTCAGTTTCTACCAGTAGTCTGCTTCTGGGTGGAGGAGAGAGGGAGGAAATTATGTTTGTTGTTTTTTTGTTAAGTCTCATGAATGCTGATTAACATGAACTTAACCAAAGCCATATTTGATTTTTATTTTTTTCTTTTTTTCTAAGAAAGAGAGGGTGGTCAAGCCATTGTAAAGGCGTCCAGTGTGGCCTGCAGCTTCCCCAGATCAGTCAACAAGGGGAAACGGCCTGAGGAGACTCGATGTCCCAGTGTGCTGTGCTCCTTCTTGATTTGAGAAGGCCACACGCTGGAACCTGTAGCCTCCCGGGGGCCCTTTCTTTGTATTAAAGATGAGGGTGGCTGCAACCTGCTTAATTTGATGCCAATTAGCAGCAGCCCCTGGGGATCCTGGAAAATCGCCAATGCAATCACTGGGTTGCACAAAGTTTGGATGTCCCCTCCTTAGAGCAACTCCTTCTCAAGCAACCACCGGCAGTTATGGGATTCAAGAATAACCAGGTTGATCGGATTAAGAAAGGTTTATTTATTCTTGCATTTTCGCTTTGCTTTATGATCAGAGAGCTTGATCTCATGGATCTGTCAAGGAAGGAAGTCTCAGTTCCCCTCCAAGTTCTGTTGCTGATATGGAGCATAATTTTGCTGCATTTCCAAGCTACCCTCCCAGGTATCGGAATCACAAAGGACATGCTGTTAGGAGCTGACCATGGCAGGGGCTCTTTCCAGGAGTGGGTGCCCGCTGCCTCACTGAAGTTATCTTCTGTCATTTCTCCTTTCTCCCTCCATATAAAATTACAAATGCAAACCACCAGTGCAGGCTTGCACAGCTGGGAGAGAAAGGTCGGGCTACTTTTCCTTTCTTCCCCTCCCACCCCCCCCTTCCACTCCCCCTTCTTCCTTTCCAACTGTGGCTATTTCAAACCTCCTCGCTCCCTCATGAAGATATGGTCAAAGATCACTTAAGTGCCAACAATCTTCCAGTCTCTTTCCCACAGTTCCCCCTGAAGGGCAAACCAGCAGCTGTGGGAAAGAGCCCTAAGCACCTTGGCACACAGAGTTACAGCACCCGTCAGGAACGCACAGAGGCAAGTGCAGGACTGGGGAGGACATGGTTACACAGCTCCTGCCATGGTCACACTGAGACAAGGCTACCTCGAGTGCTCAGACTTGGGTGCTCCTCAGCCTGGTTAAACAGGACGGTGACGATGTTCTGTGTGCATTTCCTGGCAGGGAAGGGCTGCTAGGACAATGCCAGTAGCAACAATCTTCTTGCCACTCACATATCCCTTTGGAAAGCTGCATAATAACCACTGTCAGAGCTTGCAGGGGCCAGACTGTTCCAAGACCTGCAGCTGAAGAGGAATTGAGAGATTTAGGCTGTGCCACTGGCACCCTGCAGACTCATGAGTGAAGTCAAACAACTCTTTTATGTTTCAGGTTCTCTGTCTATAAAACCAAGACATTTTTCCACGTAGGGACGTTGCAAGGATTAAGTCAATGTTTGCAAAGTACTTTTGGATTCTTAGACGGGGAAAGCTATGCAGGAGTGCAAATTATTAGCACGGTGACTGCTTTGCACTTCTACTGACACTGGTTTTCCAGACATTTACTTTTCTAGTTTGCAATCTTGTCAGCCAGCACTCAGCCTCACGCTGAGAGACACTCCCTAAAGTATATTGCCTCCCTCCATTCAGCATTCCTGACTCAACCAGGACACCACTGAATGGTGACCCGATGAGAGAGCCTGCCTAAATAAGCAGGACTGGATTGGAAACTTACTGCTTAGTGGTTGCAGAATCAGAAAGCCTAGCCAGAACCAGACAGCTTCAGAGAATGCTGAAATGCTCCTCTTTATGTAAAGTTTGTCTCCAAGAACTGAAGACAGGAAACCAGCTACAAAGACAAAGCTCCCCTCCGCCCAAGTAAAGCAGAATGAAAACCCAGTGCAATAGGGAAAAGCAAAGTGCAGACTTGTCTTCAAGCAAATCCTACATTTTGGTATTACCGTCAGAGCTTGCTCAGAAATGCTGCTCAGACAGAGCTTGTTAATGTGCATTAACCCAGTGCTGCTCTCTGACAGGAGATATCCGTGTGCCCTGTTCACCAAGTCAGAGGAACTACGGGAGCAGTGGACCCCAGCCCTGGAAGCAGTGCCACTATTACTCATGTGCTCCAAACCAGGCACACCATGTGACAGTCTGGGGTTATCCCAGGAGGAATTCTGGAGTGACACAACTCCTCCCCTTCCCACGAGGGAAGGGCAACCACCTGAGAAGCTCAGAGTGCAGAGCTCCCGCAGGTCACTGCCAGGACAGTCCTGCCAGCCCCACCTGCCGGAGGGTTGTTTCCTACTCTGTTTGCCAGGAACCTGCCTTCATTTCCCTGCACAGCTGGAAACTGTTCAGGGCTGGATGGAATTAGCACATGGCTACAGGGCTACCATATGTTCAGGTTTCCCGAGACTCAACCTGTCTTTCTGCCTGGAAATTGAATGCAGATGGGACTTGAGGTCTCTGTGGATCCATGGACAAATGACCATACATAAGAGACCAGCACAATTACCTGGAAAATCCTAGACAGAAATATGAGATTCAGGCATGTGAATCACACCACTCGATCCTTCTTGAGAAGGGGAGAGTTATAAACAGCAGAGACATGATGGAAAAGCCTTATCAAAGTAATACAGATTTGGGAGACCCTTTTCTATCACTCAAACCTCATGTTCAGACACTGGGGTGTGCGTGGGCAGTACCTGAATTCTGGCACAATGATATGCAACAATTACAGATAATTTTAGCTTCAACACATGCAGTAATGCAGTGTGTTAGCACTAGGTTTCCACTCCATGCCTCAACTCACAGTAGAACAGTCTGAGTCAGCCAAGAGGCAGAAAAACATCAATTTCAGCAATGCTGCATGATCAAGGGGGCCCTTGAGGGGTGGAAAAGGTCAAGAATTCCCCTATCCCAATGCTGGCTCTCACTGCAACTGTGGCAAATTAACTCTGCTGTCCTAATCTGTAGCATGGAGATACTACTCACCTACTGCACAGGAGAGCACAGAGCTAATTACCGGGGACAGCCAAAGACTCGGCCCCAGAAATTATTACATCAAGAAATTAAACAGTGATCGAAGCAAGACTCCACAAGTGTCACTGAACTTTGACATCTGGAGCTTCCAGCCCACTGAGGCCTTGACAGCAGCACTGTTTAGCCTGACATTTAAGCATCCCCTATGGGTAACAGTTCTCTGTATCCAACAAGAGTCAATCTACACAATTCAGGAGACTGTGAGCCTTGCCTTTCTGTGTGTCTCAGCAGCACCTACGAAGCTGATGGGTCCTAAGAAACAAATAATGCACCACTGAAACGCACACTAGCATTCATACACGTCTTATTTTTCCAAGTGGTAATTGAGAGTATTCAGTTACCTATGTTCAAAATGACTAGTCATGTTTCCAAAGATTAATTCACATGTCCTTTTGTTAATATGTACCAACTGATTTAATGGCCGCTTATGAACTAAGCCAACAGTCATTTTGAGAAACAGATGTCCGATGCAGTTTTAAGCTTTAAGTGTGCTTTTATTCATATCCTTAGGAGAAAAAGGGCTACACAGTCTATGGTAATAACACTAATGAATCAAAGTACTACAGCTGCCCAGCAGGGTTTTGACAGAAACCAGCTTTTTCTCAAAGGAACTTTTTTTAGGACTCTGGGACAGTGAACAACTGGTAATATGCATGCTTAACATGTAAGTATGTGCTTTGATGGAGCCAAAACACTGAACCAAGCCCTATCTGCAACCAAATAGTGTGAAGTTTTTGCATAAGCACTGAAAACTGTAACTATACAAAGATTGGGAAATCTATACAGAATCTGGATCCTCTACATTTTATACATACAAATATTCAAAAGTTTGAGTGTTTCTGATACTATTTGTGATGCTGAATGCAGAACAGGTTGTCTGCTTTAAACCTTGATAGATTATTGTGTGTGGGTGGTAGGGTTAGGATAAAAGAAAGGGAAGAAAACTACTAGGAAAGCAGTTGGTGGTTGAAAATACATGATAAATAAACAGCACATTCCTCTTCTGCACAAAGCCCTTAGAGTATGTGTCAGACTTTAGCATCCTACCGTCAGTTGGGTGCAAATTTGACAGCCTGGGGTTCTGCAGTGCCCCCTATGGAAAGCAGATTTGAAACAATTTGCCATGCCCCAAGAGAGTGTTTCTGTCAAGTTCCTAGAGAAGTTCTAATGCACCAGTTATTCACAGGACCCTTGCAAAGAACCACAGGTTTGATATTTTATGATTGGTGTGTACAGTGCAGGATATGATTACACACAAGCCTGCTTCCCATCAGCCAGCACCTCGTAATCATTAACATATTTATCCTTGTGGTGCTGCAAGAAGATGACATTGTTATTAGTCCCATTTTATAGATTCAGAACTGAAGCTCAATAGCAAGTCAGACTTGCCTCTGACTATACAAGATTTACAGCAAAGGACAGACCTGAGTCCCAGCCCTACCAGGCCCAAGCAATGCAAGCAAGGATTGCACCAGAAGGACTAGATCTATGTACAGAATTGTCCTTCATCTCAGGTGCTCAGAAGTCCTATGAAAGAGTATTTTATCTGCACTGGGTTTGTGCCTTTTGTGTCTCAGCCTTTATTCCTGCAGGTACCTGGAGGGAACATGGATGTAGATACATCACTGCATGCAAAAACTGAGCTCCTAAGTTACATTCCTGTGCAGCAGCTGGAGATGAGAGTTTCCATATCATGCTCTTGTACCTACTGCACGTTGAGCAATTTTGCTCAAATGCATGAGACATGCTGAGACAGTGTATTAAGGAAGGTGGAGACACAACAAGATCTTCCTTTTCTGCTTCATCTATACCACACTGTTCTGGAAAATGTGTCAGCTAATCAGTTTTAGCCACAGTAAGGGTAATCATCCAGTCTGATTTAAGTACTAGTTAGGCAGAGGTTGTAAGTAAACACTGCTTTCCATCACAAACCACACCTTTTAGTATGGCCCTTGCATTGAACAACTTCCATTGTATCTGCTACATGGAGAGGAGAAGCAACTGCACAAGAAGACCTTTTCCAATCTCCTCTTAAAGCAGCTAGTAAGATGGAGGAAGAAAGTATTAGGACATGCTGCTGGTTTAAGCTGAGATTTCCCCTATCCCTCCAACAGTGTCACCACAGTATCACAGCTGACAGCTGTCTTTCCTTAACTGAAGTGCTTATGGGGAAACAGGCGACCTCTCAGTTTCCCCAGTGGTAACCATAGACCTCAGAGAAATGATTTGACTCTTTGGAGGCAAACATTGGGCACCAGCCATTCCTACCCCTCAGCCTTCAGGAAGGGTGGGTGTGCAGCTGCTGCAGCTAAGAGAGATTTGCAACAAAGAGCACTGTCACAGATGTGAGGCTCTGAATTTGACCTGCCTTCCTCTGTCTCAGAACAGTTAAAAACCCAGGTAAATATTTGTTTGCTTCATCTTAGACCTCTGCTAACCTTTCCACCACGCTGTCTCAAACGTATCTCTGTTTATCTCACCCTGAATAACCTAAAGCTCTCTTATCTAAGCAACAACTGCCTCTCAGCATTAAGGCTTATCCATTGGCTGCCTCCTTGACCTGATGTGCACCCAAAATGTTTGTGGTCAGCCCCAGCCACTGAGGACTCAAGAGCTTACTGGGCATGCAGATGTATGCAGGAGCCCAGCATCTGTGAGAAATCCTGTCCAGTAGTTTTGAGCTCTCCAATGCTGGGTGTGATTTATGCAAATCACATGGTATAATTTTATATTTTTTTCAGTGGGGCCAGTGGGACCAACCAATGGTCCAATGTGACCAACCTGCAGGCAGAGAAATACTACTCAAAACCTGAGTTAGATCAGAATTTGACTCCATATAATTACTATATGGCAAAAGTAAGATTATTTCTAAAGCAATAATAAAGTCACTTGAGATTTCTTAATATAAGTACCTACATCTCATATTATATACTAGCAAAAAGCATCAGCAATTGACACATAATACTTCCCCTAAAGGATTAGGCAACTCATAAACATTCCTCTATTAGGCAAATTGGAAGTCACCCACAAAATGCAACAAGAAAGGACAACAATAAGAAATATTTTTCTCATGAAATGTTTGAATCAAGATTGAAACAGGAATTGAAACAGACCAGGGTGCTATTCCTGCCTGGCACTACAGGGAAGTGCTGATTTAATTATGATCCTTACTCTTGAAAGCAGAAGGCACAGTTGTTCATCAGAGACTAAGAAACCAAAGGAAATACCAAGAAGAAAGAGTGAGGATGCATGTCTTTCTGTATCATTTAGATGAAAACATTAAAATTGATGGGAAGACACTGAACTAGCACCTGAAGTCTAAGAGGGGATGGAGAGAAGCCCAGAAAGACAGAAGTGTAGATCCTACAGATGGCTTGAAACCATAGGTAATTTCCTATAGATTCACTTAAGTCAAAAGTTACAAGAGATATCTATGGGCCACCCTAGTCCCACTTAAATCACCTGTTAGACTACTGCTATTAGAGACCCAGGTGTTATTGGCCTGTAATTACTGACAGAACCAACCTGTTTAAGCAAGGCAAGATCAAAGTCACTTAAAAAAAACCAAAACAACCAAAAAACAACATTTTAACCAAAAGGTTTGTAATTATGATCTTGAAAACAAAACACTCAGGAAAAAATATCAGCAGTCACCCATGCCACCTATCTCTACTGATACCATAGCACTTTTCAGCATAGTACTTTTTATAGGGATCAGTCCAGTCTGAATTCAAACACCAAAGACCATGAACAGCAGGTTCTACAGAACAGTCAGAGCCACTCTGCATTAACACAGTTTGTCCAAAACCCCTCTAAAAAGCTGCCCTCCTGAGGACTAGCTCATCTATCCAACCTGAACAACTCTTCTCTCTCTATCCTTGCACTTTGCAAGTATTCACTGCCAGCTTTCCTCTCCCCTTGCCAAGTCGTTTCCCACCCAGCTTTAACTTTGTTTCCCATGCTGGGCTCCTTAGCCTCCCTCTGCCACCATGTGAATGTGCAGGGTGAAACTCACGGTGCTCGGTCGAGGTTCAACCCATTCTGTCTTTGTGCATTGATTGGAGGTAGGACAGGTTTGCTGTTAATCTCAAGCCCTCTCCGCAAAGTCTCCCTGATTTGCTCTGTATCTGCAAAGAGAATTTTTTAAACATGATTTAGAATCCCCAGAAACAACACAGACACAAGATGTTATCAGGTGTGTTTCATCTAAACTCTTCCCGTTCAGAAAGAAGTGGAGAAATGTTACAGGGTAACAGTTAACTGAACTTCCTTAGGAGTTATTTCACTTTATAATGTCAGCTTGAATTCCTTTGTTTGGGCTATGCTGTTATGTCAGGCAAAGAGAGCTGGAATCTTTGGTACTGAGTCCTCCTGATGAAGAAATTCTGAGTAGTTTTGTACATTTTCATAAATGAGGTGTTTGTTGGTTCTGTAACTCTCACAGAACCTCCTGACACTTCCAAGCCTTTGTACTGGAAATCATTTTTCCCATTAGGCATAGCAGGAATTTGTTCCTTTCCCAAACAAATGTATGAAGGTTTCCAACTTTTTTGCAACTGGCTTTGGAAATCTGTTGATTAATTTACAACAAGATTCACAAAGGGAGGGATTTCTAGGCAGGGCAACCTTTAGCCTCAAGCTCACATCTGAAAATCAGCCACAAATTATGCAGTTCAGATGCAGTCTTTTTACTTCCGCCTTTTACTGAAATATCTACTGGCCAAATACTTTCAATAGGAAGCTTTCCTGCCTTCTAACCTTAGAAGTTTCCTCATCAATTTTTGAGAAATGTGAGAATTAGGTAGAGGAAAAAAAAAACCAAATTATTTAAAAATCTTTAGAAGGATATACAAATTTCATGATGCATACCTCTCTTGGGCTTTTCATTTCAAGGCTGAGGCAAAACAGCCTTTTTAGATCCAGTGCAGTTCAAAATATT
Source organism: Polioptila caerulea (assembly GCA_013397295.1). Lineage (NCBI taxonomy): Eukaryota > Metazoa > Chordata > Aves > Passeriformes > Certhiidae > Polioptila > Polioptila caerulea. The sequence continues at coordinate 2,113,632 of VYXF01012754.1, forward strand.
TGCACAGAAGCCAGAAGAAATGCTGTATGCATTTAAATAACTTTTACCATGGATTTAAGAACAAGTAAGATGCCATTCCTGTGGAGACCATTATTAATTCCAGGAAGTCTCAAGCCCTCAAATTTTATGTTGTTTCTCCCATTTTTAAGGTAATATGGTAATATGCATCATTTCAAGCCTGTGTAATGGCTATGACATCTCTAACCTGAGAAGGCGTTTCACTGCAAAGGGGAATTCCATCATCTTTTAATTCTTCTTTCCAGAGTTCTGGATTTGCACGAGTTCATTGAGTTCAGCTGCAGCAATCAGTCCAACTTGCCTCCCAAGAAGTGATAATGTTAATAAGGAAACACGGCCTGGGAAAATGAAATTGCTACACCTTGCAGGTGTTTATAGTCCTGGTTGCAGCAGGCGTTCAATCTAACTTTGCAGATTCAGATTACAATTTACTTAAAAACTGAAAGAAATGTTTAGACAAAATAATGCCAAGAATTCTTTTCCTCTCTCCTGCCTTCTTCCAAGAGGCCAAAATCCATTTTGCTTTCTTGAGACACACCAAGCCTCCCAATGGCTGTGGAGTTTGTTATGAACTCGAAGATGCAGCATGACTCAGGCACTGCCCAGACCCACCAGAACAGAAGCTGAAAGGCCATGGCAGCGACCTGGCCCAGGATCTCTCACCTTTCCCAGAGAGCCGCCGAGGCTGGGTCCCAATGCAAATGCTCCTGCTGTCTTCATCATCCTCTGGTGGCCGGCTCAGGTCATCCCAGGCACATTTGGCACTCACTCCACTCAGGTTTGAGCCATCTGTCTCAATCCCTTTATCAACTCTCTCCTGCTTGAAAAGATCCAAAACACCAAGACTTTTTTTGAGCGTGGCTTGAGCCTGAGTTGGAACCCACCATGGTGCAGCCCAAGCTTCAGCAGCTCCTGCAGATCCCCTTTTGTGGACAATTTCCACTCTCTGGACCCTGTGCTTTGCTGTGTCAGCAAACAGCAACTGCACATTGAGCCAAAGCAGGAAGCCACTCTGAACTAAACAAACCTTTTCCACAGCAAGTTGGAGTGAAATCTCACCCTGTCCCCACTGCTTCACTACATGGCCCTGGCAAGCACAAAGCAGGGAGAGAGAAAGGTGGAAATCAATGGCCTGGGGTGTGCAGGATTGCTTCTTTCAGTGTTAGCACTGATTTACACCAACTTGAAATATTTAAGACATGAAGCACAGCTTGGCAGTCAATCTTTTATATGTCAATGAATAACTAAAGTTTCTCTTTCCAACCTTACCAAAGAGTCCCACAATGAAAACAGCTCACTGAGGGACTCATCATTCACACGGGTTCTTCATTTGCAAACCACCCAGAGAATCCCTGCTTTCCAATGGGCTGGGTGTCCCATAAAGGACAAACATGCAAGTTTGGACGTGCAAGGAGACACAGGTCTGTTCCCAGTGTCAAAGCTTTTGCATAGCTTTCTCTGCTGGCAAATAAACTTCCTCCCTTGCAAGCTGGACTTTCCAAGCACGTAATCAGTGTTTGGGTCTCAGAAGGTGTCACACACCAGTTGTAAGCAGTTGGATGCTCTCAGGCACCAGGCATTTTTCTCAAGGACATGTGCATCTGTGCCCAGCAAGACTGCCCTAAGCTACAGCCAAAACTTCTACAGGAAGTTCAACCTTCTTGGGCATGGGCATCAGTCTGAATTTCTACCTGTGACCCACAAGGGGGTAATGTTGAGCTGAAGGAACTCGGGGCTTTGCTACACCGAGGAAGGACTGGCACCGCTTCCCTGGCATCAAACCAGCCAGGCTTGCTTCCTCCTTTTCTAAAGGGGTGTTGCCTCTGGTACTGCTCAGTGGCACCAGCAAGATCTGCATCTCTCTGCATATGTCTGGGTCACCTCAAAATGCAGGCAGTCCCAAGAAACTTCAAAGATTTGAGAAGAGAGTAGAGTGGTGTTATAATAATGGGAGAGGATTTCTCCACTCCATGTAAATACCCTCTCGTTTGACATTGCCACTGAAGACGAGAGATTGTGCAAACATTTTGCTCTTTGCAAAACCTGTCCTCAAGAAACAGTTTCTAGACTAAACCCATATAGTTCCTCCCCTTGCCCAGCTGTGCATACTGCACCCTGGGAAGAGCATTGCCTGTTCTTGTGACCATTCAAGAGAGGATTTGAGCAGCTCAAAGATAAGCACAAGCATTCAGGGTGTGGTTGCACAGCGGTTTAAGTTGATGTAATTTGCAATGACTGCAGTCCCACCCTCCTCCATGTGCTCCTACCCCTTCCCTTGAGCCAATTCTTTTTTTTTTTTTTTTTCATCTGGATCACCTCCCAAAACCCGCTCTTTGGCCCAAAAACTGAGGTAGGAGCCTGTGGCTGAGTGCAGGACCAGAGCAGTCTTGACTCAGACTTAAGGATTCAAGAGACTGCCTTTCTTCTGTCTTTCTCCCCTTGTTAGGATCTTCCTCCAGCGTCAGGGGAAACTGGCTTCTTGAAAACATAATAGGAAAATCTGAGAAATAATAAATCTGCTGTGATTTTCTTTTGTTTTATCCTAAACATAAAATTAGTTGTGTCACCCAGAAATAGAAGTTGTGGGAAAAGAAATAAAAATACATCCGTTCCTACATAGGCAGACAATGCTCTAAGTGAGATTTAGCACGTGGCTCCTTTGGGAACCCTCCGTGGTGCTCTGTGAGGACCCAAATGAGCTGGCATGGGGCAGTGTAACTTGTCAGCGAAGTTATTTTTTATCCCAGTCATTGGGGAAGCACGGGAGAGCCACCAAACCTGCTCTTGAGCAGGCAGAAGAAGAGGCCAGAGGGCTGTGAGGCTCTGGTGGGATTTGCTCCCCCATCCCTGGAGCCAGGGCCTCCATTCCCAGCCAGACCCTGCAGACAGAGCCTCGGGGAGGGGGAAAGGACTCTCATCTGCAGCTCAGCTGGCTTGCAGAGCACTTCCTCAGGGGAAGAAGTGCTGCTCTGTTGGCATCCCTTGGAGATCAAGGGGAGCTGATGGAAACGAGCTGGCTTAAGGCAGCCTTATTTGCATGCCTGTTTCATAATGTTTGCAAGTATTGATGTTAAAGGGAGAAAAGTCCAAAAAACCCCAACCAGTGCAAACTCACAGCTCTGGCAATGCTCAGTTCTGCCCCACCTTTAGCCAGCAAAGATTTGCCTGGACTGAGGGGCTGTTCTTCCTCCCTTGAAAGGGCAGCTTGAACAGGAGGTTGGAGGAGCCCAGGGCAAAGGAGGTTCAGCTCTTTCCTTCCTCAAAGAAAGGATATTTCTGTCCCATTTTCCTCTCAGCATGTGGGAGGGATGCTCTGAGGCTCTAAGTCATTGATCCCTTTTTAAACGAGCCAGAGCACTGCAGTGTGACCTGCAGAGCAGCAACCACAACTCAGGAAATTCAAATCAGCTTTATTCTCTTCTGAGATATCTGCTAAACAGAAGCAAAGCACTAAGAATCAGCACAGAGCTAGGGACCGAAAGGAATTGTTCGACAGTGCTGCCAGGGAAATCTGAATGGCCTACAGGGAAGCCTGGCTGAACAGAAAACAACCAGCATTGCCACAGCGTTAATTGCCGACATCCTGGGATGACATCTTAGTTGGGATCCATTCTCAGCAACTCCGAACAGAAAGTACAGCTGCTGCTGCCAGGGCTGGGTTTAGGCCTCAACCAATTCCCACAAGAGACAATGCAGCCTCCAAACAAACTCTGCCTGCTTCCCAGGCAGACAACATGCTTGCTGGCTCCTAGGAAAGTTGTCCAGTTTCTCTGCCTGTTTCCTCCCTCCTTCCCTTCCACCGCTTCCCTTTTGGTCTCACACACCCTCTACCAACACCAAGAAAATGACACTTTATCCTTTCCCCACTAATTACAGCAGGAGGCACATGACAGGGCTGAAGCCAGCCTGGCACAGCCTTACTCCCTGTGCTCAGCAGAGGCTCTTTGTAGGACTCGGGTGGATTTTGCTCTCTGAATCCCTGGGGGCTGTGTGAGCAGAGCAGGAGGGAGGTGTGCACACACACCTGCCCACAGGCACTTCTGCAAGGGCAGGAGAGAACAGAAACAGGAATGTGTTCAATGTGAGGAAGCCCAGAAGGACCACAGACGTAGCAGCTTTCAGCAGCAGGACACACTGGTGAGGCAGAGGTACTCTTTTATTTGCCTTAACTTGCCTTGGCTGACTCAGATTCCAGTAAGCTGAGCTATTTTTCATTTACAGTAAATTGAAGAAAACCTTGTTATCATTAGGAATCACCAGTGTGCAGACAACAGAAACACCTCCAGGAGGGTTGAGGGCAGGATTCTGGAAAGTCTAAAAACTTTATGGGACTATTGGTTGTATTAGCTCCCACACTGTGGAACATTTGTGAAACATTTTTTTTTCGTTTCTTAGACTGGGGTTATTTTAGATGAACAAATCCTTAAAACTAGTAAAAGTAGAATTTGGTTTTGTTCTTAAGCTTTCAAAGTAAAAGATGCTGTGAGGCAACTGAGAATAATCAGATACAGACATGCAGACCATAAGCAAATGCTTGTACAAAACATGCACATTTGCACGTGCCCTACCAGGCTGAGCCATAAGTTCTCTGTTAAAGGCAAATACTCAGTGACTCACTGAAACACAGCCAGCACCACACTGGATTTGCTGGGGACCCATGTACTCCAGTACCATGCACTCCAGCTCTGCTGAAGGGATTGCAGAACTCTCTCCCAAATGCATGGATCAGGAGAAGTCCATAGTACAGTGACCTCTCCATAGAGGTCCTGTTCTTATCTTTAAAATTCAGAAATTAAATTGAACTCTGAAGAAGAAGGTTTAATCTATCTTGCTGAATGGATTATTAATAATTGCATGTGGTACTTTTGGGTTCCCATCATTTCTCAGTCCACACTAACTACTTGGCCTCAAGTGATATCCTACAGGAATGAGCTACACTGTCACACTATGAAAAAATACTTAGTGGGTTTTGAGTTTTCTGCATGTTATATCTCCTTACTCTTGCATATAAAAGGAAGCAGGAATTTCCTGGCGTACCGTTCCTAAATATTGTATTATTCTATGTCTTTCATCTTCCTTCTTCCTCCTTTCTAAAACATCCAGTCCAAATGTACCAATTTGTCTCATTTAGGAGATTGCATTTTCCTGGTCTCCCTTCTCTATCTTTCTTCCTAGAGCTGCCATTCAGGTGGGGCTGGACATGTCCCTCTTGAACCACCTCTAAGAGGGCAAAGAGTTTCTAAGACTTTTCCAGGATTATTACAAACATTGAGAAGATCCAAGCACCTTTACAGAAAATATTAGAACCGTTGTATAACATTAAACCAATTCTCCTTGGCTACTACAAGAGACATGACATTTTATAAACTAAAGACATACTTGCAGATGTGGGTCAATCTCGAATATGGTCTCTCCTCTTCGCATGTCTGTTATCAACCAGGGGCCTCCAGCTCTACAGAGAAAGACAGGCAATGAACCAAACAAGCCCTTGAATTAGAACTCCCTAACAGGGTCCTCAGAGTAGACCTGTACCGTAAGGAAGCACAAGATAAGGGTTTAAAATAAGCCTAGAAACCCCTCTATGTGGTGTACACATCCCACAGCAGGCATTTGCTCTTTACATTTTCCAAATAAATAAATAAATAAATAATAAAAGACCTAGCAGTCAATCTGCTCAGTGTCTGGCACCACCCAGATGTGCAGAGCAGTCAGGACTGACACAGGTGGTTATCCCCTGTTGCAGGCCCCCTTGCTCACCACAAGACTGAGACGGGTTTTAATCTGACAGGAAACGAACTGGGACTGAGAAGACCAGTGTAGCCTGAGTCAAAGAAAGATGGGCAAGGCATGGAGTCAAGATTTATTCCTCTATTACATATCTAAGAATAGAGCAGGGCCCCAGTGGGACAGCACTTTTTGCCAGGATTGGCAGTCATGTTCAGTACCACAAAGAACTTATTGCTCTGATAAATACTATCACAACAGACATTTTGCTCAGTTGGTACTTAAGGGCCAAGTACTCAGAGGGTTCAGGGAAATCTCTGTTATCATTAGCAATAAAAGTTGGAAAGCTCAAGGTGTTTCCCAACAAAGGTGATAGAAAACAGATTACTGTGAAGATGAAATATTCAGAGATTTCAGTTTGGGTCATAGTGCAGCCAGACTGCAGAAGTCAGCCTTAGATAGTGCTTTTCATTTGAAGTGAAAACTGAAGTCTTTTGGAACTGTCATTAAAAAAATATATTTTTTTTCATGAGATACTTTGTTATTGCAGTCAAAAGCCCCCTCCTCTGGTCTAGTTTGTGTTAGTCTCCTAAAACACTTAGGAATGGGAGCAAAAAAAGTTAATATTTTACAGGTTTTCAGATGCATGGATAGCCACTAGTTTTTTCACATCACTTTGGAAGCTGTGAATTATTAACTGCAGGGGTGTGACCTGCCACAGTTCTTCACTGGGGTGCAAGAGACTTTTACCCTGGTTCCACATCAATGGAAGTAGTTTGCAGCTTTCCCTTCAAATCATGTACATTTGGGTCTCATTTTTTCCTTGGAAAGGTGCTTATACCACAGCACAAAAGCCAAAAACCAGCATTAGGACAGACTGAGGAGAGAGGTGCTGTATCTGTATTGACTTGGAGCTAAAGGAGCTGCAGGCAGTGTTTATTGTCTCAGGGACCCAGAAACAAAGCTTGCAGCTGGACAAATTCACTTTAGGGCATTTGCATGAATTATCTGCACTTATGCCTAAAAGGGAAAAGTTCAAGTTAAAGAAGTCCAGTTCTTCCAAATAATCAATCAATTCAAGGCTATTGTGACACTAGAGAGTATACTGTTGTGCCCAGAAACAAATATTCAGAACTATTTTGCTTTAAAATTAAGTATTTTGAGTTACAATCACATGGCAATAACTTCCACTGAATTTAAAAATATTTAAACCAAATACCTGCAAGCCAAAAAGATTTAGCTGCACCCTGGCAGCAAACAAAACATCAACATATCATTTACCATTTAAAACCCATCTCTTCCTCAACCCAACGTCATCTTTGTTATTTCTCCCATGGCAAAACCATGAACTTCACTTGCATGAATGCTCCTCCTGCTGCAAACTGGCACAATAAGAATGGGCCAAATTTGAGAGTGACTTTCTCACTTTCAGACAGTACTTTCAGACAGCTTTGTAAGCCAGACCCTCTCCTTCCTTTCTTTGAACTAAACAGCGAGGTCACCAGTAACAGTTATCCAAGGAAGAACCAATGAGAAAACCCTGCAGGCATAAGAGGAAGGAAATTAAGCTTTCAAGACCTCATTCTCTTTCACCCTGAACATGTGGACTTCCACATGCATTAATTTGCCATCTAAGTGCCTGTCGTGAGAACAGATTTGCAATGAATTCCCATCTCTTGCTACAGCACAGTTTAAATAAGTTCCATCAGTGAGTTAAAGATTGTTAATAAAAATAAACAACTGAATTGTTCTCTATGGAAATGCTCCTCTGTATGGGCTATGTGACCACTTACACTGGGACAGTCCGAAGCAGTTCCAAGATCCCTTGACCATTCCACTGCTGAGCTGCATGCAGTTCTTCAGTGCAAACCCCAACAATCTGTAATAAATAACAACAGAGATATTAAACTGGGTGGGAACCATGAAAGAACTGTGGAGAAAAGGTGCCATGTGGTACTGGATCAAACAGGGCAGACACAGAGAATCACCATTTCTTTATTCTAACTAGGTATGTCGGGACAAATGGAGCCTGAGACAACAGTGGGATTCCATGAGACCTTGTTCTCTCTCTCTCTCCACTTACCATGTGAAGTGCCCTGGTCATGTAACATTTAATCTTGTAAAGAGAGTGTGAATTTAACAATGAGGAGGGTCTAGTGACAAATCAGGGTTTATACACTAGTCTGCTTGACTTTTCAATCAAGTCCACACAGACAGGATGGAGCAAGACAGGTTAGGGTCTGAGCACATACAAACACTGCTCTGATTGCAAGGGGCAAATGCAAGACTGCACAAGCAATCTCAACCAGGCAAGGGACTTGCTGCCACATGGGATTGCTCTGGTGCTCATAAAATCCTTGACCAACTCAGTTTGCTGACTGGTTACATCTTACCCAGCACCATAAAGTAAAGCTGCTTACACACCACATAATCCACTTGTCACTGCAGACAACTGCAGACTTCTGCCTTCCTGTATAAAGCAGGATGTGTTTGGTTTTCAGGATAGGAGCTGCCACACTGAGCAATACCAGATGTCTCTCTAACAGCAGCTGAGATCAGCTGCTTCAAATGAAGGGGTGAAACACCCTTCAGCTGATAGCAGAAGGCAGTTTCTTCCTGCTGTATCAACCACTGGCTTGTGCCTTTGAGCACAATGATTCACTCTGAGATGAAAAATATTTTTAGCCATGGCCTTCTGTTTTCTTCCTCAATACTCTTAGGTCTTTTCCAACAACACTGAATTTTTGGTCAAAATCTGGTCAACCGATGTTGTATCAGAAAAGAGGAAAACTAAAAACTAAGTTCTGAAGAGCAGCAAGCAGAAGTGAAGAATGTGCCTTCTGCTGTAGGCACTGACAGAGATCTGTGTGGAAAACCCTCATGTCGGCATGTACCCAGCTCCACACACCCTACCTCTCCTGCCCCTTGCAGAGTTCACTTTCTCAGGACCCAGCCCCTGGAGGTACACTCCATCCCCACTCATCTTCCAGGCTTCCTCCATCAACAGCCCCAATCACCCCTGCTTCAGGACATCCCTCCCTGGGCCTTCACTCACTAATTGCATACAAACAGCAAGACTCTAAACAGGAAATTATTTTGTGTTCATTCTTTGCTTTTTGTAATCATTTATCCTCATGGGTCAAAATAAATCCATAACAACAAGCATCAAACAAAGGGAAAAACCAAGTCAACTGTATGTGTTGTGGAAGATTAGAGGCCAAGGGCCTCAGGATGCAGCAAGCTGACTGTTCTTTGATTCAGGACAGCTGGGCACTAAAGAAGAGATGGGGACTAACACAGTACTAGCTGGAGAGTCAGCCGGGGATTATCCTGCTTAGCTTGGCGCTCTCTCTCTCCTTCCAGGTCCCACAACTCACCTTGCACTAATTAATCTCACATCCACATTGTTTTTGTTGATAAAACACAGACATTTGGGCACCTCAGAAAAGCCTTACACAGCAGTTGTCTCGTGCAGGTTTGTGGTAATAAAACTTCCTTTTACATGTTGCAACTACAGCCAAAGACAAAGGGAGCAACTAGAAGCTTAAATGGAAAAATACACACTTGCATTTTCCCACAGGAGGGAAGCTTTTCCACGGAGCATGAAGAAATCAGCAGTTGGCATAAAGTATGCCACTCTTCCACTAAGGTTATTAACACAATATGCAATTTAAAAATATCCAAAGCAGCCCATATCTAAGAAGCATCACTGAAAAGGACTTTGGGAAAGCAACCAAACCTGTTTGGCCACAGAAGCTCCCCATGCTTAACAGCAGAGTTAAATCATAGGGGATTTTTTTAATGTTTCTTTCGCAAAGCAAAACTGAACCTTTCTTAAACAGTCGATCAATACAGGAAAACTCAGCCTCTAAAGAATCTTTGTGTCAGTGCTGCCAGCTACATTTCTGCCATTAAGTATTCTAAAACAGCTCCAATTCCTGCTCCAAATTCTTCTCTTCCTGGCATTCAAACCAGTGGATCACTTACCGATATTACCATAGAATTAATTTTAATTTATCTTTACACTAGCTTTTAAAAGTGTTTCAACAATTTTTTCTGTATTTAACTTTGAAACTGAAGACAGGATAATAAATATCTGAGTTACACAGCTCAATGTTAGCTGCACTCCATGCCCAGGAGGTGGCAGTCGGAGCCATCGTGGCTGGGCCGTACCTGTAGGAAAGTGACCACCCCAAAAGGAGTCTGCACCGGCTGCATCTGGGGGTCTTCTGTCAGCAACATGTGCTGGATTCGAGATTCACTGTTGTCCAAAGGGCTGTGCCACGACACATGGTCACCACTGCAAAAGGTGTTTTCTGCAAGGACAAGAAACAAGAAATACTTGGTTTGTGAAGTGTGCTAGAACATTCCTTCTGTTGACAGCTGCTCCTGACTGCTGCCAGGCAGGGACCTGCAGCCTGGGCTGGGACAGTCACTGATGACTATTCACAGTGACTGCCCCTGGCCAGCTCTGCTGAGCCTCTGAACCACCTGAAGCAGGAGTGGAGTCTCATTGACTCATCTGAATTCAAGCACTGATTCCAAAACTGCCCACTCGAGTCCTGTGGCAAAAGACACTGTCCTACTTTGATATTAAGCCAAACATAGGAATACCAGCAAATAAAATTAGCCTGTCTCTCATTTACTATCAATGTCCTTTTGTGAGAGGGCACAGAAAATCAGCAGGCCATACTGGATGCCCATTGCCACAGCAATTCATACTCTCATTTGCCACAGAGAAAATATTCTGTAATTTGGATTAAATATGAATACTATATCTAATAAAAATTCTGCTGCCCAACTGGTGATAGTGTAAGTCAAAATCACTGTCTCTCCCAGCTGTCTGGGCAGCTCTGGTGCAGAATTATAATTAATATGTTTCTTCTTTCCCAAACAATGAGAATACCAATAGGCTATAAATTTCATTCTATGTCAGAACAGACTGCATCAAAACAAAGCAGGCATTCCTTTCTTTTCCTCCCCTCCTACTTAGAAAGACAAAACCCCAGATAATCCCATGTTCCACAGCTAGTGCATGCCAGAAGGCACACCAGAACCCATCTGTCTGATGCTGCCCCATCACAGGAAATGCTAATGCTTGCTTTCTGAGTGAACTAGAACTGAAACAACCAGCCATGACCACATTCACAGCAATTAAAGCAGGCTCCATCTGCATGTTCCTGGAGCATGTGTGGTAATGCTGCTTAGCTGACTGCTTTTATCTTGGGTCTTGTGCTTGTCCAAGCAGAGCTTTATTGAACATACAAGTAAACAACCTGGAATCCACATTCTGCCCTCTGAGATAGGTGTATTGCCCCAGGGATGAACTGAGTACTGCCTGCCTGCTTCCAAAGTCAGTGGCAGGGCCAGTGCCCCCCTCCTTGACCAAGCTCATCCCTGAAGGCAGTCTGGGCTGCTGTCCTTGCTGTGGTCTCTCCCAAGGCCACACTTAGAACTCAGCAGGAAAGGAGGCCTTGCCCACTGGAGAAGGACTAGGAATTCCAGTGCAGACTGGAAAACGTTAGTGGTTGAGGTGCTCTCTGTCGGGACTGAAGCATCTCCCATGCTACAGGAGCAGGATGCAATTCAGGGAGGTAGCCTCCCCATGGTCCTGGATCTTCACCTAACCTTCCAAACACATCACAACAGGACACCTCTTAAATATCTGCAGGGCTAATACATGAACACGGCAGCGTCTGCAACAGCAAGAGAAAAACTTTTTGAATTGCCAGTAATTGCAACTTATTCCCAGTCACATTAAACAACACAACAAAGGAACTGGGTGCATCCACACCCCATTGCAATAATTGTGCATCAGGACCACCACGATGGCAAGCACAGACTCGTGCAAGGGTGGGACACTTTCAAGGGAGCCCTCAGCAGCAGGCAGGTAAACTAATTAGAGCTCCCTCAGAATTGCTGTGGTTAAAAATATTTGCAGTCCTCTCCCTGATGAGGAGCTGCTGGCCTGCTCATGGCTGAAATGTTGGGCAACTCAGAGTGTCTCCACTGGGTGTCCCCATTGGTGTGGGTTTGAACATTTATTGTATATGCTTTTTCAGATTAATTTCGTGGACAGCTTAGTTGATTAAGAATTAAAATAAACTCAAAATACCATAAGGAACTTAGCCTGAAAAATGAGGCATGTAACAGAAGTGCTGTGATAAGTAAGGGAATGTGTTCCTTAGTTAAAATTAGGAAAGAAAGAAAACATAGTGAATGCAAGCTGCTTCAAAGAATTTAGAGTTATGCACACTAAATTACATGCTTCCAGCTCTGTGACTGAAAGGACTGGTTCAAATATTATTTTACTTTTAGAATTGAGGAAATATAAGCTGACAAATGAAACATGATTTTTTTTTTAGTATCAAAATCTGATTAAGGAAACAGCACCTAGAATGTTGCAAGGGATATCTTGTGATATTTTCCAAGTTAGACAAAATGTGACTGATTAATTTTTTTTTAAATGATAAAAGCCTCTCAGTCACAGTTTTCAGGAATGAAACAAAGCCACAAAGAGCTTATTCTTGGGCCCTGTCTTTATACCACAACATTTTGCCCATCAAATGTTCACACAATTCTATGCTGATCGATCGCTGCGTTTCACTGTTGGTGCTGCTTCTCCTGGGAAAGCCCAGCCCGTTTAGAGCAGGTTTTCAAATGCAAATGTCTCTGCTGGAAACCCACCTGTTTATGTCCATGTGAACACTGAACACTTAGAAAATCTCTCTCTCCCTTGCATACACACGAACACCACAAAATTCACACTGACTACTCAATTAAATTACACAAAAAAAAAATCTGCAAATAACACGAAGCCAAATTAGAACCTGTGAGAGTTCAAGAAATTTGGAATTACTCCCTGAAACCCAGCTTTCTACTTGCTGCATCATCAGCCGTGTGGGGTGTAAGATCAGCTCTTGTACAGAGACCATGGCAGCATTGAGAACAGCCTGAATTACATTACTTGTAGCCACAAAAACTAAGAAATTACAGAAACAAAGAGCTAGATAATCTCTTTCTGTTGCCTCATGCTGGAAACAGGGAGAGTATTCTCCCTTCCTACCTTTCACACTCATGTTTTCAAAATAGGACAGGGATGAGAACACCACAACTGGATGAGCCTCATTTCCTTAGGTGACCACAGCAAAACCAACAGTCATCAGAAAAAGTTCCAGGACATGACCAGGTAATTGTCAAATCCACAGGACAGGCGGCAAAGCACAGAAATGATTTAGCCACCAACAGGAGAAATTAAAAGCAAAGGAATGAAAAGAAAATATGCTAAAAAGTTAAATTCAAATTATTTTAGCCTATGGATAAATCAGGAAATCCTCAGGAGTAAACTAAGGCTCTGATTTACTGCACACAAGCTGACTGCTGCTGAATACTTCTGCCTCGTGGTACCCTGAGGTGGTTACATGTTCCCTCCATGACAGGATGAGCTAAGGTACCCAATCTGCCCCAGGATAAATGATATCCTTCAGCAGTTACCATGGGAGCAGGGGATGTGTTGTAAATACACAGGCTTGCTCACAGTACCCTCTGGGACTCCTGCACCCTTCCTGCCTGGAAGGGGCACTAACTCAAAGCCTCAAACACAGCAAGGTGACTCATCTTCACAATTTTCAAACTGGTTCTTTTCCTGCAAGTTTATGTTTTAACAAAAAACACTGACTTCTCTTTCTGGTAAGGATTGCTGATTCCATGAAATCCAACTGCTTCATAGGAAGGTATTGATTTCATGAGAACTCAACAAGGAAATCATTAAAACATTTCAATTCAATCTTACTATTTTAGTTCATAATTTATAATAGCAAATTTGAAGCCTCTCTCTAGCTCTACAAAAATGAAAAGTCTCTAAATCTGCCATAGACCAGCTCTTGTACTATTCTATTATACAAAAGCAGCAGTTATACCAGACCATTCTGTTAAGCCACCCATATTTTGAAGTCTTTAAAATGTCATTATCAATTTTCTTTTACAGCTCACATAAAGCAGGTGAGGTTCCTTCATGCAGCAACAGTCATAATTCAGCTGCACAATGTCTCCTAACTTTACTATCCAACTGCTCTGTAATGAGAACTGGGGAAATAACTCAGAGGGAACCATTCCACTGTAGACTAGTAAATTTTCTTTGTCTAACTCTGCTCTTGTATTTTCTTGGAGTGCACTCCCCCTCCCTCCTTTAATTTGACTAAATATAGCTGATGCCTAAAGAAACAAAACCAAGTCATATTCTTGGCCTTGGATGTTTTATAAACAGTATAATGCATGCAATCTACACTCAAGTGGAGTTACCTAGCTCTAGAGAGAAGCACAGATTACTTCCTGCTGTATTTGCAATTTCTTTTTTAGACCTGCCAGTTCTCCGTATATGGGATCCTGCTAGGAGTCCTTACTCCCTTAATTGCCACCGGGAGTAAATTGAAAAGGACAGCTAACTTAGAGGAGTACCAGGAGCTGAGAGAGCTCCATCCTAAAAGCAGCCCCAGGCTGAAAATGAGTCAGGGAACATCTCCAGTGAGCTGGCTACTCTGCACCCAGATGAGATGGCAAACACTCTGTGGGCATTGGGGAGTTTAGTATCTTCTTTTGCACGTGCATTGGCAACTTAAGGAGGAAAACAAACAGCTGATGCTGTTCCACCAGCAAGAAAACAGCCAGGCAACTTTAAGCCTTTCTCCTGTCCATGCAGGTTCCTGTCCCCAGCCTGTCTGGCTCCAAGGCAGTTCAAACTGCACCACCCCCATTCACCCAGAGGCCAGAAACTTTCCCCTTCTGACATGGTCCTGCCACATAATTCTTGAGATAAAGTTTAAAACTAGAAGAACAGATTTGCAGCCTGACCATTCCTCTGTACCTCTTCTAAGACACTTCCTCCTTCCAAATGCCAGCTAAATCCAGCAACAGAGGGGTTAAACTGTGCTGAGTAATCAGCCAGATAAATCCACCTGGACCGTGTGTTACAGCTGATACAGCACAGAGTGGGGGAAGCTCTAAGTGCAGTAACTACTGCATGTGCTTGGTGTTGGGAAAACAGCCACTCTAGACTCATATCCTTCAAGAGCATGTTTCTGTTCCTCCTGTTTCTGGGGAAAACCAGGCCATCACTACATGGTCACTTTATTTGGGGACATGTGCAAGATGATGCTGAAAGAAACAGCCCTGCTTGTCCTCTGCAAAAGCAGGGCTACCTGGATCATGTCCCTGGAGCTGTGATCTTGCTTAGCTATGCCAGAGCAATGCTTGGCAATGCTTTTCTACCTTGGTCTAAAAATAAAATAAAAATCCAACAAAAACAAACAAACAAACCCCCCGAAAACCCAGTAAATTTGCATCAGCGTGTGGCACTGGGGATGCTGGCACACAAACAAGATGACCACATCCCTCACATGAGCCAGACCTACATTATCCACAGCACTCAGCTGTGTGAAAACTGGCTGCTCTAAGGGCTGCAAACCAGCATTTTGACTCAGAGATCTCAGCTAAGCTGCAGGCAGCAAGTCACAGATGTCAGCCAGCATAACTCAGAGAAATTGTGTATTTGAGGGCAAAGAAGGATTTTAACTCCATGACTTATGGGTGCAGGAATGTTAAAAAGGCCCCCAGTGAGTTCCTGACCAGCATGACAGTGATGCAGCCAGACATTTAAATTGAATGCAGCTTATCCAATACTTACAGAAACAAAGTAATTTATTGCATTGCCATTACCCCATGCATGGTCTGTATAATTTATTATATAAATGCATTTTCTCCTACACATTTTTAATATTCAGTCTGGCTTTGTTAAAAAAAAAGTAATCTGGCAATCTGTCACAAGTAAGATTTGATGCTGTTTTTCAGTATCGTTTTGCAGACCAAACAGCTAGAATTAATTGAGAGAAACTAAGGGCAAACACAGAGTCCAATGCTGAAATGTAATAGCTATATTTTCCACCAGACCTATTTAATATATTTCTAACAAGCTCAATAATAAATATAAGCATGCATGCAAAGATGTTAGCTATAATAAATCCATACAAAAGCTAAAGATGTAAGTTGTGCCTAAGTATTTCAAAGTAATTCTGTTATTGCAACTCATTAAATGGATGAAATTTTTTAAAAAACAGAGTATAAAGAAAAAAACTTTATTCAGAATAATTTGCCAGCCACATTAAAGTAGGATAATTAATCATAAATTCAGTCTCAAGTTTAGTTTCCTAACCTACAAAGAATTGCACACATGCATTGGTAAAGGGAAAAAACAATTGGGATATAATCTGTGGAGCCCACTGGCAGTTAGTTTATAATCTTGTTTTCAAGTCAAGATGAACACGTTTTAAGACTATACAAAGAATTAGCAGAATCCAAGCTGTGATATATTTGCAATATGTTTAAAAAATGCTTTTCTTCCCTGTTTTTCTTTTTCAGTTCAATTTTGCTGCCCCTTATCTCCTGCCTTGGAAACAGGAACTGCCCCAGCCCTGGCACCAAAGAGGTGCAAATTCACACAGTGCTGCTGCCTGCTGCAGACACACAGCATAGAGAAGATCCCTTAGGAGGAATTAAATCCCAGGAATACAATTAAACAATAGCTCCACTGCAGGGATTCAAATTGGGCTTTTAGATACAAGGGGCCTAGGCAAAAGGTTCTTTAAAAAATAGCAGGGAAAAAACCAGATTATCAGTACAGTAAGGATGGCTTGACCTCTGAGGTTTGAAGACAGTTTCAGAAAGCAGAAAAGCATGATGCAGATTGTTTTTAAAAAATTGCTCTGCAGGTTGAAAATACAAAATTGTTTACTGCACAGCTCCAGGGTGTTAAGTCTGGAAAATTAACAACCCTCTCAAAAGAGCCCAATCAGTTTATGCAAACACATATAAACTTACTTGATCATTTAATTCTTTGAACTGAAAGCCCAATGAACAGCCTCCCACACCTTCCCAGAGTACATTACCAGCAGGGCAAGGTGATTCCTCACCGTGTTGTGCTTAGAGTCATCACTACTATCAGCAGTGAGATGATGGAAAATGTGTCTCACTGTACTGCAACTTCCACTGATGGAGGAGTTGCAAATACTGCTTTTTTTATCACAAAGTAGATCCCAGGCACCCAGATGCCTTTTGCAACATTGTAGAGTGCAGTATTACAGCAAAATAAATAAAGTTATTGTACAATAACCAATTTGGTTCTGAGCCTCCTCTACCCCTTCTGTTTTCCTAGACACAAAGACATTTCTTTCCATCCCTTACAGATCTGCATATCTGGCTTGCTCCTTCTCCCTGCCCCATGCTACGTGTGTATACAATTTCCATGACTGCAAACTCTGGGAATTTCTCATGCAGACTCCCTGCAAGTGACTCCAGTGCCCAGGGCACACTCCCATCCTCTGCAAGTGGTGGGCCCCCTGTCCTCTCCCTGACTCTGTACAGCCTGCTCCATCAGCCACCTCCTCCCACACCATCTCTCCTCCCCAAAACTTCAGTCAGCTCCTCCACTCTGTTGCCCTCAGGCTTCTGCAGCCCTTGCAATCAGTAGAACCAGAAGCTGGCACATACATCGTGTTTGGTGTCCCCTTTGTATAAGCACTGTTCAGGGCAGGTTGCATCTCTCACCTTGCTTTTGCAAAAACACAGTTCTCACCCATCTACAGATTTATTTGCATTTATCTCCTCCAGAAAGGGGAAGCTGGAAGAAGGCATGGCAGCACGAAAGGACTTAGCTGGCATTGTTGAGTATGGCAGAAAAAGAAAATGAACACAGATGTGAGTTACTCCTTCTCAGTCCCACAGAAGTTTGCTGCTCCAAGCTCTTGCTCCTCTACACCTCATCACCCAGATCCATCACCCTTAGGTGCTGCAGGGTTGGGGTGCTTTCACCTCCCCCAGTCCTCCTTTTACTTTCTCCATCCTCCTGTTCCAGCAACCATAAGGGAGTAGGAGTGATGTGCTTGCTGAATTCTGAGCTCCAGGTCACGCAAGAGACCCTTCCATCTCTGCCCACTTACACTGGTACCAGATTTCTGCATCCTTCACCTGAAGGGAGACACATTTTGCAGCACCCCTTTAGAGATGGTAGTTACATTATTAACAGTTTCAAAAAGTCAATAGCCTCAGGATGGGGTGGAGGCCCAGGAGCCAGAAAGAATATTATACAGCAGCATCTCCTGTCAGATAAGGACTCAGCTGGAAACAGGTATTTAATGACAGTTTATTTACAGATCATGTGGCCCCACATGACCACTCTGAAGAGACACTTGCCTGTCATTTAAAAACCTTATCCTGTGTTCTGGCACAGGAAAGCCAGATTTTTTTTACAGTTACCTGAATGTTTCCCAGCCAGGTGCAACTAGAACAAAGACTGCTACTCACAGCATTTGGCAACCTTTAAATGTCCTCAGTGATGGAACAGAACTGCAGCAGGTGAGAAAAGCCTTTTTCCTTGTTGTTGGACCTCCTACACACTTGCACAAGTGCAGGCCACTGAGAAGGGCAGATACTTAGATGGACCCATAAGCCTGTACAGTCACTTGTGATTTTCCCCTAAATATGCATCTGTAAGACATTTCTGTGGAAGAGCTTTCAAGGAGCATGAAAGGGAAGCAAAGGCAGCCTCTGAAGAAACCAAAGAACATGCAAGTAGCTTCGTTTAATAGCCTTCACAGCACAGATATCTGACAAAGAGACTCTTACACTGCACCAGGGAGGCCCTTTTAGCAAAATTATTTAAGAAATGGCAAGAAAGGGGAGATGGTCTGTGAGAAAACATCCACAAAATTATCACACCATAACCCTTTCAGAAAAAGGTTTTAATTACTCAGGCATTGGTTCTGGGACTTGTAATTCGCAAGAGGGCAGAGGTCTTCAAGAGAGCACTGTGTAATTTTTTCTCAGTGGTTGATTATTTTCCCTTAAATTTTCAGGAATTTAAAGCTTGCACAGGCCAAACTTTTGTTTTACTTTGGCAAAGTGGGAGGCCAAAGGGCAGGAAACAGAAAAACTCTGCATTCACACATACTTGCATAAAATGGTTACGCATTGAGCTCTACCAACCCATTACAATACTGCAAGAGAAACACACTTATTCCAATAGTTGTATTTATGGTTTAAATGCTAAATGGACAGCCTGTTTACAGAGCATCTTTTGAAATACCATCCCAAGTGTTCAGAGAAGATTCCTTTAAGCCCCTAATTTTAAATCAAAAAGCACAAGAGTCCACTTCCCTCAGGTTCTGGGCTGCCCACAGCCTCTGAATATACTCTCCCAGTTTCTCTTTCCCACCAAGAACAAAACACTTCCCCTGCTGAGCCCATTTGCTGCCTCCTGGCTGAGCGGGCTGCTGCAAAGGATCTTTGGCTCTGAGGCTGTCAGAAGACTGTCTGTAATGAGCTCTGCACACTGCCACTCTTGCAGGCAGTGAGTTAGTCAGAAAGCACAGTTTGAGCACCACTTGCTGCACAGATCTTCAATAGAATGTGTAAGAAGGTGGATATGTAACAGTGAACCCAACTTCCAGCTCTGCAGTTCATCTGCAGTTACTCTACTCTGCAGTTTCATCTAACGTGGGCTTGGCAGCTGCCAAGCGAAAACACAGTCCTTTTCAGAAGGCTACCCAGTACGTGCAACCTTCAAACTCCCCTCTGCAATCCCAAACAATTGCACACAGGCAGTGAGAGAGGATGCTCTTGCAACTGCAGAACAATCCCTCTGTGTTGTTGCTTTCAGCTCCTCCATAGGAGGAGGCAATCCTGTTCTCTGCAGAAGCTTTTAACTGCTAAAGCGGCTGCTTCCGTTTCCCAGGCAAGGCCGGGTGGGACAAAGATCTCATATATGAGAGGCCAAAGGACCTCACACCAGCAGGAGGGGGAGTTTTCTGCCTTCCTTGTGCTGTTTCCTTTGTCCTGCATTCCTCCTTCAGTACAGGGGACAGAGCCTTTATCCAAGGCCGGGCTGACCATGTGCAGCTTCTTCCCTGCTTCCTTTATCCCACGGTTAAGAGATTCTTCCTCAGAGAGCTTGCTGGCCTCTAACAAGTGGGCTCCTCCTCACTCTCCTACAGTGGGGAGGCTCTGGGTAGGATGAGAGAAAAGGCTTCCTGCAGAGATCTCTGCTCCCCTCCACTTTGGGCAGAAAACATCAGCCAGATCAGTCCTGATCTTGAACTGCAGCCAGTTTGGATAAACACCTGCTAGGGGCCAGCATCCAGGCGTCCCTGGGCCTGGGGCCTGCTGGCTGTCCCTCTGCCACTTGGGCTGTGCAGCAGCCCTGCACACAGACCCCTCACACAGCTCCTTCCATGTCTCTGTGCCAGCTTCTTCCCTCCCTCTCCCAAAAGCAGCCCACCTGCAATATGAAGGCTAAAACAACTTGTGCTTTTTTAAGTGTAACCATTTATCAATGTCACAAGTCTTGGGGCTCTGTCCATCTCTAATCCTCTGGGAGCAGCATCAGGGCACATGGGCTGATGTAAAACACAGAAGGCAAATTTCCCACCCCTATTTTTTTTCTTTTTCTTTTTTTAAATAAACCAACTGAATGAACTGTACTGTAGAGTGGAAAAACAACAAGCCAAGTTCAGTTCCCAGGCAGGAACAGGACATGAGTTGACAGAATTAAAAGGGACAGCATCAGTTGAAATCTCGCCAACTCAAACTGGGCCTAAACCTACTTTATCTAAACTGCAGTAGCAGCTACAAACAAGCCTTCTCTTTCAGGCAGCACTGAGATCCCTCACTTACTGCCTGGAAATACTATGTAATCAGTAAAGCAGTCTAGGGGAAGACAGCTTTCCTTCTATTTCAACAAAGTCTTTTATAAACAACAAAGGCTTTCTGTGCCTTTGCTCCTGGCAAAGTCTCCCCATGCCTTAGTGTGAACCTATCCTTTGGGGCTGGAGAAGGTCAGAGACCTGTTCCCAGCCAACTAGAAGTTGTAAAGACAACAGTGGCTTCCACAGCAAGAGACAGGAAAGAACCATGAATCCAGATAAACTGCAGGAGAGGAAAAAAGCTGAAACTGTGGGAGATTAGGGAGGTAGAGAAGAAAAGATTTTATATTATATAACTAGCTAAATGACAACATGAGACATAGACTTTTCATCCTCCAAGTAAAACGAGAGTACAGGTGTCCTTGGAAAGCCCTGGGTTTCCAGTCATGCTTTCCTACTGCACTTCTGACTGGGAGGACTCTCATGCACAGCCCTACTTCACAGCATCTGTGCTAGTGAAGCAAAAGGCAATGTCACTCAGCAGTGGTGCTGGTCCCTTCCTCTCATGTTCCTGGAAAACCATCCTGCACTTTTCAAACCTGGCCAAAGAGCTGCAGGGGCTTTTCTATACTGCAGCTGAATTAAATGTGTAGGGAAGAGACTCTCTAGTGTTGCCCAAGGTCCCAGCAAGCCACAAAAAAAGGCCAGAAAGATGCTACTCACTAAAATCATAACAATCAGCAAAAACAATGGCCGGTTTATCCCATCAGTGGCTTATGAAGTGACAATGCTCCAAAGCAAAGGGCAGGACTGACCCTGGCACTGAGGTGCCTCCAGTATTGCAAAGGGGCAACACCCTTCCTGCTGGAAAGAGGAAGAGAAGTGAAGTCAATGTAATCACACAAAATCTAAGGCCCTGCAACTCCATTTGTGCCACCAGGAAGAACAGGCACACCACACACGTGGTGGCACACACAGTTGTGTCCCGGCTCTGTGCCCTCTCCCAGTTTACCACCCACACCTGAAACCACTCTGACCAAGAGAGAACTCACAGAGAGGAAGGACAGGCCACCAGCTGCGTGCTAGTTTGCAGCCAGGGAAACCCCAGCCATGGCCAAGGCCACAGCAAAGCTGCTGTCCCAAGGACTGGCAAGCCTGTGCCTCAGCACCCACCCACAAAAGAGAGCTGGGTGTATCCCTGCCTCACAAGTGAGGGTAAAAAGCATCTGACTCTGGAGGTCCCAAAAATTACAGTCATACAAACTGACAAATAATATTAAGCTTTGCAGGCCTGCAGAGGGGACCTGCATTATTTTAACCAAGGGAACCCAGATCTACAATGGGGAGTAAAAAGGGCCAGGTCTGTCTGCAGTCAGCACTTCGCTGCAACGCCTTTCAAGACAACTTGCAAGAGTTACATCAGGCAATGCCTTTGCCAACAACTTCCAGCTCCAGAGGAAGCTAGCTACAGGTTAGGGACCAAAGCATGAGCTTGACAGCTGCCTGTCATACCCAGCTCACCAGCCAACCACTCTGCACACCAGCAACCAGTTTGTTGTATCAGCCAGCACATGATTTGGTACCACTCACAACACGTACATCCCAGCTGGAAGCTAGGGGATGGATGTAACAAGGCTGGCTTAGGAGATGGGGGGAGGGATGGGAAGTGCTGGGGAGGTGAGCTCAAAGGCAGCAGTATGGGGAGGAGAGGATTTATTGCAGCAGTGCAGGACCCAGTGCACAAAAACGCAAAGGACCAGGCTCAAGCTGAGCTGCTGCTCACAGAACAGCTTGTTCTATGGGAAACATCTATCAGGAATTAGGCTAAAACCCAACCAATTTCTCATGGACTGCTGAATAACTATCAGATGATGAGAGCTTTTGGCCATGACCAACTTGGGTTAAATTGGAACCAGTGACTTAATGTTTCCATACCCCTTTGCAGAATAAAGGCACGCAGCCCCTGCACACTTGGTTGAGTCCTGTGCACCTACAGCAATTTACTGTGCTACAATTTCAGCATTCACACAGCAGAGTTCACTGCATAACAGGTTCTGTTGAATTGAAATTGATGTTGATTTATACTTCTTTGTAGACCTAAAAAATGCAGTTAATCTCCATACAATTTTAATCTAAAATGCTGGAATACTAGAGAGGAGACAGGGCCAGCTCTACACTGGAAACGGGTCAATATTATAAACAGATGATAGAAAATATATATATATTTTACAGAGCCATAGCAACCAGAAGAGAATAATAAATTGGCCCAGGGTTGGGGAAAAAAAAAAGATAAGGGCACAGTCAGGGAAAAATTAGTATGAATTACTGGCAGATTTTATTTGGCTTTAGTTATCCTCCTGGGAAGAAATAAACAGCTTTAAAAACAAGCCAGAGAAGCTTCATTTGTATTCAAGGAAGCAAAGAGTTTGTTTTAGGTTTAGAGTTTGGTTGCTTGTTTTGGTTTTTTCCTTTTTACACACAGAAACTGGCCTGTGTCAAGAATGTTTGAAAACATGTTGGCAAGCAAAGAGTCACTGAGGCTATTACACTGAAGCTTTCTGGAAAATGTGAAGATGAGGCCCAGTGGTTATGGCAGGACAGCAGGTGCCAAGGGATCTGCTGGCTAATGGCTGCAGGTCTGTGACCTCCATCAGATCCCCTAATCCCACTGAGCCCCACTTTCAGTGTAAGAGTTATAGTGCCTGTCAAACACAAAGGACCTCCATGACCCAGACTAAGCTACTTGATTCAGGTGAAAGCTACTGAATAAGAAGGGTGCATCTACACCTGCAGTCTGTACAACTTCCACAATCACCCTTGCTTAAACAAAGGTGAAACTGTGGCATGGAGAGACAGAATAATGGCCCCAAACTGATGTACTGGGACATGGCAGGAATTCTGTGTGTCCTTCTTTAAACTAGAGACAAGCTGTCATAAAATAATTTCTACCTGAAGAAAGTATGACATGTCAGAAATTACTAAGGTAGGCTACATGTACCTCATTTTGGGCTTGCTTTTCAGCCTCTCTGCCAAAGGCTTGTGCAGCTGTGCTGCCTGGGGCACTTCCATGCAGCAGAACCATCCTCCTTTCCAGGGGAGGCTTCTGGAAATTGGCCCACAGACTTGAATCATGACAGGAGACAGAAGCTCAGAGATACCAAGTTCCTACAGGTTTCATAGAAATAACAGATATATTTAATATATTTTTCTCTGAAAAGGGGATACTTCACCATGACAGTGCAGAGGTTTTTGTGGGGGAAAAACCCCAAAAACCATACCAGCTATAGTTAGTTTGATTGCTGTTTTGATATGTTATCAACATGTATAACTTGTCATGTATCTACTGGAATTGGTTCTGTCCAATCCACTTTTCAGAAATACTAAGTTTTCTAAGGAATAACTCATAGAAGTTGCTTCTGAAGTACTCAGATAAAATCTACATTAAATTCCCACTGAAAAATTGCACCTTGCATCCTTACTTTCTTTGCCTGCACATTTTATTGTTACTGTTTTGCAGTACCCAGGACGCAAACAGCTTCCTACTACTGGCTAGTCAAAGGTCAAATATTAAAATTCAACTTTTCAATTGGTTGAGATATCAAACTCACATTTAAATATCTTTCAGTGCCCTAGTCATCAGGAGTCTATGAGAAAAGACAAATTATGTATTTATGGAATGAAAAGAAAATTACATTTAGAAGATCTGAAAAGAATACTTAGTCATTCAAGACATATTTATAATAATAAATGAGACTAATAAGGCTTCTACTCTGCCCTTGCCTAAAGGAAGGATCAACTCTGCCTGACAAATATGCATGAAGAACAGTTTAACTTGTTCTCAAAGACAATGCAGCAAGAAGGAATCTGCCACTACCCAAACGTGTCACTGCACTTGCCATTTGGAAGTTCTCTTAATGACAAACCCTAAGCCTATTTTACAGAAATTTTAGTAGTTAAATTACAGAATTTTTAGTCTCTCCTGTCTCCAGTAGGCACATGAACAATATATTTATTACTTTATTCCTTACAGCAACCTTTTGAATATTTGAAGATTGTTCTCACATCTTCCATTTTCTCCTCTCTAGATTAAACAGAAGTAACTCTTTTGATCATTCCTTCACAGGTCATATTTTCTGGACCTCTGGATCATTCTTACTGCTCTCCTCCAGTCTCCCTCCAACTGGGATGCATCTGACTTGAAGCTTTTTGCCCAGAAGGAAATACAATGTTCTCCCTCTCCCTTGCAGTATAGGATCCAATCATATGCAATACACAGAATTGTATTGCAGAATACTTCTCTTTATACATCAGAATAATGTAAAAAACTTCTATCTCTCAGCATGAAGAGTGTGTTGGTTTAGGTATAGCTCATTGGTAATAGTAACTCCAAATAGTGTTCTTCTCCTTTCAGAACTGCTGCTTTCCCCCAACTGATTGCACTGGATTATTCCTGTCAGTAGAGGACCTTGCCCCTGTTGTGCCTCCCTGCCCTTACTGCACACCAGTACTTCTCAGCTCTACCCATCCTTTCTGGTTGATGACTACACACTGACAATTACTCAGAGTCTAAAAATCCAACCACTATTGCAGCCCTCTTCTTTACCTTTTACCAAGATCTCCTTTACTCAGCCCATTCACACACTTGTTGGGACAATGTAAAAAATCTCAGTAGTATCAAGATAACCAACATTCACTGCTTCCTGGTACCTGTAACTCACTTTATTCTGATTTATTGTTGATAAATCCATGCTGGAACATCCATTATTCTGTGGATGCCTTTTGGATGGTTTGTTTCTCTTAGCAGTTTATTAAGACTTGAAATTTGATCAACGACTTAGAAACTTGTTTGTTTTTTGTTTTGGGGGTTTGTTTTGGTTTTGATACAGGTTTTTTAATGGGATGTGAAGAACAGCATTTGCCAATTTTCCAGTCTCCTATGATGCTACCTGTCTCCCCTAAACCATCAGGGGCTCAGCCTGCTCATGCTGATATGTTCTGGGGTAAATGTCATCAAGCTCAGCCAACCTGCAAACTCCTAATTCATGGACATCCTCTTGTACATTGTGGAGAATATAACCATGACATATGCCACATTATTACCTTGGGGATCTATGCATGATGAGTTTTCATGACAATTTCTCCAAACCTGTGCCTGACAGCTGCAGCTGTTTTCTTTCAGGCTAAAAACCTGGAAGCAGCAAGAACTGGTACACATGTGTACTTGTTTCCATGCTACATCAATATATTGCCTTCATGACAGATATCAGACAGACCCTTGAAAACAACATAAATTTACCCTAGAGAGAACAAAAAAAGCAGATTGTAATTTCAGGAAAACACAAACTGTAGTCCCTCTGTAGTGATTAACTACAATACTGTAGTACATAAAGAGTTAAAAACTGTAGTAAGCTCTGGATAAGCTTTCTGTAGGACAAGCATTTCTTCCTAGTCATTTGAATTGAAGTATAAATTTGTTCTACCATGAGATATTTGCAGTACACCCATGAACCATGACAAGCTAAGGTCATGGAATTGTGCAAAGTTTCATTTTCAAGGTTTGAAGGTTTGGGGATTTTTAAAAACTAACAGAGTTGGAATTTGTGGTTATGGTCAAACAGTGATAAAATTAAGAACAGATAAAGCCACAAATAAAACTTTTTGAGACTTGAAAGCTTGGTTTTGTTGAAGGAGGGAAAGTACTGCCCTTTAATCAAAAGCACTAAGCTTGTTACAGTGAACAGAGAAGCCAAGGCTGAAAGAAGTCTGAAATTCAATGCAAAAGATTGCTTTTCTAAAGCACTGCCACAGCACAGGAGAGAGAGAGAGAGAAACAAAGGAATGCAACATTCATTTGCCTAGAAGTTTTTTGGAAAAATACATCACTTGCAATGAGACATGCTTTGCAATTGCAATGCACAGGAATAATATTTAGGACAGCAGTAGCTGCTAGGTGAATATTCACCTCAGTTGTCACCCCCTGAAAATGCTCAGGCTCAGCAGGAGTATAACTACACCTTACTCTCCCCCAGCTTCAACTGGGCTCAGCAGCACACCTCAATGATAACTAAAAAGTTGGCTTTTATCAAGAGATAAAAATTTAGCTCTTAGGACAGCTTTCAGAGTAAACAATTTTCTGACACGCCAAAGTGCCTGGAGCCTATCCAAAATGTTTCTGCCAATTTTATTCTTTTTCTTGCTTCTTGTTCAGGGTGGATTCATAATCTTTGCTTAAGTTGTTTCGGTTCATCAAATGTTTTTAAGGTTACTTTGCAGTATTAAAGAGACATAATAGTTTGGTTTTTTTTTTAAACAACTGAAGAGGACAATATTAAGGTACATACACCAGTTATCAGAGTTTCATTTGACAAATGCTCTAAGCACTACAGTCAGAAAGAACCTGAGCAAAAAGAAACCTTTCATCATGTAAAACAATGCTGTCATGCCACAGCCAGCTTCATGCCCAATGGGCTTGAGAAGAACCCTTCAAATACCTCATAGTTTTACAGTTTCAACATCTGAACAGAGAAGTCCTGTTAAAAAAACAAGAAAAAACAAAGGCAGAAGCTCACTTGTCTCTGCAGAGTGAGAATGTCAAACTGGGGGAAGCTCTACTAGGCAAAAAAGAAAGTAACACTGCAGAGGACTGTGTGCCTGATTACCCAGGAGTGACATAAGGGAGAACACAGGAGCTGCTCTGGACACTTCCATCCTGAGAGAAGACAGCTCAAGGGAGTACAACAAAACAAAGCAGGGTATGTCAGATGTAGCAGAAGTACTGGGGACTCTGCAGAGCAATGGAGTGAGAGATCTTTGACTAAATTAGAAAATTACTGCATCTAGCTGTGGTCAACTGGCATTGCCCTGAAAGATCAAGAAGAAACATGATAAAGTAGGCCCCATTACAAGTCTTACTTTTAAATGCATCATCTTGTCAAGATTAACGTGATGTCTATTATTAACCAGATGATTTTAGCCTGAGAAAATTCTTTTCTATAAGAGATGTGATAATCAAATTTGTACTAAAATAAAACTAGAGCTTGTTCGCTTGTTGCAACAGCATACAGATTCCTTTTATACAAGGCAAGGAATGGTTGGTAACAGTCAGTGACAACACACAGCTGCTTGCTGAAGAGCATGAAGAAGTACGGAAAAAAACACCCCCAAATCCAACACTTCTGTAATATTTTAAGGGGCCTTTGCAGGTCTCTCATCCAGCCTCCCTATTTGAAGTGGAGCTATCACCAATGCTAGATCAGGGTCAACTTAGCTTTGTTGAGCTAAGTCCTGAACTTTTCCAGGAATGGAGTTCCAGGACCTGTCTTATAAACCATTCCCTGTCCTTTGCCACTCTCCTTGTAAGCAAGTTTTCCTTGAAGCTTTTCCAGGGCCTCCCATACTGCAATTCAGAGCTGTAGCCCTTTGATGTACTATCTAGAGCTTGACCCCACAATTTTGTAACTACCCTCCCTACAGCTGTAGGCTCCAATTAGATCACCCTGCACATTCTCTTCCCAGGCTAAACTGGCCCTGCTCCCTCCAGCTCTCCTCATGGCTTACATGACCTAGAACTCTGACCACCTTGAACACCCTCCAGTTTTTCAGTATCTCTTAGAGGCCCAAAACAGGACACAATACTTTAAGCAAGGCCTTCCCAGTGCCATGCCAAAGAGGTAATAAATTCCCTCTATCTGCTGCTTATGCTTTTCCCAAGGTAACCCAGCATGTGGTTTGTCCATTGTACGATGAGCATGGTATTGGCTCACAGTCAATTTCATAGTCAAAGAAAGAAGTCAATTTATGATTCATACACTCCTGTTTTTCATAAGGCAAATTGAAAACTAAACACCCAGAGGCCAGAATCCATCAGCATGAGTTTGAGCATGCCTTTAAAGAGTCATGGTGGATATAAAGTAAAAACCAGCACGGATAAGCACAAGATAATGCTGGAGGGTGGTTCATGCCAGATTGATAAGCATGGGCACAACTGCTCTTTTCATTCTAAGAACAGTTCTTTGGCTTTGAAGTAAAAAAGATGTGACTACATTATTGCAGAAACCAAACAAAGGAAGTCCCTGCCCTGACTGCCAGCATAGTCACCAATAAGTTTGCCCTAAAGTACCATTCCAAATCCCATTTTACTCTGCAGACCTCCTCTTACCCATGAAAAGACAGCGACCAACAAGAAACTGCTATGAGAACCAGCCTGGGCTAGAAAATTTAAAATGTTCCAAATGGGATGTAGGATATTTAGTATAAGTTAATGCATAACACTTATATGACTTAGTATCTAAGAGGAAGACTTTAGACACAGATATTTTTTCAGACCCTGCAATCATTGCATAGAAAATATGAGTATGAATTCATCACTGCATGGCCAGTACCAAAAAGCAGTGCTACTGCTCAGCTGCAGGGACCAATGGAAAGGATTTGCCTGTGATGGAGCTGCAATGTTTTTGGAAGTTATGGTACTTCTGCTGAGAAGTGAGACCTTATCAGATGGCTGTTCCTCAGCCATCCAGGATAAGCAAATGTGGTTTTCTTGCTGAGAGAAGATACTGGATGTGGCACTCAGTGCCATGGTTTAGTTGATGAGGCAATAGGTCATAGGTTGGACTTGATGATCTCAAAGGTCTTTTCCAACCTAGTTCATTTTGTAATTCTGCGAGTCTGTGAACCCAGCTATGCAGGAAAGAGTCACTGGGCACACTTCCTATAGTTACTGATTGTTGAGCAGCTTCAGCTTTTCAATACCCAGGATTTGCAGTAACCTGAACAACAACTGGTTTTGTCCCTGCAGGCGGGGCTGGAGGAAGGAATACACTCTTCTGGGTTCCCACACAAATACAATTCCCAAGACCTGACTGGGTGCTGATGAGACAAGTGTCACACCCTGTAACAGATGTGGCCCTACAGGACTAGAGCAGGAAAAAGCGAGGCCGTGTATTTAACCCTGTGGTACCTGACTGGAAGACATATCTGGCCAAGCCTTGCATCAGCTCTGCTGGCCAGGTGGGTGGTGCCGACTCCCCTGTCTCTCTCTTCAGTCGGAATGTCAGCTCAAACCCGAAACCACTCGGTCCATCTGTTCCTGTAAACCTGGAGGGAATGAAAAATAAAAAGTCAAGACACACTTTTTGTAACCAGAGCAGGATTTAAGATTAGTACCAGGGAAAAAGAATGAGCGATCTCCTCATCGAACCAGCCATCCAGGGAGTGGAATCTGGATGTGCAGTGAATCCTGTGTTCTGTAACCACATGTGCATATCTACCTGACTGACTGATACAGGACAGTGACAGAATCACAAATGCAAAGTTGTGCCTTGGACAACAGGCATCCCTATGGTGTTTTATTAGTTTCACATATCAGTTAGTAAAGGAAAAAAACAATATTTCTAAAAGGGAGAAACAAAAATGCTTCTAAGTGGATAGTTTTCAAGAACTGATTCCAGGGAAAAGCATAAACCAGAAACTGAAACACATTATGAATGGGTCAGTTTTAAGAAAGATTAAAGTTAACAAAAAGCCTTCGAGCTGATCTTTCACAGTTAAATTTTTTGGAAAGTAACATGGCTCCCTATTGAATTTCCTCCTTTCAAGGCATGTTCTGAAACAACACAGCTTTACTTCTAATATGCAATGAGCTAGAGTTCAGTGGGCTTTTTTTTTAAACCTCTTGGATCTCTGCTTCCCAAAAATAACTGTTTAAAGAAGACCACACATGCTTTGCATTGATCCATATGAAAGTTACTGAGTAACACAAATGTTTAGGTGAGTATCCGTCATATCTAAAGGAACACTTGTATTTAGGAGAACATTGCTGGTCAGCAACACACCAGCAGTCACAAAGCAGGAAAGCTGACAACTTAAATGGATTTGTTCACACGGCAGTGTGACTCTCTAACGGAGAACTATTAAATAAAAAAACAACCAAAAAGGTAAGGAAACAAGCATTAAGCTACTTCCCTTTTAAGATTTAAAAAAAAATTCCCTAAGATTCAAGATGTACCTTCCAAAGAACACTCAGAAAACGTAGCAGCATACAATGCTTATATTCTCAAATTAACAGTTAAATCTTGGAAGAATTTTATTTGCATGTAGGAGATTTGTATTTAAAGATTAACTATTCAAAAACATTTTAAATCTAATGATCACAAGTTGGTGAAAATACAGGGAGAATTTAAAAACATGCAATTCACCTGTATTGTGCAGCTGTTTTGAGGTAACAGTCTATAAAGTAAAAGTTTTTGATCTGTTTAATTTTAGCTTGGTAACTGGTTTTGATGAAATTGTGAAGGTGGCTTTGAATATTCTTGATTACTTTGGAAATACTTTATGCTTAATTTAGACAGGCCTTTAATAGAAAGAAATATTAATATTCAGAATATAATTAGCATAGTAATTTTGTTAGTATTTTTACCAAAGGTTTTGTTTTTATTCTTAATAAAAGTCTTGTATTTGAAGGTAAATTCAATGTAGTTTCAACAGCTGCCGTGAAATTTCTCTCATTGAACAACTGACCATAATCCAGGATCAGAGCTCCTGGATAAGGTTTGGGGAATGTACCTGAGAATGGAGGCAGACATCAGCTTCAGGAGCTACACAGACCTACAACCTTCCAGTATGCTTCTGACCCACAGTCTAGGAAAATCACAGAGAAGTATCCAGTAGCCAAGTTATGCAGCTTGGCTTCTCTTATGGATATCCTTTTTACTACAAATGCTCACACTGGCTCCAGCTTCAAAATTTGTGATGATAAGGATGCATCAGTCTGCTAGTGGAGAGGCAAGTAGCATGGGAAATTATTTTTCCCAGTTAGAAACCCAAGATCTCCAGATATATGTGCCAGTGAAGAGCAAATGGTGTATCATCTCTCACAAGGACAGAGAGACTCCTCTCTCTTCCACATGGAAGCACTGGGTTCTCATGGCAGTCTCCTCCTTTTAGTGTGTCTCCACTGCTTAAGCTTTATCTTAGGAGGATGACAAGAAGCTGGACAAAAACCCACCACACCTCGCAGGCTTGCAGATGCTCAAACTTGGGCTTCTTCCTGTAAGTTCAAAATTTCCCCCAAACTTCTGGAAAACTTCTAGAAAATCAACTGCCTTCATCCAGCCACAGTCACTGAACAAGCTAAGAACCCTAACAATACTTCCAGAAGAGAAACACCAAACAAGCCTCATTTTCACAAAAAAACTGGGTGGAAGGGTAACAATAACCCACAGATGGAAGAAAGCTTGATAAAGCACGTGGAAGCCATGAGCTTCTCCACGGACCTCTCCACATTCTCTGCTATCTGTACCAGCGCTAACCTGCTCCCTTTCCAGGGGAAAGCATTCCCAGCAGGTCAGCCTGACACAACTCCTGTGCCAGCTGCAGAGGCAATACACATTGATTACAGCCTTTGATCTACAGACACAAGATTCTGGCACTATTTGGGGCTGGTTTCTCTGACAGCTAGGGAGGGGGGGATTGAGATGGTAGGTTTGGGGTTTTTTTGGTTTTTTTGGTAGGTGGGTTTTTATGGTGAGGTTGCTTAGGTGTTTTTGCTGTTTTTTTGTTTGGGTTTGTTGGTTTTGGTAGGGCTTTGTTTGATTGTTTGTTTGTTTTGAGGGGGTGGTAGTGGTTTAAATTTGAAGGCAACCAATTCAAACTACAGCCAATTTAGAACAAGGACTTTGGAGCTTAGTTCAGCATCTCAGCACTGAAGTGCTTTACAGGTCATTTCTTCAGCCAAACTCTTGCAGCCAGCAGTCCAAAAGCGCCTCAGCTTTACAGTAAGATGATCTGAGATGGAACGTGTGCAGGAAGAAAGCCTCAGAATTAGTATTTGGTATCCCTGCATGGCCCTGGCTATACAAACTGAAAGCAGCAGAACAGCATTAAGTTTCTGTACTAACAGATCTGAATATTTCACATAGTTTGTTTTATGCCTTGGTTCTGGTGAACCCTGGAGTTTTGAGGGAAAGTTTCTTCTAAACACTTCTGAAACACGAAGAGGGGGAAACCCCATATTTTGCCCCAAAATTAAAGATGCTAAGTATATAGAGTCAGCATGGGCTATATTGTGCCCACCACTGCTTTGCTCCCTCCAACACAAGACAACATCACCTTTTTAGCCAACCCAACTGCAAAACAACTGGGTAAGTTTTCAGAAAAATAAACACTGATGGAGAAATTCTTGGCCTGCTGCATGCTCACTGGCACACATCAGATAGTTTTATATTATGACTACAGCAGTAATAGAAGGCTCTGGTATCTGCCAAGTCAAATCCATCCCCATATTTAATATTAAAACCTTATTCTGTCAAAAGAACAAAAATAAACCTTTCAAAAGCCAAGGTCATACATTACATGCCATTCTTAGGTTAAAACTCCCTTTATCTGCTCAGCAAATCAGCTCAGCAGAACAAACCACACTGCAGCACTGCGCATATGCTGGAGGAGCCTGGCTTGTTCCTTTAATGAGGTAAGAGTTTCACTGATCGTGATATTTAGTTCCAGCAAAAGAATCCAAAGAAATAGAGGCCCCTTTATTTACAGAGCTGTGCAACCAGGCCCCCCCGAGCCCCCCACCACCCCAGCTCTGCCAGGCCCTCTCCTGAAGCCACACACAGAGAACTGAAAAGCTGCTCCCCTCTGCAGCAGAGTACCCAGGGCGTTTTTCACATCAAATAACCCAGCTTAAGAGGATCAAAAGCCAAAGTAGCCCTTTGCTTTAAAAGCAGCTCTGAAAACCAGAGACTTTTCAGTTTAAATCAAAGCTATTTGCCAAAGCATTTTCAGTCTCACTTTTGCAAGGAAGAAGAGAAGTTTGCTTCACTGCAGTGCAAATGACAGTATTTCTGCAATTCTGCTTTTGAAAGCTACACAGCTCTGTACAAGGAGCAGAGTGTACTAGATGTTTATTTTTTTGAGTTTTTAAGAGTATGTGCATATAAATATATTAGGTGAACCAATCCCTGGAAAAGAGAGTTTACATAAGGAAATCACTATGACTATTTCAGCATGAGAACAACAAGAAAGCCCTTTCAGGCTGTTTGGGGATAGTCAGGACTGCACTTTCAGAAGTCACAGCTGCACTTCCAACAGTTTCAGAGAGATAAACTGAGTCTTTTCTGGGAAGCAAGGTCACAGCACTTTGGAGTTACTTGTCTCAGACTCAGTTTTCACCTGCTTCAACACTACTTTTGTGAAGCCACTTATGATGCCTTTTACTTCAACTCCTTAATTCCATCTTTCCACATCTTCTACAAAGACAGTTACCTGTTCTGCTGCTGTTGAGCTACCCTGATACTATTTTGAAGGCTGCAGAAATACACTATCACTACATTTCTAAACCTGACATCAGGAAGAGCTGCTGCTATTTGCATCAGTGCCAATTTTAATTGTAACCACAATTCCCACCCACCAAAAAAATCCCCAACACAGTAATTGCCAATCCATGGCTTTCAGTACTCCAGATCTGTTTCTCAGGATCTTTTCAAAGTTTGAGGAGATGGTCAAACCAAGGTGACTATGCACCACTCTGCCTAATGAGACCAAAGCACTTTGGAGTCCAGCCCCCAATAGTGTTTTAAGGCTGCAGAGCTAATACCTGTCCCAGAGGATTCTTCTATTAGGTAACAAAGAGAGTACTATTAGCAACACAGAGGACTGGTGTCACAAAAAGCATCAAGGTACCCAGTGACTGACTTCACAGGTAGTCCCTGAGAATGACCTGAGATGTGAATCACTTCCCTTTTACTGCCCACTGACAAGCAACACAAAGGGTGGTCTCCTGTCCAAAACCAAAGGAGAAGCCTTCAGCAGCCACTGAGCTAAATACTTCAGTGTCTCTGTCTCCTGGGAAGGACATCAGGCAAGAAGTGATGTGCCTTAAACAAGACTATGCACAGTCAGTCTTCTGAATTCAAGCTCCAGGTGCATTGCACAATTTCTACCCACCAAAAGCAAATGACCCTCAGATTCCAGAACTTAGTGGGGAAAAAAAAAAAAAAAAAAAGGACCCTACCTAGTGCTTCCAGCATCTTGCCTAACAGGAAGCAGTTGTTTTTAGTGCAGCTGTCAAACAGTATAAAACTCTCATCTGAGAACCCGACAGCATGCTGGGAGGTTCCTGTGAAGCAATTCCATAAGAAAATAGATACAGCAACCTCTTTACATAAAAGGCTTAAAAAGTATCCAGAAGAGTTATTTCAGCTAAAACCTACCTGCTTACTTAACTATTCTCCTGCATTGTTTCCTGACATTTAAAAAAGTATTCATTCACATAGAAACATTTGAGAGAAGCAGGGGGTGGTTATCTGGATGTCAGATGGTTATCTCTTCAGAGAGCTTAGCAGGAAATTCCATGAGCTCCTGCCACCTCAAACTTGCACACACAGTCTTACTGGACTCCTTTGTAGCTTGATTTAAGAAAAAACTCCATGCATAAGCAGGGCAAATATAAACATAAAACGAATATGTGCTCAAAGATTTCTGTTCCTGTAAAATCACGGTTGGAAAGTGAGTGACAGTGCTCAGAGATGTCAGTCTATGGCAGCTGCTGCTTAGAGCTTGCTCTTGCAGTACATCATATCAAATGTGTAAGCCATCAACCAAATGGAAAACTCTTCTAGAAAGTTAAATTGTTTTTAGAGATTTATTCCAGCATCTAAATCCAAACAGATGCAGAGGCACTCACTCTGGAGTTGTTTCTCAGCTTACTGAAATACTCATGTAGGATCCACTTAGAAAGCTTACACTGAGATAGGTTTGAGTAAAAATTTGTGAATTGATTTGTGCTGGCCAGTATGAAAACAGAACTGTTTCACTGAGCTACCATTCAACGAGGGAAGACCTGTTACAGGGCAGAGGGGGAAGAGGAGACAAGGTACAGTTTCACTCGCACAACACTGATTTCACAGATTTTACTATTCAGCTTCTTCAAAATTCAGCCAGTTACAATCACTGAAACCTGGAGACTCACAGTTTAAATTCAGTTTTTACAAAGTTGTCTCTGTAAATAACAAATGTTGATACAACAGTAAATTGTTTTTTCCTCTAAACCTAGAGTCAAGTCAACCTTATTCGTAATTCTGCAGACACAACTGTTTTATGTAACGTCACTAGATAGTGATCAAACTCTGGAACAGCATCTAGGGATGTGATCCAGGGAAGTCAGCCCTCTGAGAAAGCATCAACTGGAAACTTTTGGAGGTCATTCCCAACCCAAGTGATCCTACAAAGCATCATGGCCAAGAACACAGGTAGGAACTTCTGCTACCGATACTGTGTATCCAGAACACTGCTTGCAGGACCCACAGCTGGTGATTCACAAACACTCGAGTTAAACTCGTTTTGACAGAAGCGGTTCCTAAACTCAGCTCCTGCCCAGCCACCTGGGAAACAGCTCCTGAACTGTGCTATCTCCAGCCTAGTATGTTAAAGTAAACCACCCTCACTTTTCTGGTCACTTTAATGTGCTGGACTGCAAGTTAAGGCAATCTAGGGGTTGCTTCGTTGAGGCTCTGCTGCCCATGCCATGAAAGCAGTAGCATCTGGAAGAAGGACAGGATCATGCTCAGCTGCTGGAGGTTAATCCCTTTGAGCTCTAGAGGCTGGGAAGCATTATTGTCTCATTCTGTAGAGTGCCAACATGTAGTCACACCTGTAGGGACAGTGCTTGCAGATAAAGGGCAAAAGGCTGCAAAGGCCCTATCTGCCTCATTATTAACACTACGTTGGGAAACTTCAAAATACTCTGAAAGAGATAAAAACAGCACCCAGGTAACCTAAGTTTGAACCTCCTGTCTGCTACAAACTTCTCATCCTCCTCAACAAGTTACTTAGGAATTTGAGTCTCAGATGTAAATAATGATAGTTCCCTGCTTCAAAGAGTAATGTGACACACTCATCATATAGGAAATGCTTATATACTCCATCTATCATGGTCACAAAAGCTGGAAAATTAACTCCACATTCTGCATAGCATGGACAAATACAGAACACGGGAAATGACTAAAACAACCAAATATGAAACAGGAGGTTGCATGGGATATGTCACTCCCTACTCCAGCAAAAGATGTTCACAAAAGGGCAGTTCACATTGCATTTTCTCTATTTTATGGTACATGGATGCAGCTATACCAGTAGGTGATGATTTACTCTCCCATTACAGTTACAACTAAACTGACAAGACCAAACCACTTCGTCTTCATGATTTCCAAAACAACTCATGAAAAATAAATAAATCTATGTGTAAACAAGTAACTAGACTACTAACCATGTGTTTCAGCTCAAGGACTCCCACATTTCTCCACAGAGCTACTCTGGCTTCCCACTTCATGGCCAGCAGAATCAGTCCCAGCCCAGGTGAGGTGTTGAGAGCAGGTTCTGAACCATCACAACCAGCAAGTGAGGCTGGGCTTCTCAGCAAAGAAAGTGCAAACAGTTTCACCCCAAAAACCTGGGAAGTTGCAGCAGACTTGCATCATCTTAATGCCCACTGAAAGGATCTGGGAAGAAAACCTAGGAGTACAATAAGGATTTATCATGGCATTCACAGACCAAGAGTAAAGGCACTAATGAAAAAGAAAATTTATCAAGACCTGTAACATTTTACTTAAGCTGCCTATTTATGCTGCACTTCAGAACTACTCATCCTTCATTTCTACAAGGCCCAGAAGAACAGTGCTCTCATTTGGCCTGAGCTGGAGGTGATTCTGCCAACAAAGCACAGAGTCACTGCACGACACAGTACCCTGGAGAAGACAAACTTCCATCTGCACATGGATCCCACTTCATATTGGAACTGATCCTCAGCTCTGACAGACAGGGAACAGTAATGCATCTCCACAACCTCACTGAAGGGCTCAGCTGCAATCCCTGCCAGGCAAGAGAAGCAAAGGGCTAGTTTAAGCCAGCGTGGCTGGGAAGGGCAGAATTGCTGTGCTTGGTGAGCAGCCGGGAAAAGGGCACCAATTTTCCTTGCAGTGTCTGCTGGCTCGTTCCTAGCTCCCACTGTGGAAAGTTCTGCAGCTGCTGGGAGGAACCTATTCGCATAACAAAAGCGCCTTTCAAAAGCAGTACGGGAGGGTGGAAAGAATACGAAAAAAACCTCAAAGCCACTGACAGCCACAGTTAGTATTTTTCAGCATTGCCTAAAGGTCTCAGGCGAGGATCAGGATTCCAATATGTTACATAGAATATAAGCACTGGTGTCTCCCATTACTTTCCTGCTGGCTAAAGAACATATATTAGGATGAATCATGCAAGAAGCAATTTCAGCATATCCTTGAGCATATTTTTAGGACTCTTATAAAATTAAGTTTTCAGCTGTGCAACAAATGAACTCGGGGCATAAAAAGTATTCAGGAGCTTTTAGGAACCTGAACTCCAACAGCTTGCAAGCAGGCTGTAGGTACCCATGTACTGCTGGGTGGCAAAAAGCTCAGGAAGCCAACTGCATCCTGGGCTGCACCACCTGAGATGTGGCTAGCAGGCTGAGGGAAATGGTTCTACTCTGCTCTTGTGAGATCCCACCTGGACTGCTGCATCCAGCTGTGGGACTCTCACCCTAAAAATAACATGGATCTGTTGCAGTGAGTCCTGAGGATGGCGATGAAGATGCTCAGAGGGCTGTGGATAGGCCAAGAGAGTTGGCCTATCTCATTTGTTCAGCCTGGACAAGAGAAGGCTCCAGGGAGACCTTAGAGCACCTTTCAGTACCCAAAGGGCTGGAGAGCTGGAGGAAGACTTTTGACAATGGCATGAAGTGACAGGACAAGGGGGAATGCCTTTAAAATGACGAAGAGTAGGTTTAGATTA
Source organism: Polioptila caerulea (assembly GCA_013397295.1). Taxonomy (NCBI): domain Eukaryota; kingdom Metazoa; phylum Chordata; class Aves; order Passeriformes; family Certhiidae; genus Polioptila; species Polioptila caerulea. Next base: position 2,151,872 of record VYXF01012754.1, read on the forward strand.
GATATGAGGAAGAAATTCTTTACTGTGAGGGTGGTGAGGCACTGGCACAGGGTTGTCCAGCAGATCTGTGGATGCCTCATTCCTGGAAGTGTTCCAGGCCAAGCTGGATGAGGCTTTGAGCAAGCTGGTGTAGCAGGGATTGGAGCTAGAAGATGTTTACAGTCCCTTCCAAACTAAATCCATCTATGTCTCTTCAATCCTGATGGATCTGGAATTCAATCCCTGATCTTTCACTTCATCCGCTACAGAAATCCAGACAATTCTGCCTTCCCTGGTGAGTTGTTACAAAGTCTCATTTCATTGCAAAGGGTGCACTTAAAAATATACTGATGACCACCATGAGAGATCTTAATCAATTAAACAGGCAGCGAAAGGTCCTTGGAGCTTGAGCAGTAATTCCAGGGAAAAGGAAGCACTGGACTGCTGGTGAAAGACTCCCAAAAGGGAAACATGGGACATCTGCAATTTAAAGTCTACTACAGATTTTTTTTTTTTATCTGCCTTTAAGTGTTCAGCTTCTCCTGCAAGACTATCTTTCCTTTGAAGCACTTGAAACTTCTAGGGCTTGTGAATGTTACACGAACTCCATTTGTTGTAAGACAGAGTCCAAAAGGATAAAATAAATTTTTGCCTCCTAAAAATCAAACAAAGGAGGAAAGAAAGTGTCATTCTCTCACCATCCTTTCAGTGGCTCCAGGCTTACCCCTAAAAATTTTAAGAGTGGCAAAATAGTTTTGCCTCTCAGCCAAACCACTTAAGTTATGGGAACTGCAAAATGGCTCAGCTTGTCTTTCAAACAGGAGGAAAGTTGGGAGAGAGATGTCAACTTACAGCATATTTCAGTACTGCTTACATTTTTGTACAGTAAGCAGGAACACTCTCCTCATGCTCCTGATCACTTTTGGAGGAATAACCTGCCCAGTAAAAAACACAGAGGTCAGCATACAGCTCATCACAACTGCTCTGTTAGAGAAAATCTCCCATCTATCTCTGAACACTAAATCCTTGCTTTTCTGCTTAATGATACTCTTCTGGGTAAAAAAGGAATTCAAGGCCCAGTGACACATTATTTTTGCGTAATAAGGTTATACATATGGATTCAACTTAGCTAGGAAACGTCAGCTTAAAGCTTGTCTTCACGAGGAAATTTACTGTAACTAGTCTACCAGTATAATTATATTGCTGTAGTTCTACTGGTAAAATTCCCCTGTTGAGCCTTATTCATAACAACAGCTGCCTTTATGGTTTATTTTTGTCGACTACGCCAAAAAAGGCCCCTGCTCCAGAAAGGCCACAACAATTTACAGGGGAGGAAGGGAAGGAGCTGTGCCAGTGCAATTGGAGCAGCAGAAAGAATAACAGTATAGAAATGGCAGTATTTCTTTATACTAATGAATTATTTGCTGGGAAAAAAAAAAAAGTGTGAAATACTGTAAGAAAACCATACTGTACATCAGACATCATTGCAGGTAAGGTATGTGCCAGTTTCATGCTACATTTCATAGCTTTGGTAATGGCCCCCAAGCCAGCATCAGCCCCTCTGAGTGCATCCTTTTGTTCTTGCCTCCTTCCCAAATGCTGCAGTGCATTTTTCCCAGGAGTACTTTTTTCCCCCCATTCCTTTATAGAAGCAATGCCTTGCCACCCAGCAACTGCCCAGGGCCCCTTGGACTGACCCTCCAAAACAAATGGGCATTAAAGACCAGTCCCTCTGGTTTACAGTTTGCATCTCAGGGACCAGGGATAGCTGGAAAGCAAAGAGCACTCTTCGCAAAAAGGATTTTAAAACAATTGCCCTTCACTTCGGCAGTACAAGAATGCTGAGCTAGACAAAACAATGAGCCATCTGTGCACTCTTCCCTCCTTCCCTTGTCTGTATCCTCTGAGCTTAAATCAGAGCTCCCCAAGAATGGCCGAGTCCCCCTTCACCTCCGCCCACCCTGTTTACATCCTGAAAAAAACAGTTTTCTGGCCTATTTTTTTTCTTTTTGTTCTTAAGAGCCCTTGCAAAATCTTCCTTTAAACCTCAGCCCTTTGTCAGGTGGTATCCCATCTCCCCAGCTTTGTCAAGTGATCAAAAAATGCCTCCCACCAGTGATCCGTTCCTTGTTTACCATCCCTAGAGGCAGAGTGGCACTCAGGAGCCCTACTCACCCCTTTGTCCAAGGAAGGCAATACCATCTGAATGGGAGACCACCAAGATTTGCAGCCCTCTTTTGTTAGCCTGGTGTCACTGCCTATTGGGCCTTGATTCAAAATTGAGATGACAGTAGAGAGGCAGCTGAGTTAGGTCATCACAACGGAGTTTCCAGCTTAGAGGAGAGAAATACCAATAGCTCAAATTTCACATAAAATTGGTAACTTTATTATCAGTGGTAATTTGTTGTTACCAATTGTAGCCACTGCCTCATCAAGAAACGTGCACTATTCTAGTATTAGTCAAGAAGGCATGATCCTAACGCTAAAAACGCACTGAGGAAAAAACAAAGGAGATTAGGTATGAATAACAGCAGTTGGATCTATTTCTTCCAACGTTTATTTTGTTAGTATCTCTATTCCAGGCAGCAAATGGATTAAAAGATATTAATGATCTCACAGCTGGAATGGCTGCACTGCTCTACATGTCTCACCGAAAAAAAAAGCTGACTATTTTTTAATTCTTGACTTTTAAAACATCATAAACAGATCTTTATCACATAAAGCAATCTTTCACTAGAAGACTCCGTTTTGATCCCCAGTTGCTTTCCTCCTGGCAGGCTGAACCTGCTGGGAGAGCAGAGCCTGCAAATTCTCCAACATCATTCAGCACTAACCCAGCTAGGAGATCAGAGTAAGGAAGCCATGTCTTGGATCAACTCTCCTCCAATGTGCCAAGATCATAAATGTGGAAGTTCTGTTGGCAAAAAAAAGCCCATAAAATCAGCCAGTTTGAGCACTATGCCCCTTCCCCTGCATGGCCGCAAGAGGCTCATCCTACCAGGACACAGCACTGGAGTGCAGACACACTACCAAACAGGAAGTGGTGTTTGCCTTCAATGCTCAGCACTAAACCTTCTTCCAATCTTTTCCCCCCTTTTTTTTTATTGAAAACAGTCCTTCTTGTAAATTCAACTACCGTGCTATAAACGTTAAATGAATTTCCTTCAGTGCCTCAAAAAAACATTCCAAATCCAGCACAGTTCAAGAGTGGTCTCGTCCTACAACCCCTGCACGTAAACACAGACAGACCACAGCACAAAGCGGGCTGTTCTCCGTAGGTGGCCTACATCTTTCATTTCATTAAGGGTACTAACTACCTCCAGCAAATGACATTGGGAAGCCAAGTGCACTCTGCCTTGGAGGAGGGAAAATCAGATTTCCCTGCAGTGACCATAGCTTCAGGGGAGGTCTGCCTCCAGCAGTGAAACACAAGCCTTAGAGGGTTCTGGTGCACGGCAGTCACCGGAGGGACACATAAATAGGCATGATGCTTGTTTAACTGGGCTTTTTTTGTCTGAGAAATAGAGAATTGAACCCTACATGATCACACTTGTGCATAGGCTTCTTTAACATGTCTGAACTCATCGGTCAAATTCAATCCAGTCCTTCAGAGGAAGAGATGTCCCCAAAATGTCACATTTCTGCAAAGTATGCAAAAATAAACAGCTAGAGAGAAGAGAAGGATCTACAGATGTTCCCAGTAAGCAAGTTTCAATAGAAGCACACCTGTATTTCTAGACATCAGAGAATCCACACAGGTGAGAATTGTTTAAAGTATCCTAATTTTAAGAAAAGCTCATTCTAACTCGTATCTTCATAGGTATGAAAAAAATCTAATCACAATACAAATCCATTAAAAGTCAGATTTTATTTTGCTGTGCAGCTAAACTACTCTTTCCAACTCTGACAGATTTTCAAATAAACTATCATTGAAAAAAACCACCTCTTTCTTTTTTTTTTTTTGGTCACAGAACTCCCTAATTCAATGGCCTCTCCCTTTGCACTCTGCCATAAACCTTCCTCTCTCCCCTCTGCCTCAGACAGAAGACCAAATGAAAAGAATAAGCATTACATTTGGGGTCAGTCTTTGATAGGCAAACAAGACCTGGGAAGAAAAAGGAAGTCCTGAATATGGGGCCCACCTTGGACCCTCTCCCCTCCAAGTCCTACCTCTTGTACCTCTTCTGTAAACTGATGCTCACTGATATCCTCTTCCATGTAATTCCCTTCAGCTGGGGCAGATGCTCCACCTCCAGCAATCTTTCATCTCTCAAGGCAGACATGCTGAACATCACAAATCTTAACTGAAATATGGATCCACCACCTCTCTCTAATTTACTGTCTTCCAAAAGGCCCTCTGTTTTATCTTGAAAACAAAGAGGGGCTGAGTCAGTCTCCACCATTTCAAAAGCGTACACAGTTACCTTGGAGTTTGGTGTAATATTTCAGCAGTGCTTTAGGCATGTGGTTTATAAAGCACTTAGGGACCCATTAAATAGCAAAATTTAAGGCTAAAGGCTGGCAAGCTGAGGGCAGTGAGCTTTTAAATTTATGAAAGGCTACAGAACTAAGAGGCCACTAAAGTGATAGCTGTCAGCACCACTCTGTCCTACATTCATGCAGGTTCAAAGGAGAAGCCAGCATACACTCAAAAGAAAGAGAGCACTCGTTCCAACTTCCAGGCTATTTTCTAAATACTCTTTTCAAACTCCTTTTATACTCAGAAAAAGCCTTCCAGAAAACATCCACCCCTCTGCAAGCCTTGCATTGGTTACCTGATCCAGTTTTGCGCTCCTTTTTCTTCCTCCCAGCTCTAACAAGCATCCTTGCCCTTTTACAAGTTAAGGTCATTCAGAGGATCTATACAAGCAAGCAGAACACAAGCTGGACTGAGGATCTTGAAAGGCTCATGCTTACCCTCACCTTTAATAGGGAGGCACCACCCACAGAGACAACACGTTATCCCGGCATGCACCGCTCCCTCCTGATCCAAATGGAAAGCAGCACAAATCAAAAGGACCACAGCAAGTTGGAACCTGTTGTCTCAGCGGGTGGTACCCTGCATCTGTAATAGAGATGAAGGCAGCTGTAATCTCTCCGGTTTTATGCAAATGGGATTCTGCACTTCAGCTCCTGGCTGGGGGCCAGGAAAAAAAAAAAAACAAACCAAAAAACCCCAAACCCCACCACCCTTGTCAGTATGAAGCTGATATAGTAAACATCAAAACACAGTTGGCATGTCATTTTGTGGGATGTGGGAAGACCACAAATAAAAATCTTATCTCAATCTATCCATGCTTTAAGCCTTACTTTCTATTTCAGTTCTGAATTACAACCCTACAATTTTAATACAAATAAGACTATTCAAGGTGTTTAAGATTTCTATTACATCATGGTTTTCACTTTTCATGCACTTCTTCAATGTGTTAAGAAAAAGGATGAGCATTCAAACTACAGAACAGTTAACCCTGGCCTTAGAGGAAACTGAAGATAGAAGCCAGTCTGGGAAAAACATTTTCCCTCTTAGTCCCTGGACAGCCCTGCAAACAATCTGGGGCTGGCACACACTGTGGCACCACAGTAACACAGAATCACAGAATGGGTGAAGTTGAAAGGGATCATAGTGTGTCACCTGGTCCAACCTTCCAGCTCACGCAGGGTAATCCCAGAGCACATGGCACAGGATTGTACCCAGGCAGTTCTTTAGGATCTCCACAGCCTCTCTGGACAATCTGTTCCAGTGCATGGTCACCCACACAGTAATTAGGTTCTTCCTCATCTGCAGGTGGAACTTTCTGTGCATCAGCTTCTGCCCGTTGCCTCCTGGGTCAGAGACTCCTGAGGGCTGCTGCAAAGGCAGCGCTCAGCAGTAGCTGAAGCTGGCATTGCCACTGATGGAGCCTGAGTCCAGCTACACCCGCTGATGCTGCCTTCCTCATGCACCTGCTCTCCACCAAGGAAGAAGTCACCATGTTTGTAAACTGCAGGAATGATCAGGCACCTGTCCCTTGACCTCGCTGATGGCCTGGCATCAGAGCACAAACCTGCAACTGCCAGCTGAGGTGCTGGCTTTGTGGAAAGACACAGGGACACATTCCTTGCTGCTGGCATTGCTGTGGGCAGTTGCAGCCAGAAAGGGGTGGAGAAGAGTGCAGGACTCAGCATCTCCCCTCCCACAGCTGCACTGGCCACATGCTTCCTGCCAGCAGGCTGCACACACTCATCACTGCAGTGCAGAATCTCTTCAGAATGCAAGAACAGTCCCCAAAAAAAGGCCCTAGTTTAACCCTGCTGAATAGATTCAAGAAGTTACACATTCTGTTTTGATTTGAAAGAAGATAGAAAAAGCTAAAAATGGAGTATAAGTTGCAAAAACATCCTGGAAGGATTTCTGCTGCCACTCAAGTTGTGCAACATGCTCGACTGGAGAGACTTACTTCTATGCAAGCAGCTTGGCATGAAATCCCACTGAAAAGCCTGTGGTTCCCTAACACTGTCATGACATCATGATTTAGGATTTTTAGAGCTATCAGCCCAGCACAGCTGGTGTCATGGTTGCCATTATACCATGAAACACTGAGGGGTTTTAAATGAAAAACGTTTCCTTGTTTGAAATTCTTAGATTTCATCCGTCTTATTCTACAGATTCTTAAAACCAGACTAGTTCTGTAAGCAGAGTACAGCTGATATGTAAGCAGAGCAGGAAACAGTGCTGCTTTAACTGAAAATAAATCTGTCAACAAGGAGGCACCGGGAGAGCTCCACTTCAGACTTTCCAGGTTCTTATTAAAAATATAAATTAAAGTCAACATTTTCACATTATTTGCTACATCTGTTTGCTATTCCATTATAAATAAAAATACGGGGGCCTCCAATTCAGTGTTCACTCAAAAAAATCAAAAAGTCCTTTTCATTTAATATTGCATTATAATTGTTCAAGACTGTACTGTATTACCATGAGAGGTCCACAAGAAATAAGCTATGCAGTACCCAAACTGGGCAATTAACAAGACCTTTACCAGTGTTCTATGTTTCTAAAGTATGAAAGACAGTAAGGCTATGGAAGCACATTGCTGTTGTAGGAACCTTGCTGATTGTCACAAGCAGATCCAGCTCTGCACTCATTGTAGATAGCTGGGAAATCAAAAAAACTCACAAACCCTTTCCAGTCTCCAGAGGCCAGGGCAATTGAGCAGAGCCCAGTGCCACACTGGTTTTAAAGGAAATATACCAAAGATTTAAACAACTACCCTGCCACCCCATGCTCCTGCCAACCATTCCACAGCACACTTTACCTGAGACAGCATAATCCTAAAGCCCTTCAAGCAAAAAAAGAGACATATTTTCTTAAATAAAGTTTTATTAAATTCCCTGTCAGAGAACAAGAACCTCCTGAATGCACAGGAAAATCCACCACATTCCTACAGTGTGCACCTAGAGCTGGGCTAGTGACGTGCAGTTCCCACGGCCATCAAATTTCGAGAGCAGTTTGAGCAAACAGCAATTGCTCTTGGGAGTGAGAACTGCTGGTGAGTGCTCAGCTCCTTTGACAATCTTCTCTCAGCCAATCTACAGTGCTCACGTACCAGCTGGTAACTTCAGGTTCAGTGTTTAGGAGATGTGGAGGCCTTGACAGCTCTACCACATGCATAATTGTATATTAAGACTTTTGGACACAAGGTAGAACCGACCTACTTGACAGGACAAATACTATTAAGCTTTGTAGCTCCAAGAATGAGGCCAAATTAAAGGTGACAGACTGCAGGCAGCTGAACATCTCAGGGACACAGTGCTGTGGGGCTGTGATGCTGTTCCAGCCACACAGAGAGAAAGGAAACACACACCTGATCTACAACCAAAAGCACCGTGTGAAGACCTACATGTTCACACTAAGATCTCTTGTGGAAGGGAGGGAAGAAAGCTTTAAACTTAATTTCTTTCACTTGTCCTACTTTTCTTCTGCCCCTGCAACTGACTGGGGTTTGTCATTAGTAGATGTGTTGGTTAAATGCCTCAGGCAGATCTCTGTGACATTAGGATCCTGTATAAACTCCAGACTTGTTTTCTGAAATACAGTTGTGTAATCACAAGGAGAAAAAAACCAGGAGAAACTGCCATGAAGAATGGGTAAAGTTAAACAAACTGCCCAACTGCTGCTGTTGCAAGAAAAGCACTTTGATGGAAAAAAACTGGTGAATGAATCTTAACCAAGACAAACAAAAGGCGGAAAGATTGTCTGAACAAACTGGAGCCTTTGCTGCATCATTCATCAAGGACATTTATCCTGCAACTACAACACAGTGCAAAGACAGTTTCAGTAAACAGTGGCAGCAGAAACCTTGTGCCATTTCTGGCTGGTTAAAAGGCCATATTCACAGCCCCAAAATCATGATGGCTTGGCTACTGCTACGCACTTTAACTGGATTTAAAGAGTAAGGTCAGCTAATGAAAGACAAAAATAGGGTTAGCTCATGCTGCCTGCTTGGTCTTATCCAAAGTTCCTGCTAGAAACCATCCATATCAACAACCAAAGATAATAATTTAATTACTGGAGAAATGACAGTCAAAAAATTAGAGTTTTAGGCTTCTGTTACACAAATTGGCACTTTAAACAGCAGCCACTGGGGTGGCAGTCTGCTGACAGTAACACTGCTGTGCCAGCACAGCAAAAATGCCCTTACAGCAGTTTTCCAGAGGAAGGCATTTAACATGCACAGGGAGGGGTCAGGATTTAAGTGTACTACCGTAACAGATTACAGAGTGTGAAAAACACAACAAAACAGATAGTTAAAAGAAAATTTCCCAACCAGTTAAAAGAAATTTAAACAAAAACCCACTCAACACTGAAAGGAAATATACTGCATTCAAAGCCTGCAGAGAGGAACATAGAATTTCTTCTACATACAAGAACAGGCATACGTCATGTTTTTTGAGACCAGGGCTAGGGCGTTCTCAACAGAAAACCAGCTGTTCAAATAATGTGAGCAGCAGTCAGGACAGGGTTTTACCCACACACCCCCAAAACGCAACACAAAACACAACACACAGCTACAGAACTTAAATGACACTTACTCATGTACTCTGTTGTCCCCGTACAAGTCACTTAACCCAAAGCTGACGTAGTGCCAGTGCTCAGGAACGTTCAGCGCTGGGTTTCCCAAGTTTCTGTACATGCTAACATAGTCCAGAGGGTCAGGTCCTCCCAACCTGCATTCAAAACAGAAAAATTCTCATGTAAGTTAGTTTACTCAAGACAAATGGTAAGCCTCCCCAGGTGCTAGAAGAGGTTACAAAGCCCTGGTTTAAAATAAAAATTAGAACGTTCAGTTTACCTCTAAAAAAAATAAGTGAGGAGAAAGGTTAGGTTAAGTCCAGAAAGCTTCGAGCACAGGAAGACAAAGTACATGTGCGGAACATGCTAAAAATGTTTTTAACATTAAAGCATAAAAACCTCTGGAAAATCATATTAAAGCTTCCACAAAACACAAAGAAAATTGAAAAACTGTACTAGTAAAAGAGCAATGGCCGTATCTCTATTGCAAGCTCTTAATTCAGTCCAGAGGCACATACCTCAAAAAAGTGATGCTATTCCTCATGCAGATTTTGAAATTACTAAGTTTTGAGGAGAGTAATCCATACTTCTGGACATAGACAAAACAGTTCAGACAGTGGAGGAAAAAGCATTGATTCAGTAAAACTAGCAGCAAAACTTCTAAAAATACACCACTTGCATTAACCAAGAATGAGTAAAAAGCACCACTGTACCCTCTGCATCAACATTAATATGGTTTTCTTAAAAGAACATAACTCAAAAGTCAATGCAGCACAGGCAGGTCACCCTACACAGTAACCACCAAAGCCTGCAGACACCCTTCCTGCTACAAGGCACAGGGATTGAGGCCATGTGCCAGCAGAGAGCACGGCATATCCTCCTGCCACTTGCGTCACCTCTGTCTGAGCAAAGACAGGACAACTCCCTGCTGAAGGAAGGAACCTGCTGGAATCTTTTGCTGTTTGCCCTGTCAATCATAGTATACCTACCACAAGCACTTACAGGGCAGCTGAGCAGCTCTTTAACCACTTTGTGCCTACAACACATTGTGTCTTAAGTAAAACTCCCAGCTGCTCCAAACAAAAAATTCCAAACTCACATGACCCCACTCACTGGAACCAATGATTCTACACATCAATTCCTCCCATGTCTATTGTCTGTTTAGACCCTGACACAATCATCTGCAGGTTGCAGGGCATGGCTGTGCTTCCTTCACCTGGCCTGTCATGTAACATCATACACAGTCTCCATGGCTGGACAGATGGATCCAGCCCCAAGACAGTGAGAAACTATTTTAAATCCTTTGCCCTTCTCCTGTCACCCAACCTTACCAAGTCTGTACAAAACAGCATATCAGCTTAGTGTAATAAAAGGCCTCTCCTGCCTTGCTCCTACTGCTGCTGGCAAAAGAACCAGAGCAGTTGTCTAACATGACATAGGACAGCTTCCCCCTCTTAAGTCATATAAGGCCATCATGGTGACTGAGACCAGTTGCAGTTTCTCCAGCAGGTCAGTCAAGGATGCAGCTCAAGATACTGGGGCAGGGGGGATGAGCAGCTCACTCTCAGTAGTGGCACAGGTGTCCATTGTCAAAGGCTACATCAGAACAATGCAACCTTCTTGTATGACAAGTGGCATCTTCACGGCATAAAAGGCAAATTGGTGAGCAAACACAGAGAGAGTGTGTCAGATCCCAGGATGGAGCTGTCTGATCTTCAATAGACACCTAAGAAAATCTGGTTTTAGGTTTAGCAATATTTTGAAACACTCAGGAAAAAACAAGTCCCCTCTGACACGCTTTCCTCACCTGTTCCCTCTCACTGGCATCAGGTCACACTGGAGGCTGAGATCTCTGCCAGAAACACCTATTCACATGGCTCTGCCCAGAGCATGGCACCCATGTCCTGGCCAGTGCTCAGCCCCGCAGGGATCCATGATGGAAGCAGTCAGATGGACACAATTCCAGCCAGGATGGTCACTTACCCTTGAGGAGCAGCAGTCACACACAATTATTACTGGACTGGGAAGACTCCAGAGTAAGGGAGGTCCATACACTGACAAGCATGAGAGACTAGTCAGTGGTCAGAGCAGTTGTGCAGGCTTTGCAATGAAGGGATCACTGCTAAGCAACCAGCATCTCCTAAATGAAGAAAACCTGCTTCCAAACTGGGTTCAATAACACTTTGGAAGTCAATCAATGCTGGAACACTGCTGACACAGGCACTCTGACACTGACAACACACAAGACAAACTTCTACACTGCACTTTTCAGGACAGGGACTGTTCCATGAGTACGTACTTTTCCCTAGGCTACTCAAACATACTTGTCAGGTCTGATGCAGATGTCAAGTCCTGCCTAGGACAGCACCAGGCAAGCCAGACACCTCTCCCTCACTCCTGCCAGCAATCCTGCGTTTGTTTCCAAAGGCCAGACTTCTCTGGAGAGCTGCAGCACTGCACTACCCAAGAGGTAGCCACGGCAATGTGGCACCAGGTGGCCTGGAGGAGCTGAGCTCAGCCCTGCCCAGAGTTCACTACCAATTGGTTCACATGCTGCTCAGTCATCCAGCCACACCATCTTTACTCACTGAGAAATGTAGTAAGCTTGGAAGAGATGTAGACTAAAAGCCTGCAGCAGTGACTAAATTTTTTTGAGAAACACATATCCAAGCCATACACCTATCCCAAAACTGCTGCAACTGCACAAGCATCCAGCACGAGCTTTAAGCCAGTTACCTGCAGCACACAGTAACATAGCCATGGCAATAACACTCACCAAAGGTTAGTCAGCACAGATATTCATCCAGTTTCGGTGGCAGGTTCCACCGCTCTGTGTCAGCGCTGCTGTGGTACAGCCTCCCACCCACGGCCCATGGCAGGGTTTGACCTTGTATCACAATCTACATATCAGTACATGCACTCACACAAAGAGCTGGAAGCGTTGGAGGATTTTATTAGGAAGAGCCCAACTTCAAAGCCAGAGGTACAGTACAAATTTGTTACATTCTCTATTCATGGAGCTCATTCACGAGCAGGAAGGGCCGCCTCAGGGGAAACCCTGTATTTGCATCTGCACCAAGAGTCTTCTTTTGACTGATGTTAAGAGTGCTCTGAAGTTTCTGTGGAAGGAGAAACGCGAAACGGAGAGAGGAAAGAGACCCACAATGGAACAAAACTGGAAAACTCCTAATTCATTCACCCTGAAAAGTCCTTGGTGTATTGTTTGTAGTCACTTCCCAGCAGCTGACAATAGCACTGCTTTTCACAGCTATCTTTCGACAACCCTTCAGAACTAGTCTGTGACTCCCAAAAGGCCGCAGACCACAGCTCACTGCACAGGTTTCTGAGAGTATGGCCTAAATTTAAGACAGGTGATAAAAACCCAGTAGTCAAGCCCAAAATACCTACAAAATACCTACTAAATACTTCAACTCAGGGGAGAGGGTAAGAACAAATTTGCTTTTTTCACCAGCAATTCTATGCAACAAGATATTTCAATTTGAGATACTCTACCACATTCTACAATAAAAGTAGACACTAGACATCAACAGCAAAACTCCATCTTGGTGCATGGCCTTCACAAAAACAGACAGAAACTCTTCCAAGAAGTTCTGATTGAATCCCAAGCTCTCTCCCAAGATATGCAAATAGCATTTTAAAAGACTAGTTCCATTAAATAATCCACTTGGCTAAATCCCTTTGTATAATAGGCATGGAGTTCTGCAGATTCTCCAACGTCACACAGCTAGGATCTGCTCTGATCTGCAAGCCAAAGACTACAACTTCAGCTCCCTGAACAAAAAAAAACAAATCACTGTTAACTGTAGAGAAACTGATACATATAATTAAAAGCTGATTAGTGTTACAATATTTCTCCTAAGGCAGGAAACTTCGTTCAGCAATTTCCTCTTCTAATCTAAACCAGCTAATAGCTGGCAGCCCCGGCAGAGCAGGACAGATTAGCAGAGAGAGTTGTGGCAGGAGTCATTCTACCAAACTTTACAAAACCAAGCTCCAAGTTTCACCCAACAACAGGAGAGAAAGGACTTGTGGCATCATGGATGCTTTACCTCACACAAGTATTTCCTGCACAGAACAGCAGTAGGAAGCTCACCTCAACAACAGAAGCTCTCACTGCTGGCTGAGCTAACAGCTGGAGGAACCACTAAGTGGAAAATGCCAGGATAAACAGGCCTTCATATTACTTCTTACTTGCAACCTGCCATCACTGCCAGCAGCAATTCTTTTAGTTTTTGAGCTCCATTTGCAGCAAAACCCTAATCAATCCCTTAAGCAACAAGGTTTCTTCCCAAACAGGGGTCTTTGCCAGTCTTCACTATAGACCTGAATTTCCCTCAATCTCCACAAATCTCACATCAATATATTCAGTATGTTTTAAGTTGTTGAGAGAAAAGAAGTGCTAACGTGACTGAAAATGCTTCAGGACTATCTAAGATTAGACATAGGTGTAAAAACAGACTGATCAGACCACCACCAAAGTACTGATGTGCACAGATGACTAAGAATTTATTTATACTTTGAGGTCTCAGATTTGCAACACCTTATCTCAGCCCACTGTGTAATTTTAATACAATACTCCCCAAGGCAATAAGGGCTAATAGACAAACTTCTTCCTAGAATCACTTAAAAAACAACACTTCTGTGGACAACAACAGCAATAGCTTTGTCAGAGCAGCACACAGGGAGGATGTTATTCTGCTGTTGCTCAGGACTCTAATTAGATACAGACATACAGGTTGAAATGAGCTGTAAATGAAGAAGTTGAGTGTTTATTAATTTTTTTCAAGTGCTGGGGTAAGGGCTGGCCAATGTCACATAAAGCAAACATTCGGGGGTGACTTGATCATGTTCCTTAGCCCAGAAGAGGGGGCTGAGCAGCCAAGCAATAGCAAAAAGCAAAAGGAACTCCTCTTCACACGGGATTAGACGCTAGACACTTATCTCGATAGCTAAACATCCAAGAACTTCCTTCATGCCACTCTCCCACATAAACAACTGCTGTTCCTGGTGTCAGACACTGTGTCAGCAGAGACATTGAGCAGCAGATTCACAGTCTGTGATAACACATGGCTACGTAAGGCCGAGAGAAGCTGGCACTGCTCCGTGGGCTTTATGGGCACACACGGCATGTGTCCGGCCTGGAGGCTGCAACAACGGGTTCGTTCCGGTCAGTGCCGCCACACTCGATCGCCAGGCTCCTGGCCAGAAGACAGAGCTCCTGTCTCCTGTCCAGGGGTGAAACTCCAGACCCTCACCTACCCTTCCACTGAGTAACACGGATTCCCTTTTTGTAAGACCTGCCCCAACCAGGGCCTTCATCAGCCACCCCTCTCAGGGACCCTCCAAATCACCCCAGAAACCCCAATACACTCTCCTGTCTTCAGCGCACACCTCTCCAGACCCTCCTCCTATTGCCAGCACATTCTCTACAGGAGCCCCTCCAAACACATGTCCTAGGCAACCAAATGCAGTCCCAATGCCTTCATCCCCATATCCGCTGCATATCCCCGAAACTCTTGCATCGTATCCCTAACTCAGGACGCAACCCCTAGTCCCTCTCCCCTTACTGCAACCCTCCCCAGCTCCTCCACCTCACCCTGTGCAACGTCCTCAGCCCCAGTGCTGTTCCCAAACCTCTCCCACTCCCACTACTCCTCGCAAACCCTCTCCCATCCCACACAAGGCGCCAGCTCCACTGCTCCCCCCAGCTCCACGCCAAGACCCCGGCCCCATCCAGGCTGCCTCACCAGTACTTGAGGATGGCGGTGACCTGGAGCGGGTTGGGCTGGTCAGGGTAGAGGCGGCGGCACTCGCCG
>VYXF01012754.1:2169418-2197949 GCA_013397295.1 Polioptila caerulea
GGGCCGCTGCCCCGCGCTGGGGGGCGCAGCCCCCGCCGCCGCCCCGCTGGATCGGGCTGGGAGGGGCGGCGCGCCCCCATTGGCTGAGACAGCTGTCAGTCAGCCGGGCAGCCCGCTGCTACCTGCCGGAGCGGGGCGGGACTGTCGCCAGAGCATCTGCGCTCATTGGTAGCTGGCGCTGTCAGTCAGGCAGGGTTTCCCCCCGGCCCCGCCCCACCCCTCTTTGTTGCCGGGGGGACAATGGGGGAGCTGGGCCAGGCCATGGCCACGCTCCCAGCATGCTCCGGGGCAGGCCTCGGCCAGGGTTCCAGCGTGTTCCTGTCAGGCCGTGGATGGACCCCCAGCAAGCTCTGGGGGTGCTGGCACTTCCCTGGGCCCATCAGGACGTGGAGCTCTCCAGCCAGGCAGCCCTCTCAGACCCAGTGAGAGAGAAGCCTTCACCCCTTGTACTGCCCCTCCTCCAGGGCATCCAGCACAGTGGTCTCAACAAGGCAGTACCGTTCCCAAGGCATGGATTCCCGTGCCTTGCAATGCCACTGCTAAGGATCTGTGTGCAGCACGGGTTGCATCAGCGTAGTGTGGTGTTGCAGATGGCTGCTCCAACATGCTGATGCTGCTCATTAGCACAAAGCAGACCTTCAATCTGTGTGTGTAGTAGCTCTTCGGGAGATGGATGACAGTGATTCTGTGCCTCTGTGAGGTACTTATGGGTCCAGTTCTGATTTGCCCCATCCATGCTGCCCTCCCAGGAGGAAGGACCATCTAGGAAGGGCTGGGAGGGCATGTCTTGGACAGAGGCTCCTTCAGTGTACTGAGTCACAAACCCGTGCTCCTCCCTTCTGACCTCTATCGCCAGTGATTGAGATTCTGTTGTTTTGAAGGGTCAGTACTGTGCTCCATTCTTCTTCCACAAGCTTAATTTCTGCTGAATCTTTTTGTCATATGGCATGGGTTTCCTGACCTGGTACTTCTCAACCTATTACTTTAACTCTCTGTAAGGTGAATAGTTGTAGGTCTTCTCAGATAAAGGCAATGATTCTTCTGACTTTTTCTTCATTATAGATTCCAAATTCCTCTCTACAGCTTGAGCTGTCTGATACAGTTTTGGCTACGTTTATTTCCCTGGAATCTTACAGCAGAGAGATTTGGGTTAGACGTTGAAGGAAAGCATCTAAAAAAAAAATGAGAATAAGCAGTAAAATTGACTATGTTGGGAAAAACATTTATCTTCTTTATTGAAGGTGTTAAAAAATGTGTTAAGTTGATTGTTTTTAGGAATTACTGTATCAGCACTGATCCTGTTGCTTTGTTGAGTGATTAGCTAAACATTAAAGTTGCCTCTAGGTGTTCTGTCACTAGGTTGACTTTGTTGAGCTGATCAGTAGCAGCCTATATTTAATTTCAGCATGTCCTTTCGTTACTTAGTGAGATGATTGCCACCCCTGCCTCAGACCTGAAGAAGGATTCATGTGCCAGCAGCTGATTCTCTGTCTTTTTTCATTTTATCAGCTGGTCTTGTAAAAGCTACTTCTTGTTCTTGCCTCTCCAATAAACGAGCTTCCCCCCTTGCCCTCCCTGTACAAGAAGTAGAATGGAGCAGTTGTTGTAGCATCTGCCTGGAACACTGGCGGGCTCTGGGCCGAGGAGACTCGTGGTGACACTGCATTTTTGCAGCTCTTTGGAGTTCAGGCAGCACAGGCAGTGGAGTTGCACAGAGCAGGTACCACTCTTCCCACTGCCGTTCCATTATTGCTTTTCCTCAGGGAACTGCAGGCACCTTTTGAAGGCTGAGTGTTATCCTGTCCCACGTGTGCCTGTGTGTGGGAAGGTGGGAAGGGGGCAAGATACTGAGTAAGATACTGAGCTAATAAGGGCCAGACCCCCGCAGTCCCAGCCCTGCTCTGGTATCTCAGCCTGTTCCAAAAAGGACATGAAGTTCTGTAGCTAAAAAATTAACAGGGAGGTTTTTTTCTCTTACCACACATTGCTCTTAGCTATATGTTTTCAGCAGGGAGAGCTTTGTAATGTGCAGTGGGAGGTTGGAGCTGTATCTCAGCACAACTTTGTACTCTTCATTGTCTAATTTTTACGAGTTGTATTCCTGTCTGCAGTCCAACAAGCTCTCTGAATGGTCTGGGAGCTGAACATAATGCACATGTCAATAGTCCAGCTGTGGTATAAGTCAGTGCAAATTCCTTGACCTCCATGGGACATGGAATTATCTCTTGTTTGCTTTGTAGTCTAAGTGGTGGCATTTTATGCAGCTGAGCTAGCAGCAAGGGCTGTTGTGTCTTTGGTTCTTGATGTTATAAATTCTCTATCAAATAAAACAGTTTTACAACAATGTGAAATGTGCGCTCTCTATAGAAAGTGCTACATGGGAGATTGATTGGTGATTTTCATTTAAATTTGAGTCCTAAATGCATCAAGATGAATGAATCCATAACTGACTGGCTACAGAGCTAGTAGATGAGGTATGTTCAGTTTATTCAAGACACAAGAATTTTTATTGAATTTATCTTCCTTGACCTTTACATGTTACATGTAGTTTTTCTTCTTTTATTCTTTTGCTCAGATTAAAATAAAAAAATAAATAAGAAACCTCTGCCAAACAAAATGGAATGAAAGCTCAGCCAGGATAGTTACTGGTGAAAGTATATAAATTTAAATTTTTTTTTTAGTTTTAATAAATCAGAGTTTGTAACAGAAAAGAAGATGCATGTGTTTTTGCTTATTTGAAACAAAGATGAAAAAACAGGTCTTTAAACTTTCTGAATCAAAGTTATTTCAAAATGTAAACATTTTCCTCTCATTGCATAGGAATCTCAAACTGGTCTATAATAAACATATTTACTCAGTGCACACATATCTTCAAAGAAGTGAAATGTTTTCAAGAAAAATTGAATAGGTCAGAAAGTGCAGTCAGATCTTTGTAGTGCGGAGATATCAAACAGCTGCTCTTGGTTTATTCCCAGGCACTTGGAAGCACAACTGTGTTGAAGCCACATCCCACTGGCACATTCAAAGCAGTCATTTGTCTTTGACTCCAAGTTGGAGTTCTGAACTCCCAACACATTTGGTTAACTTTGAACTTCAGTATGTAAATCTTAAAATACATAACTTGCTGGGAATCTCACCAGGATACACTGAATAAGGAAGTTTTAATCTCTAAGTTAAAATAGGAACATCATGGTTCTCCTGAAACCAGTTCTCCGTAGCAGAATGTGCTAGCAACAAGATCAGTCATTATCCTGAACAAAATATTCACTAAGTGCAATATTCTAATATGGTTACATTATGTTACTGCATTTCATTCAATTATTTTTCTGCAAGACTTGCCACAGGATAGTATTCTTTCTCAGGCAGAGAGTTGTTTATAAGCTATAGTAAGAAAAATCAAAATAGTGGTTTTGGTTTATTCCTTGTTTCAATTTGAAAGGAATAGCCAGAAGAGAGTCTGTCTCAAGGGAAGCCTTTTTAACACTTCACAGGCCACTTTGTCACCCTGGTATCAGTTAGTGCAGACCTTGGGATACAACTGGAGCTGAGTCCTTCATGCCAAAAGGAAGTAGTTAGTCCTGCCTAGATGGCAGCTTGGGTGTGCTCCTGGAGCCAGCCTGGCTGCAGGTGTTTATCAGGAGACAAGGATTCAAGCAATCTATCTTTCATATGCTTTATAAATAGCTACGTGTGGTTTGCAGAGTGTTCCTGACACTCATGTCCTACGGATGCATCCTGGCAAATCTGACTCTGGTGGTTTAGAGGCAGGAGTATCCCGGCTCTGGTGGCAGAGCGCACCCGCTCTGTGCAGAGCCTGACATCCCAGCTGAAACTGCTGATGGAAGTGGCTTGGCAGTAAAGAGCTGGACTGTGAACAGGAGAGGCTGGGGCCGCCCTGCATTCCTTTCTGCTGAGCTTCCTCTGACTGGTAACCTCTGGCACTGGGAAAGCAGCTTGGAAACCACTGCAGCCAGGGCTTGCCTGGCAGAGCCCTGAGCAACTCATCTGGCCCCAGCCTCGAAGCAGAAGTGGTGATGCTGACCCATGCATTGGTGGTGAGAAGTAGAAAGCTATGGAGGAGCTCTGTTGCTATGCATTTTAAAATGCTGTTGGGTAGCAAAAATGTCTTTTTGGCCTCAAAACCAGAGCATTCCTACTGCAGAGCCCTTGAGAGTGAGCAGGCACTTCACAGGTCACAGCGTCAGTGCAAGCTTGCACACACTTTCCTCCCAGTGGGGCCAAGCAGAACTGCTCCTTCTTTCTGCAGAAGAGCTTGTGCCCATGGTAGTCTGGGATTACCAGTGAAACGGCTTATCTGAGGAGATCCTATGAAAATCCGCTCCTTAGCAAAACTTGGGTGTTCCTGCAAGCTGCTCATTGTCTCAAGATGTCATTCCCTTGTGCAGGGAGAGGAAATGGAGGAGGGGAAGGATTCAGCACAGATCCAAGTTGATGATGGTGTTCCCAGGATGCTTCTGGACAGGGATGAGAGCTGTGGGGCCAGACGCCCGGCACTGACTCCCCGCCAGGGCCTTGCTGTGGCTGGTTTTACCCACTCTGTGTTTGATGCTTTGAATGTTGCAGAAGGCTCTTTGGATCTGTGCCTTCCTGACTGCCATCTCTCATCTGTTCTTTGTCTCTTCTGAACAAACTCTATCCTGTCAGCTGTGCTTCCTGCCCCCAGCCTTTCCCCTTGCAGTGTAACCAGCACTTTTGTCCTTTCCAGACTGGAGTCTGGGTTGGTTTCCAGTGTCTTTTCTGACCACACTTCTGCCTCCTTAGCGTTAGCTAGTTCATCCACTACTTGATCATCTTTTCCCTAGTTTCTTCTCCAGTCTGTTTCCCACAATCCTGTGCTACTTCCTTCTCTGACTTAATCCACCCTCCCTCCATCCTTTCCAAATATCCTTCTGAGAGGCCTGTAGCCTTTGTTCTTCCAGTGCCTCCTGAAGCTGGCAGAGTTCAGTTGCTCTTGCTGGGCTTTCTGCAGTGTTCTCCCTGTGGAGGTTATCTAATATCAATAGACATGTGTGAAATGAGGATTTAGCCTCCAGCACCATTCACAGTAGCCCTGGCTAGAAAAGTACCCATCTGTACAGGGCAGTGTTTGGGTGTGTGCAGAGCAGTACCAGGGTGCATGGGATGGTTGTGCCCTGTGAGATGTGTCACTGCCAGAGAGGGTGCCAGTCATTCCCTCCAATGGCCAAGCTGCCACTTCCCATCCCAAACCAGCCTGGAGAGTCAGTCCCTGGGGAGCTTTAATCCTAGTAGAAAGGAGAGGATCTGGCAGTGCTGGTGTACTTTGCTACTCCTCTAAAACTTGTGAAGATGATGGAATGAGTGATAAGCTCATGTATTTTTCTGTTGCTTCCACAGGGCTCGGGTGTGATTAAAGCAGGTTTTGCAGGCGATCAAATACCAAAATACTGCTTTCCTAACTAGTAAGTATTCTGCTGGTCTTGGTAACTTGTTAGTACTGTATACCAATTCTTTGATATGTAGGGGAAGAATCACCCAGTTTTATGAATGGAAAAATGAGTTACTCTTTTCTGCCTGCTGCAAAGAAGCATCAGGGAGATGAGAGCTCCACTGTTAAATATTTTGAGATTTTTGGGGACACACACACATCATAAAAGATGACATCACTTTGTCAGGCTCAACACACAACCAAAACTGTAGGATCCTTCAATCTGCACACATGAAGAAAAGGACCTGGAAAAAGTAGGATTTGGGACAAGAAGTGTAAAGACCTCTCTGTTTTTTAGGTGTGTGGTATGATGTCTTGATTCCTGCCAGACTTCTTTTTAAGTTTTCTTAGAGTTTTGCCAGGGTGAAGACTGCTGTTACAGGAACTCTGAATAGTGACTGGCTTTTATTTTCAATGTGGTGGGTTTTTAGTGAGTAGTTTTGTGTTCTGAGCAATATGTTCTGTATGGGATGGTGGGGTATGGGACACAAATGTCTAATCTGAGAAGTCTGCCTGAGGTCAGGCAGCTCATGTGGATCCAACACTACAGACAATTGCTCAGTCTAGCCATGTTCATTCATCCCAGGCACTGTTGAAACAGGTGAGTCCTGAATAATCAGTGAAAGTATGGCCAGACTCATCTGGTTTATGTCCATCCAGTTCAGAACTGTCTACAATCTGTTCCCTTCACCTCTGATTTCTGAGATTAGCTCAGAGCAAACCTGTATCTGTCTGCACCTGGTAGCACCCCCAGACTCACCCATTGAGAAGGTTCTGGTTCGGACAGAGAGAAACACAAAATAGACAATCCTTGGGTGCGTCTGAGCTCTTTGTGGAAGCATTTACTCTCTTGTCTCTGTTCTAGTGTGGGCAGACCAAAGCACGTTCGTGTGATGGCTGGTGCTTTAGAAGGGGACATTTTCATTGGTCCAAAGGCAGAGGTAAGAACCTGTACACTGCCCTTGTCCATATATCTGAGTGTGCTGCTGTAAGGGGGGGATGTGGCAGCTGGACTGGGGTTCGCTGGTATCGTGTATGTCTGAAGAGTAGAACAGATTGCCACTTGCATGTGTGTCCACGGTAGAGTGGGAAGCTTCATTAAATTATTGTGTCAATCTGCTGACCACAAGCCTAGTTCCCAAGGCCTTTGATATCTCTCTTTTCTTTTTAGGCTACTTCTAGCTCCATATGGTTACATACTTTTGACTGGGAACTTTAGAAATGGACCCAACTCAATTGCTGTATGTTTCCCTGCTGTGGGCAGGAAGCTTCTCCACAGTCCTGCTGTCAACAGGACTGTAGTTGTGTGGTCACATTTCTTGTGAGCCCTTCAAACTGCATTCTTCAGTAACATCGTATTACATTTTATATCATGACTGAGCTGGTAGTACAAAGACACCATATGACAGCTGTCTGTGTGTTGACTTTAAAAGTGTCAGGATCGAATATGCTCTGCAAACATCAGACATAGATATTCCTGCTTGGAATGAAAAGGCCTTGTCTAGTCTTGGCTTTTCTGGGTGAGATGTTTGTAATGAGTGTTCAGGTTTTGCCTTGTATGCTATAGATAAGTTATCTTTTAGTGGAATCAAAACTGAAGTGGAGTCTGGCAGTAAGTCACAGTCACAGTGCTCAGAAGTGTGACTGTTGGAAGCTCTGATGCTCTCTTGATCTTCCTGTTTGCTCAGGAGCACAGAGGTCTTCTTGCGATCCGATACCCGATGGAGCACGGCATAGTGAAGGACTGGAACGACATGGAGCGCATCTGGCAGTACGTGTATTCTAAAGACCAGCTCCAGACATTCTCAGAAGAGGTGAGAGACCACGTTATGTAAAGGCACAGGCGTCATTCAGTGCGTGGGTAACATCAGGAGCCTTGGAACTATGGGAAGGATTTGGGACTTTTCCTTTGCCCTTCTTTCTGAATGTGTGTCTGTTGCTAAATTAGGTTCTTTCACCTCTCAGGAAATGCTGCACAAGAAGTGTCCAAGCAGAATTCCTCTCCAGATCTGATGGTCTGGGCTGACGGAAAATCTGCCTTTCACATTTGCTTTTCACACTCTCCCTAATGATTCTACTCTAGGCCAAGTGTTTCTGACTTTTCCTGTTCTGCCTGCACATCAGGCGTATCCACTCAGCAGTGACATGATTTGAAGTGAGTAAGGAAAAAACCACAGTCCTGTGGTCTGGAAGGATCTGACAAAAAAATTATTACATGTCTGAGAGCAATCTAAGTTGTGGAGTAGGAATACTTCTGTCTGCTTGTGCTAAGACCATATGCATCCACCCTTTCTTAGGATTTGTGTGTTTTGGCTAATCTGGCTGATTTTTTGTCACTGAGAGTCATCCTGCTTGTCCTTCATGGGTCAGAGTTACTCCCAGAGTACATTTCCTAACACTTCTTCATAACTAGACCAGAACTCTGCTGGTCTTCCAACCTAATAGAGGTCATTCACAGTCTTAATATAGCTCAGCTGAAATTACTCCTTTGTACCTGTCCTCTTGCACCAGTGGTTCCTAAAGTGAATAAATATGCAGAAACTTTTAGGAACACACTCCTACTGCCTCCTGGTTACTGCAGCACAGCTCCTTCTTCTCTTTCCCAGCATCCTGTGCTGCTGACAGAAGCACCCCTAAACCCGCGCAAGAACAGAGAGCGCGCTGCTGAGGTGTTTTTTGAGACCTTCAATGTGCCAGCACTATTCATCTCCATGCAAGCTGTGCTTAGCCTGTAAGTGTCTTTTATCGTTGATTTGTTTCTGTGGAATGTTGCCACTAAATCCATTCTTTTGCAAAAAAAACCTGTGGAAGACCTCACTGGTGTCTGACTTAGCCCCTTTTCATGCAAGAACTGAAACTCAATTTGTGTAATAAAGAGTTTACAGGAAATTTGCTGAACTGCAAACAGAACTTGCATTTTGAGGGGTTTTTACGCCCTATTTGTGTGAAATCTCTGCTTCCCATGTTGAGCGTAGATTTGCTGCTTGCCTGGGCTCACTTTGAGTTGCTTGTTCTGACTTGAGCCTTTGTCCCTTTGGTAGCTACGCGACCGGCAGGACCACGGGAGTGGTGCTGGACTCTGGGGATGGTGTCACCCACGCGGTTCCCATCTATGAAGGCTTTGCCATGCCTCACTCCATCATGCGGATTGACATCGCTGGCCGGGATGTCTCCCGCTTCCTGCGTCTCTATCTCCGGAAGGAAGGCTATGACTTCCACACAACCTCTGAGTTTGAGATTGTCAAGACCATCAAGGAGGTGATGCCCTGCCTTGTTTCTGTTTTTATCCAGGAGGGGATTTCTTCTTAAGGGAAGTTGTGGATTGCGAAATCTGGTGGGAAGTTCCAACCTACGTAGCACCTTAATCCATTATCTGTGTGAGGGAGTCTAGGGCCAGTAAGATGATTAAAAGACTCTTACATGTGGAAAGGCAGGGAGAGCTTGGGCTGTTGAGCCACAAGAAATATTTGGGGAGAGTCTCACTGATGTACATAAGCCAGACTCATTTCAGCGATGTCCAGTGACAGGACAAGATGCACAAACTGAAGCACAGGAGGTTCTGTCTGAATATAAACTTTCTTTGGCATGAGAGTGACCAAGTGCTGGCACAGTTTGTCCAGAGGGTTGTGGAGTCTCCATCCTTGGTGATAGCATCTGGACATGGTCCTGGACAGCCTGCTTTAGGGGACCCTGCATGGACAAGATGACCTCCAGAGGTCATTTGCAACCTCAGTGATCCCATATTCTGGGAGAGTTACAGTCAAAATCACATGAATCCCTGTTGAGAGGCTGTTAACATGGAGGTGAAGATGAGCTGGTGGTTTAGAATCGGTTTTGCATTTACCTGTGCTGCAGTTTTTAGCTTCTGATGATATCTTCCACTTGTGTTTGTATATCCTTCATGGAAGCTAGGGATCACAAGTGGGATATTGCAAGGTAGTTGACCTGCTGTGAGCCTTAAAGGTCTTTTCTCCAGCACATAATACTGTTGAAATCAGTCTTCTCAAAGGGATACATTGATTTTGATTATTAGTGAGAAAAATGTTTTATCAGAGGCCTTTGGGTTTACCCTACTCATTTCCCTCTCCCTGACTCTGTTTCCTCTCCAGCGTGCCTGCTACCTGTCAATAAACCCCCAGAAGGATGAGACTCTGGAGACTGAGAAGGCTCAGTACTACCT
The DNA here is from genome assembly GCA_013397295.1 of Polioptila caerulea. Classification (NCBI taxonomy): domain Eukaryota; kingdom Metazoa; phylum Chordata; class Aves; order Passeriformes; family Certhiidae; genus Polioptila; species Polioptila caerulea. Next base: position 2,179,066 of record VYXF01012754.1, read on the forward strand.
GCCAGATGGAAGCACTATTGAGGTTTGTAAGGACCACCCTCAGAGAATTCCTCATTTGAGACACAGGTTTTCCAGAAAAGCTCCCGAGTGACGGTAAATTTCATGCAGTGTTAGGTGGGAGGGGATAATTTTAAAAGACCATAACTCATCCTAGGCTGTTGACTGGGCACTAGTATTTTTCAGGAAAGCAAACTACTAGAAACCTCACAACTTCTGCTAGAAGTCCTGGGTAAGGATGCAGCATGACAGTGGGGACTCTGAAATGTTTGAGAGCAGGCTCTGATCTAACAAACTTTATGCAGATAGGTATGGAGTGTGGGTAGGTGTCAGCTCACTAAATCCATCAGTGGTTTTATATGTTCCTTTTGTCCTGCCTAGAATTGTCTCCTGTACATTAACAGTTGAAGAGTCAGGAATACTCCGTAGAAGACTGAGCCCACTACAGAATGATTGAAAGAGAGGAAATACAGATTTTACCTCCAGTACCAGGGCTGAATTTGCTCCCTTTATGCCAGACCTGCTGTATGGGGCTGAGCAAGTTTCTTCATCTCTTTCATCTGCAAATTGGAAATGGTGCTCTTTGTAGGAGCTGTAGTCCAAACTGGCATTCACTTGGGATCTAGTGATGGAGCATGAGCATCCAGGAAGCTTAATTACTCTGAAGCTTCACCTAAGAAAGGCAGGCCCATCTGTAGGTAGTGAACAAAGCCACACTGTTCTCTTCCCTCTGTCCTAACTTCTGCTCTTGCAGATTGGCCCTGCCCGTTTCCGAGCCCCAGAGCTCCTGTTCCGGCCGGACCTGATAGGGGAGGAATGTGAAGGACTTCATGAAGTGCTCGTTTTTGCCATTCAAAAGTCAGACATGGATCTGAGGCGAACACTGTTCTCCAACATCGTGCTGTCTGGAGGCTCCACGCTTTTCAAAGGTTCCTGTCTCTCCTCTTTCAGTGTGCTATGACATAACTGATCTCTTGCTTCTTTCTCATGTGAAACTGGGAAGATAACCCAGATCACCTAGCTTGGCCACTGGGGTGAGGGCTGTGTAAATTCTGCTCTCTCAGAAAATTAGGAGAACTCCTAATTTTCTGAGTCCTAGTCATATCCTGCTGGGTATGCAAGACACCTGCCCTCGTACATCACTTTCTGGGCTTGGAGGGCTTTTACTGTTTTGCTCCAGTCAGTGCCTGTGGAAGGACTAAATAGCTGTGTTCATTCCTGCTGCTGTAGCTCATGATATCTGAGACTAGATACCAAAAAGGACTCTTCCATCTTCTAAGGTTTCTTTAGGTCTCTGGTATATGAAAGTTCAATGGTCCTAGTCCTGCATGAGTGTCAGCTATGTGTGTGCAGAAAGGTTTCAACCCATCCCCTCAGGGCTCATTTGGTACCCACTGACCTAAAGATACCCTCTGCCAGAACCCATCAGTCTCTTATCCACTGGTTGATGTCTCCAAATACATCCTGATCTTCCCATTCAATCCCCTGTACAAATGGGCTGGACACAGGAGGAATGCCTAGGGAAGGAGGAGGTCCTAGGTAAAAACCTTGTTTGCTTGACTCAGGTTGCTGCTGAGGAATAGAGTCCATTGTGCCAGTGTTAGAGGTCTCAGTGAGACAAAATCCTGTTACGTCACTGTCTGTGTTCTGTGCCTCCCCAGACTGGACTCTCTGTAAGATGTGGAATGGGGTATTTGAATGCCACTACATAGGATGTGTCCACATTGTTAGTGGACGAAATTTGGGATTTTGCTGAGATGCTCACCCTACACATTTTCTGTCTTGTGTAGGCTTTGGTGACAGGCTGTTGAGCGAAGTGAAGAAACTAGCTCCGAAGGACGTCAAAATAAGGGTAGGAGCCATCTCTTTTGTGTTTGTCACTTAACAAGTGTGTTGTTCTGCGATCTTGAAAGAACCTTGCTCAGACTGCAGCTGCCATTTACTTTAAATCAGAAATGCCTTTCCTGAGACACTCACATGCCCATCAGCATTTGCTGCTGTGATGAGAAGGTGGCTCCTCTGATATGACCCCTGTCTAGGATTCTGGACCAGAGTGGCTGTTTGGTGGAGACTGCCAGATATCTTTCTGTTGGGAGAGATCACATCTGTGTTTGTCAGGTGTTAGCTGGAGTGAAGTGTGGGCAGCGTGCTAGAGGAGCAGACTGGAGCTTGGGAAGGTACTGACTGATTCTCTCTTTCTCCCAGATATCAGCTCCTCAGGAGAGATTGTATTCCACGTGGATTGGGTATGTACTGCACAGAAACACACTTGCTGTGGGATTGGGCTGGGGAGACACAGCCCAGCAGCTTTCATGTTGTTATCCCAGCTGGTGTTGTGTGTCAGGGGGCTTGTGTTGCTCAGCTGGGAGATGCTTGGCATGTTCTTGAAGCAGCAGTCACCAGCTCATGTGGAAGGGGTGCATGGTGCCAGGCTCTGTAGCACTGGCACATTTGAGGATAGTGGGACAGGGAGTGACTGTCCAGAGAGTGTGTCTTTTGTGGGTAACTGAGCCTAGGCACTTTTCTGTCATGGGGAAGTGTCAAGATAGAAACAGCCCATCTGCAGAGATACTATGAGAGTGCCCCCAGCATTTTCCTTTAACCCATAACATGCCTGTCTCTCTGTAGTGGCTCTATCCTGGCCTCTCTGGACACCTTTAAGAAAATGTGGGTTTCGAAAAAGGAATATGAAGAAGATGGAGCTCGTGCCATCCACCGAAAAACCTTCTAGCCCTGGGACCTGTCCTCAGTCTCCTCCGAAGACTCACTTAAACTCGCTTTTCTGAGTCCGAGTGTCTGAGAGCTGCCTGTGTGTGTGTGTGTGCGCCAGCATGCCCCAATGTCACTGAGCAAAGACGACAGCAGCAGGAGGGTTGTATTAGTACTACTAACTTCTTTGTTTTGTTTTGTTTTTTTTTTTAATGGAAAGGAGAAAATACCAATCTAAATTTCTCCGGAATGGCCCATTCCTTTTTCATTTCAGTCCCTTATTTTCTGTATCACAGTCACATCTGTCATTGTAAAACAAATCAGCAAAAACAAAGGGAACAGCTTATAGAAACTGCCTGGCAAGCCAGAAGGGAGCCAACCACTGCAGACTGCTCGTGCAGGCTTTAGTCAGCCTGACTGCAATGCCTGGATTGTCTGGAAACACATAGCTGAGGCCCCATAGCTACTTCCTTCTTCAGCTGTGTCTTCACCATCAGTAGGTTTTTGAAGTTGTTTTTAATATATTTTTTTATTAAGAGAAAGCACATTCTCAACAGTTAAGTCCATTTGCCCCCACTGTTTTAGTGTATGAGTGTGTGTATGAGTGTGTAACTTCTTAGCCTGATGTGGGGTCTGCACCACAGCCGGAGAAGTTGGCGATAGGACTTAGTTTGTATTGCATGGAGTAGAACAAAGCAAATCTAATCAGCTATCATTGTACTAGACGGTTATTCTCTCGTACCTTGTTTTAAATACCTTTTCTCCTCTGGAAGTAAGTACCCCGGAATGGGCGTGAAGGCACTTGTGTGTTCCCCTCAACCTGCCAAGATTTACAGTGCTGACTTCTCGTGTTCTTTGTAAGAGTCGAGGCTGTTTCCCTCCTTCCTGCCATGTCAGGGCAAAGGGAGCATGTATTCACAGCCAGGCTAACTCTTGTGTACTTTATCCATTCTGGGGCAAAATAACAATTGGGAAGGTGCATTGTAATGTAAGAATTCTTTATTTATTGAAATGTCTGAGGATCTCTCAAATACTGATCACAGCACCTGGGAACTATGCTTTGGGTCTTCTTTGAACACCTATTGCCCAGCTGCCCGCTGCTCGATGTTCGCACTGCACACAGCACCCACGCTTAGCGGAAGGGCCAGCCCTGCCCCACCACCCCGTCCCTGCTCCGCGGGGATTGCTGGTCACTGGGAATGCACCAGGGAGAGGACAGCAAAGCGCGCTGGGAGGTCGCTGTGAGGGGCAGGTTTGTGAGCAGGAAGCTGTCCTGCTGGCTGTGTTTTGCTGCACTGCGGTGCCTTTCTGCTCACCTGGTGGCTGCTTTGCTTGTCCTGCTCTAACAGCCCTGGGCAGCCTGCAGCCCTGCTTGTGTTGGGGCATGCCACTGTTGTGGTTTCACTTGTGCATTATTCGGTGCTCTCTTTTTTTCCCATTAGTTTTCTGCAGAATGTGGCAGTAGCAATGGAGCTGGAGTTGCTTGGTGGTAGTTCCTGTTTCTCTCCTTTCTGTTCATTGCCACACATCACCTTGGGGTCACTCTCAGGTGCAGTGATGGGGTAAGAGCTGGAGGATTGCCACAGAGGTGAGGGAAAGGCCAGTGCACTGCCCCAGCTGAGATGAATGTAAGCAGCAGCCAGTTACCACTTCAGGAGCCATGTTCTTGGGGCTAACCCATGGGTTTGGAGAGGCTATAGGCAGGTGGATGGGGTGGTCTCTCCCAGCTGAGGCCAGGCTGCTTGTTCCCTTCCCCCCCATCAGAGCAGACTGTTTTTTCAGCAAGAACCTGTCAGAAAAGAGCCATCAATGCTCAGCCTTCTGCTGGGAAACTGGTTCTGTTCTTGCTGGTTTGCTGCAGCACACAGAGGGGAATTCCAGCAAATTCCCCTCAGTTCCATTACTGCGTGCCCCAGGCAGTGCTCTCCATCCCCCCAGCCCCTCCGCTGGCCTTGCAGCAGCAGTGCTCCATTTTGTAACCTGCAGTGACTGGGCAGGACGGTGCTGTCTCCAATCTAGCGTTTGTTTGGTCTGCCTGACTGTTCCCTCGCACACTGTCCAAACCATGTTGCCTGGTGGTGCCCAGCATACTTAAATAAAGTCATTCATATACAACACTCAAGCTTCCTGGCCTCCTCTTCCCACAATTGCAATTTTAAGGAGGTAACTTGTGTTCTCTTGCCTGTGCAGAATTATTGATGGCCAGACTCTGCAAGGAGACACCATTGTTGGTCCAGTATTGCATTCCTGGCCTGGCTTTCGTGGGACGAGATTCCTGCGCTGCAGCCGTGGTGTCAAAATCTACTCTCCTTTACATGTGTTATCCCTGAGACTTCTGTCACTGCAGACAGGTGAAAGGCTGGAACAGGGCAGCCTGGGCTGAGCAAGGGTGATGCCACTGCTGTTGTGAGAAGAGCTGGTGCCAGCCCAGGTGTTTGCAGAGAGCACTGAGTACAGCTGTGCTCCCAGGGTGGGCTCTGGGAAGGTGGCACAGTGCCCAGTGCTATGACTGTCCCATCTTGTCCCCAGCAGCCACTGGTAGGAACAGGACAGACCTAACACTGGGGCCTTCTAAAGCAGCAGGGGTAAGTGATACCTCCCTTCAAAGGCAGGTGAGCCCCTCTGCCCCCTGCAGAAACAGCCTTGCCTTGGTGCAGTTTTGTAGAGAAGGAGCTGTCCCCTTGTCTCCACCCAGCCAGAGCTGTGTCCCCACAGCACCACATCCACCCAGCCAGGCTAGAGCCACTGGCTAGAAGAAAATCATCAAGCAATTCAGAAAAAGATCATCTTTAATTTATGAAATGGAGAATCATTCTCAAACTTGGTTAGAAGTTGCACAAATAACTTATGATTGAACCTTAAACAACCACAGCAGCCTCATGACAGGAATGTCTTGGTCCAAGACAGAAGGCAGCCATGTCCTGAGGCAAGATGGCAGGTTGGTAGGCTGAGAATCCAGAGGGAACCAGGCACTAAAAACGTCCCTCAACGTGTAACAGCTTCCAAACACTGCCTGCCAAGCTGCCCTCCCCCAGTAGGCAGGCACAGGCTTTGGCACATCCCTTCTGCCTGCCCCCAAACACATCACAGGGATTGAGGAGTCACTCCCTTGCCTCAGGGACCCCTTTGGGGATTACCTGTCCATCTGCTCCCAGCCAAAACCCGGGAGATAGAAGCACCTGCTCTCCTTGGGTCCCTGGCTCAGCAGCCAGGTGAGACAATCTAACTTGGGCACTGTTTCAAGCGCAGAGGAGCTGAGGTGTCTGCCCCTCCCCACAGGGGTAAAACCCCTGTGACTGCCCAGTACTGTGTCAGACAGGTTCCAAAGAGGAATTGAAGGCACAGAAGCAAGACCTGGTGTCTCCTCCAGTCTGTGCCCTCCTACAAGAGGGGAGAGTGCCAGGCTCCCTCACCAGGTCACCTGCAATTGCCCTGGGCAGGGAGGCACTTCTAGCAGCTGGATTAGGGGTTGGTTCCCTGACCTTACCCAGAATGGGAGGGGGGGCTCGCGGTACAGCTGTGTGACAGCACTGAGTAGAAGGGGGTGTGGAGAGGAGAGGAAGGATAAACACATGCAATGGGATGCCCAGTGAAATGATACAGCTCAAGGCTCTGAACTCAGTTCAAGCCCAGCACCTTTCCCAGGCCAGCAACAACTCCCTCTAAAAGGCCACAGAGTAGGGAACCTCAGTATAAAACAGCACACCCAGCAAATCCTGGCTGTGCAGGATATTGTTCTGTGAACAACAAATGCTTAAGAGTGGATTTGGTCCAAGAACCACAGCACTGCAAGTGGGAGGATTTTACTAGTTACTGGGAAAGGCCTTCAAGGTCCTCTCATCTGTGCTCCTGTTTGGCAATAATTCCCTTGGTCACTTGGTCCCTCAGGAGCCTCCCACTCCACTCCCCGAGACTGCAAGGCTCTAGTGAGGAAGGATTCCTTGTGCAGTCTCCTCCTGCTCAGCTGGAGAGGCTGTGGCTCCCCAGAGCCATGCCTAGTGCAGAGAAGCACATTGGGGATGTCTGTTTCTAGCACCTGCAACCCAGCACCTCTTCATTGGAATGAGCAGCTCTCTGCTCCCTGGGACAGGCTGAGATAAAATGTTCTTGCTCCTGAGATCAAGCAATGTATCTCAGGTGCCTCACTTGCTGAAACCCTCTGCCCTCCCCAGTAACCACCACGTGGAATGAGTAATTGGCATCAGCATTTCAGAGCTGAACCGTGAACATCAGGCTCTCTCAGCCCACCATCCCTGCTCTTCGCCTGCCTTCCAGCACCAGCCTGAACCAGCAGCATCCTGGGGGCTCAGGCACCCTTAGATTGTTTTGACCTCTGGTGCTTGGCCTTGTGTCAGGCTCTGCCGCTGAGCCTTCACCACCTGCAGCCGCTTCCCATGCAGGCTGAACTGTGACCAGCTGAGGAGCTGCAGCAGGGCACAGGTGATGGGCACAAAGACGAGGAGGTAAAAGCAGCCCTGGCGAAGAGTTGGCTCCAAGGCTGTAGCAGACTCCAGCTTTGGCTGGGCACTCACCACGTTGTTCAGGGGGTTGCGCTGGAAGATGTCGTAGCCTGGCGTCAGAGCAGAGTTTGTGAGAATGGGGCAGTGGGAATGGACCTTTGTCCATTCTCTTTGAGTGACTGGCCATGCAGATGCAAGACCAGGCACAGGTTAGCAACTGAAGAGCCCTCTGCACCCACCCAGGGCACAGCACAAGGTGCCAGACACTGAACTCACAGGTCTGCCCTGTCTTGCTCCACTGCTTTCCCCAGGAGCACCCTTACCTGTGTACGCACAGAGCAGCCAGGTACCGATCAGAGGGGCGAAGGTCTGGCCTGGCTTGGTGACCAGAGCCACCATCCCAAAGAGCAGGGCTGAGGCTGCCTGCTTCCTACGGTTCAGGACTAGGTCCTCGTCCACCAGGTCAGTGACCACCAGGTTGAGTAACTTACAGGTCCCTTCTGTGAACACACGGTTGCTGCAGAACAACAAGCAAAGCACTGAATAGGGCTATCAAGAAATGACAGGAAAACGTCACAGATCAGAAAAAATGGCAAGGGTGAAAAAGGTTTTCCCACTTGAAATAAGAACCTAAGAAGTCCTGGTTACAGGAGAGGAGCACCACTATCAATAAGACTTTGTACCCTGCAGTGACACCTCAGATCAGTCCTGACCTGCCACACAGACAGTCCTGGGGACAGGACACACCAGGCCTGTGGCTCACTGGCACCTGCAGCACACACTGAGGGCTGCAGAGTAGGAGAGAAGCTCTCAGCAGCTGCCAAAGGCAGGTGCGGGCTGCCAGTAGCCCTGCTGGTCTGTGAACATCACTGCCTCCCTCACTCTGCAGCAGGACAGCCTGTGGATTCTGCAGTGACCTGTTCCCTGTGCTGTCAGAGCTGGAAACCACATGGCTTATGTATGATCCTGCTCCTTGTTCCCTGCCTCCACTCCTCTTCTTAAAACAGGGACAACTCATTTTGCTTCCCGAGAGGCAGAGGGCAGGGGGAAGTGAATGCTGCTTGCTTACCTGGCAATGAAGATGCAGAGCAGATACACCTGATCAGGTCCTGCCAGGAGCATGACAACACTCAGAGCCAGCTTCAGGAAAAAGAGTCCTCGCACCACAGCGTAAACCCCACAGCGGCGGCAGAGCGACAGGAAGTAGAGGTTGTTGAGATGGGGGGCAATGTAGGAAACACCTGAGCAGAGACAGAGGCACAAACAGCTTGGAATTTCACTTCCCACCATGGCCCCAGACATACAGAGACAACAAGGTTGGCTATTGCCAGCAGGACAATACAGAGTAGCTCCCCCACATATACAGAAGGCTGCAGCACATTTATTCCATGGCTTTGTGGCACAGCACACACTTTCCTACAGAGGGAGACCTTCATCAACCTCATGGACAGGAAGGAAGAAAAGACTTGCCCAGAGTCATGCAGAGACTGCAACTCGGCCCTGGAGAAGAAATGAGAGAGACAGGACTGCCTGACCAGACCTGGCCTGCACAGAACCCCCTCCCAGGGTAACTCTAGGACTAATGCCCACATATCCGTGGCAGTTTGGAAAGGGTCCATATGTTGCAGAAAGAAAGGGATAAAATTCAGGGCTATGTTCTCTGCTGCATCCTGGGAACATTATCTGCAGCCTCTAGTGCTCAGAGCAATATCTCTTTAGAGTCTGGTGTCCAGCACACCAGCCTTGTCCTTACTAGAAAAGGTTCTAAGTTATTTCTGTGCCTAGAAAGGACAACTCAGAGGTCCCAGGGAAATGTGGGGTGCAGGCATGTGTGAATCTTACAGCACAGTCCTGCATGTGAGCACACCTCTCCCCAGATGGAGTTTGAGAAGAGCAAACCCAGACTCAGGCCAGGTCCTACATAACTTGGCTGCTCCCACCAGTCCCACCTGAAACTCACCAAGCAGGAAGGATCCAGTAGAGACAGAGATCTGGTCTGACAGCAGGTGCTCCAGGAACAGAGGGAAGAAGTTGCTGTTAAAATGGCAGTGAAAAACCTGTGAAGGCAGCATGCAGATGAGCTGGTCAGCAGGAACAGCAGCAAGAAATAACAGAAAAAGCTAACAGCCCTCTGAGCTCTGTTGTCCTAGGAGCCCCATGCCAAAGGACCATGCAGGATAGGTCTGGAGTACTTCAGCAGAGCAAGACCTTGGTTGTGGCATTTCCAACACTGCTGACTGAGATTGCAGAGCTGCAATGCCATCAGCCATGCCCACTTTGTGCCCGAAGTCAGCCCCACTGCCCAGCTGTACAGCACAGTGCTGCTGGGGCAGACAGGGCCAGCAGGTGACAGCAGTGACCACGAGGCTTTGAGGGAGACAGTGGCACGGCAGGAGGACATTGGTAAGGCAGTGAGGCTTGCACACAAAGATGCAGACCAGCATCAAGAGCCTGCCTGAGGGGAACTGAGGGATCCCCAGGGAGCCATGGCTGCAGCACACAAAGCTGGGCAGGCTGCCGGCATTTGGTAGTAATCACTGAAGAGGATGAAGAACAGAAATGGTAAAAGCCAGCTGGGAGATGGATCCAGCTGGACAGCGAGAACACTGATGTGAGCCTCAGGAAAACGGAAAGGGAAAGGAGACTGTGCTGACAGCCACGCCAGCAAACAGCACTCCTGAACTCATGCCCCCTGTGAGCCAGGCCCTGTGCTTCTGCACCCCATATGGGCTGCACAGAGCTCAGCCAGCTCATATAACCCAGCCTACACTGCAGAGAAAGGAAGGAGCACCCCACAGCTCACTCAGGAAGTATCCTTGGTCACAAGCAGGGAGAGTGGCTACCAGCTGCTGAATCAGCCAGCATGTGCAGGAGGCTCCAAGAGCAAGTGGGTGCTGGAAACATCTCCGCTCTTCCTGGGGAACTCACATACTGCAGAATCACCCATCTCAAACAGCCAGAGGCAGCACTCATCCTCTGAATCGCAGCGTGTCACTTCTGTGCCCACCTGGACAAGATTCATGCAGACAAACCAGAGGAAGTTGCGGTGCCGGGAGAGCTGCTGGAGATACTCTGCCAGGGTGATCCTCTTCTCCTGGGGGACGGAGAGTTTCTCAATATACAGCCTAAAGGAAAAGGAAGGATAAAAAGCAACCATAAATCCCTCACACCAACACAGAGTCCCCAGCTCTTCCTGTGTAGATGCAGAGCTGTCTCTCCTCAGCTCCCATCCCAATCTTTTGTTTTCCTGGACCAATCAAAACACTGGAGTCTACAACGACTGCTCATTGCTAGTAAGAAGCACAGGCAACAGCTTTCCCAAAGAACATCTGTCTTCTTAATACAAAATTCACATTTCTGTCCAAAAATGCATTCTCCTCTCATCAGCCATTCCAGTATAAATACATTCTTTTTCCAGGTCCCTGCAGTTAGCTCACCTGGTACATCTCATCCAGATCTGCTGCTACTACAGCATAATGTTGGCAGCTCATGACAAGAGTTGACAAGTGAGGCAGCTCAAGGAAGGAGCTGAACAGGGAAAATCAGTTTGGTGTGGCCTACCAATAGCCCAGCCACTATGAGGCAGCTGAAGTGATTAACACAGAAAGACATTCACTTGTCCAACTCTGAAGGGCACAGGCAGCAATGTGGTTTCATGCTCAAGTAGGAATGCTTTCATAAGCTGCTTCTGACATTTTACCACTCACAGGCCTCACAGGGTGCTCTAGACATGAACTCATTTTATGTTCCAAACACTGGATGGCCATATAGCAAGTTAGGTCTCTGCCTCCAGTTTGGACTAGGGCTGACACAAGGCAGTTTTGTGCCGTTTTCAGAGGAGCCAGTGTGACAGCTGATCCTGAAAACTGTATCAATACACAAGAACTAGAGACAATTAACAAATTTTGCCTCATCCTGGATCTTCTCACACATTTAGTTTGCTGCAGATCTATGCCAGGCCTTTGCCCCTGCTGAGAATTTGTGACCCTTACTCTTTCAGGGTTGATTCCTGGTCCCATTTTGCCTTCCCATCAGCCTGAAACCGCTGGCGGAGCAGCTGTGTGGACAGGGTGAAACCAACAATGGAGCACAGGGCCAGCAGGACGCAAAATATGCGAAAGGAAAAGAAGTCCTCCTTGTTCCACACTGCATAGGACATGAAGACAGACAGGGAGCCTATGGCACTGAAGAGGGAGCAGTAGAAGTTGAGGCTAGTCCTGTCTTTTGCTGAAACAGCCAGGTCTGCAAGCAAGGCATTGTGATGGAGGTCAACCATGGTGAGAAAGCTGTCATACATGCAAAGGCAAAGGAGGAACTGCAAACCAGGATGAGCCCAGGCAACCCAGAAAGCCAGGAAAGAAATGGCAAAGAGGGGGCCATTGTGGCTTAGTGCTCTGAGCCTCTTCAGAACTACTTCAGGGGAGGAAATCTCTGCTCCTGCCCTGCAACAGAAGAAAAAAAAAAATAGGTACCTGGAAAAAACTCTGCATGATCACATATTCTTGCTGTCCAAGGAAGTCATGTAAGTGGAATAGACACACATACAGCTTTTGCTCAAGTAACAACCACCCACGTCAGATACCTTCTCAGCTAATAGTGAATACACTGAAAATATGGGTTTAAGAAGATGAAAAAGAAAAGAGAGATTTTTTTTTTTCTCTAGAGCATTTCTCTCCCTGACAGTGTTGTACTGCCTGCACTTTGCACAATGTAAATTATTTTCATGAGTTTTCACTACTTGCAGGAAGCCACACCATGATTTTCCTTAAAATGTTGACATAAATATACGAGCAATGCTAATGACCAACAATACAGAGCTGTCTTGCCTCAGCTCCCATCCTGAGTTTGGGAACAACTAGTCTGAGGCATTCCTTGTGGAAATAACTGTACTTTCCCCCTTGTGCCTCCCAAACCATGTATAGAGACTCTCTAACACCCCATTAAGAGGCTTGCTCATATAGCAGGGGCTTGAGATTTTAGATGCCCATATTTTAGGTTCTGCACCACATGACTGTTAAGGGTTAGGGTCACATCCACCCAATAGGTGTGTGTGACTTTCCTTATACAGCCAAGTACTGAAACAACATTTATGACCACTGAACTCCAAAGATGCCATGAAAAGGAGGTATTTAAGAGTTCCATGCCAAATAAGCCATTCCCACATCACCATTTTAAAGCTGCCAATTTGACATCATCTTCCCCAGAGACTAAACAACTTCCCAGACTCTTCTGGAAGCCGAAGTTCACTTACTGCTGTGTGCTAAGGAACACTCGGTCACTCAGCCAGCCAAACAGAGGGTCATTGAGGCTGTTCCAGATCAGAAACACTGTCTAGGAAAGAAAACAGGTCAGTGAAACAAACCACAGGACAGCTCCATCCTGTCACCAAAGCAAGCAGTTCTGAGCTGGCAAGGTGAGCCACCAGCAGGAACTGTCCCAGCACACCTTCCCTGCCCCATCACCACTGTATGATGCCCCTGTTTGGGACAACCAGCCGTAAGGCCAGTGGTTTTCACTGCCTGTGAAACACCCCGACGTCCCCAGAGGAAAGGCAGTCTTAAGCACTAAGTCTCTGCATTTCCTGGCCCAGCTTGTTCTATTTTTATATAAGTGGGAAAAACTGAAAATCCCAAGTTAGCACTTGGAAGGCTCCCTTGCTCCCTCTCCAAAAGGGAACACTGCTGTTATAACTAACAGTTTTCACATTTCCAGACAGGAGCAGTCTTAGTTTCAGAGTTTCCTATTTGAAGAGTGCAGAAGCTGATGGAAAGAAAACTAACCTCTCCTATCCAGAAGGACAGTTTATCAATCTTGTAAACAGAGACAAAGGTGTCCACATAGTACAGGAGGAACACGTTGTGCAAAATGGAAACAAAGAGCGACAGAGACCCGTAGATCACTGCAGTGGGCAAGTGGAACAGACAAGCCAGCAGCCGCAGCCCCATGTTGGTGCAGTCAGTGTTCAGCTCCTTCGATCACCTCCATTTCAGGTGAGGTGTCTTCTCCCAACACCTACTACATCTTTGTTGGAGCCAGTCCATTGTTGCTCCTGCAGGAAAGAAAAAATAAATAAAATGAAAACAGATTCATTTTTTTAAATGAAGTAAAAGATGAATCAAGTTAATTGGTAAGTCTTTGTCTGCAGAGATCAGAATTCATATTGTTTTGAGGAGCTGCTACAAAGTGGATTGGAGGGGATTTAAGAGACTAGAAGCCGTCTGCTGCAATAAAGCTGTTTCATTAAGCTGAAGCCAGACTGTGGGCTCCTGGAGGTACGACTGCCTCCCCCTGAGCAGTCTGCCCTGTCCTTTACCCTGTAATGTTCTTTGTTATCCAGCAAGTAGACAATTAATCCAGCTCTTCAAAGGCAAGGTCACAGGAGGAATCAAGCTAGATAGCTGCAAACAACAAAGAAGCCTTCAGAAAACACACCCTGTCACTGGGATTTTTAGGTACTAATGTAAATTTTTACCCAAATAAAAATGACAACAGCTGTGACGTAATCTCATGTGCACAATGCTTTCCCCAGGCAGTCACAGCTGACTGCACCTGGGCTGGCTCAGACAGGAGTTATTTATGGCAAGCAATGCTGCTGCTTTGTGGCATGAAGAGACACAACCAGAACATGACGGCAGCAGGCACGCTGCCATCATGCAATAAAAGTGACCAGAAGTGCCTTAGCAGTTGCCCAGCTTGTTTTGAAGTGGCCTAAATCTTAGGATTTGAAATAAAGATGCTTTGGCTGGACAGCATCATACACAGAAATAAAACACATGGACACAGCAGCCTTAGTCCAGAACAAGTCACTGTATGTTCCCAAGGGGCTGAGTGTGAGAGGAGGACTCCTCACACCTGCACTGACTGGAGCTCATGGCCAGGAGGTGGGGCCAGAATTGCTCTCTTGTGCTTTTCAGGCTGAGCTCCCTCTCTCACACTTAAATTGCTACAGACCCAAGGCAAAACAAGGCACTTATGTGAGCCATAAGGATTTCTTAAATCAGAAGTCAGCTCCTCCAGCCCATGCCATCATGAGAAGCCCACACACACGTGTGCTGTTCACAGCACACCCATCAAGGGTGACAAGGTTGTTACCTTGGCACTGTCAAAAGCAAGATAAAGGGCTGTGTGTCACTCCTGTTTCAGCCCCCCAGGGTCTGCACTTACCTAACTCAGACACATCATGGGGGCTCTGCCATGTGGGATAAGACTGAACACATAGGAAATAGGAATGTATGCACCACACCAGCCTCTTGGGCTTGCAACACGAGCTGCAGCAAATCCAAGCAGGAAATCAAGCAGAAGAATAAACGTCTGGGTATGAAACCTGATGGAACGCCAGTCCCATTCAGCATTTCCCTGAAGCCATGAGTCTGACCACTTCTAGGCAAGATTAGAAAAGCAAAAAGCAAAAATAACCATCTGCTCTGCCTAGGCCAAGGAATTCCTCAGAACTAGTTCAGAAGGAGCAGGAACAGCATTTGTTCCAATCAATTACATCACTAGATTAAAACTGCACCTTGGTTCCACTCCCAGCCAAGCACAAGACCTCAACTGGATCCAACTGCAGAACCTTGTGGAGCTCAGACATCATTCTACATCCCTGCCAGGCCAAAACCCATGGCCAGAAAAAAGGAAGACACTGCTTGGAAGGGAATTCAGCCAGACAATGAACCTTTATAGACGTAATTAAAGACAGACAAGCCTCAAGGGGAAATTTCTTTTTGTATGGTCAAGAATTGGAAAGGAATCACGATGCATAAAGACAAAGGTTAAGAAGAAGGGAGAGTTAAGGCAACTGTCCTAGGGATAAGCCCTCTGTCTCCCACCAAAAGCCTTCTGTGGAGGACTGATTGAAGAGCAGATGAAGACACCAGGGTGCTGGGCCCCCTCATGGAACTGTCAGGACACAAGAACTGGGAACACTCACTGTAACTAGTAGGAAGCCAGCTTAAAGCACACAAAAATATTTCTTTACCTGGCAGTAAACACCTGACATTTGCTACCGAATGATATTAGAGAGCTGGGCAGCAGGTTCAAAGGATTAGACAAATTCATGGAAAACAGCTGTGCACAAACAGCTACTAAAGGGAACAAGGCAGTGAAATCCCCTCTAGCCACCTCAAACCAGCTGTGCAGGCTGGGGGGGGGACAAGTGGAAAGGCCACAAATGGTGCCCAGACTCATGTGCTCTCCCCCCTAAACAGCATCTCCTGTTGCCACCGTGGGGCAGGATATGGGGAGAGACAGACCAACAGTGTGACCCACTGGGGTGACCCTTACCCTGGGCTTGCCTTTGCTATCTAAAACCTGTGTGAAAGCAGAGCCTGCTCAAGACTTGGTCTTAGTGCTGCACTTCATGCTGTCACCACCCAAAAGGTGCTTCACTGAGCACATGTTGCAAACCACAGCTGTTGAAGTTTCCAGAGACACCTCATTTTGTCATATAAATGCTACAGCACTGTTCAAAGAGAGTGAAGTTCCACTTCCTTTCTTTCTGCTCCCTCACAGATGTGCAACCCCTCCAGCCAGCTGATATTTGCAAGTGATGTCACTTTTGCTAGTCATTAGGTCATTTGATAGATATTTTTCCCTCCTCATCTGCAAATGTGCAGTTAAAAAGAAACATGTCACAGTTGTCTGTAAAAAGCAGTTTTTACTTCTACACCCAAAGCACTGTGTTATTGCCACACTGCTATTTTCATAAGCATTTCCTTGGGTTGGAGAATTACTCATGGAGTATGTCAGAACTTTTCAACATGAGGCTGTAAGAAGTAATGGGAAAAGGAGCTGCAGGAGGGAATAGCCATCATTCATTCATACTGAACCTCTAACACAGTCATAAAGCAACAAACTCATAAATTAAAAAGAAATAAGTCTTTATTTGAGAAACTTCCTCCTCCACATTTGACATCTGGCTCCTGCCAGTGACGTCCACAGATCTTATCTTCCTGAGGAGGATGTTGGAATACTGGCTACCAGGAAAGCACTGCTTTTGTTTGAGAGTGCTGGCATACAGCTGTGTCTGGAACACACCACAGCTTGGGGCTCACACATCTGCTCTGAGTTCCTAGCCAGCCCACAGCTGGATTCTCGAGTCCTCGTGTCCCATGGTGATTCGGCAATGCCTTGGCCTTACAACAAGGCTGAGCTCCAGCCTTCCCCAGCTGAAGCCACTTGTAGTGAGCCAGCAGCAGAGCCATACATGTGAATCTTGGCTCAAGTCAGCCTTTTAAGCGTGGCCAGATGATTTTTGTGTGCTGAAGCTGCCACTCAGCAACCTGAAACAGCCATCTGCAGACCTGACCGCAGTACCAGGATGACTCTTTTATTCATTCTCCCCTGTGTGTAATGCAGGCTGGAACATCCCAAAGAATAGTCAGGATATGTCTGTGCTTGCTTGAGCTGCCACTACACTGCCTCTGCTGCATATTCTGGGTTTTGAGGGGCTTAGTAACGGAGGGCCAAATACACCAGCTCTGTATCTCTGCAACTGCCACAAATAAACCCACCCAGCACCTGAGAGAAAACCCTACTTACAGACATTTGTCACAGCCAGACAGGGCCAGGCTGCTGGCAGTCCAGCCCCATTCACAGGGAAGCTGGGCTGAGCTGCACCTGTGAAAGAGCTGATGCCCTGGGACTTGTCCCAGCAAAATGCCTGCTGCTGGGCACATCAGTTCTTCCCAGAGCCTTCAAGTGACAGTCACAGATGTCCTTGTCTGGTCAGGGCTATCCATCAGTGATGAGCTCATTTTGGGAGCACAGACCAGGTTCTGCACACTCCTTCCCTCCCATGTGTGGTACCCCAGGACACCTCCACAACACAAGACATCTCAGAAGGTCCTTACCCCACAAAAATACCTGGATTCTGGCAGAACTTTGTCAGTAAAATGAGAAATCCCTCCACAGAGCTATTTGAATGAATGAAACCATGAATGAAAGAGCCCCCCATTTAAACAAAAAAAATATCTCTCAAAATCTAATTTCTATCTCAGGAAAGCTCCTTCCTACATACACACTTCACAAAATTTAGGCTCCTCTGACAAAACTTTGATCTTGTGCACCCTTTTAGAGATGAACATAGCTCCAGTGCTCTCAGTTTCTCTACTCCATACTTCTGAAACCCTCGTAACACCCTCGGATAATCCCTCAGTAACAAGGACTCTTGAGGGAACACTAAACACAGTCCTGTGTGAAACATGAACACCCGGCAGCAGGCTCCCAGCAGCCTGATATCCGATGGGTGAAGGAAGGAAACCTTTGAAACCAGCAGGATCAGGCATGGAAACATGACTGGAAGAGGTTATGAGGGCGTTTCCCAGTACTGTTTACCAATTCAACAATCACTGTGCATCATGAGGTTAAGTAATATCCTTCTTGTTACAAGCAATCATGTGCTTCCATCACTCCTGCTGAGTTCAGACACGCAAACACAACTGCCACACAGACAATTAACACCTTGAACCAGCTGGTAGCTGCCACGGAGCTGTGCTCCAGCTGAGCAATCTTGTTCAATCAGATCTCGTTCCCTAATGAGAACACAAGGTTTGTCAATATAGAGATAACTCGGAAGATATCGCCGTCGTGGAACTTGGCAAGGCTTTTACCTTAACATCACGCAATATCCTGTGTCTAAGGAACTCATTATTTTACAGCATAAAGGAAGTGTGTTAGATGTATTAAAAAGATTGTTCCTGATCATTTGCTGTCAATATAAGATCTAATCTTATAGTACACTCACAGCACTAGGATAGGAACAATTGCCAGGTAATTCTGGCCTTAAGTTACAAAACTAGAAGTAAATTTCAAATCATCATTGAAAACAAGCCCCAAGAGCTGGTTCAAAGGAGATACAAGGGGGATTATCGAACACATCCTGCCTGCTCTTTGCTAAGACTTAACAGGACACTCCAGGTGAGAAGCAACTTTTGCCTCTGTGCCAAGTGCAGCCACCAGGAGTTCCTGCAACACAACTTCCCGGGAACAGGGAGTTCCTTCACCTATGCAAACCTTTCAAAGCCACCGTCCCTCCGCAGGGCCCCAGCTGCAGCCACACGCCACTGACCGGGCCACCAAGTGCAGCTGTGCCGCCCCAGCGGGACAGGAGCACCGGGAGCCGGGCTGGAGATGGGGACACCGTGCCTTCGGACATGCCCAAGCAGCGCTGCCATTCACCCCCTGTGCCCCATCCGCAGGGACCCTCCATGCTGACGGGAGCCCTGGCAGAGGAAGGGGAGGCCGGGCAGAGGCACCGCCATCCTTCCCTAAGGGGCTCTCCAGAGGCACCGCCATCCTTCCCTGGCGCGCTGTGCCGCAGGCTTCATGGAGCTGGGTTGAAGCCTGCCAGGTGAGAGGAAGGCGTAACAGGGACACCAGAGCCACGTGGCACACTCCGGGGTAAGAGGGCAATGCCAGAGCCGCCTCTCCTCTCTGGGAGGCAGACCCCGCCGGCTCCAGGGCACCGACACCGGGGAGCGACGGCACCCCTCGGCCCAAAGTGGGATCATCCACGATAACAGAGGGAAGTACCCGCCAGGGCTCTACCACTGCAGGGAGGGGGGGGACATCCCTACTCCGCAAAGGCGCCCCCACTGGGGGTAATGTCTCCTCCACCCTACCCGAAGCACTTTACTGAGCGGACGAGGGGCCCACCACCCCACCACAGTGCAAACAGGGAGACAAGCCAGGGCCGGCGATGGGGCGGGAGAGACGCCCGTC
>VYXF01012754.1:2206192-2236836 GCA_013397295.1 Polioptila caerulea
ACTTGATGTGGTGTTTTTTTTTTTTTTTTTTTTTTCGCCCAAGGTGTAACAGAGCTTGAAAATGGAGCAAAGGAGGATGGTAGTCTGAAGAGACAGATCAGCTAGGATCTCTTCTCCCTTTCTGGTCTTCAGTTGCTCCTGGAGAGTTGGAGGCTGTCAGACATTTGCTTCCAAGACCAGGCCAGCCTCTGGCTGCTGGTACTGGAGAAACAAGAGAAGGAGGAGCAGGTGGAGCATAGTATGGTTTGAGTTGGAAGGGAGTGAAAGATCACCCAGTTCCAGCTTCTCTGCCATGGACTGGGGCACCTTCCACTACACCAGAGTTCTCAGAGCCCCATCAAGCCTCACTTGGAATGCATCCAGGGATGGAGCATCCACATCTTCTCTGGGCAGCCTGCCCTAGTGCCTCACTACTCTCACAGTAAAGAATTTTAATTTCTAATATTCAAGTTGAGTTCACTCTCCATCAGCTTAAAACCATTCTCCCTTGTCCTATCACTGCTTGCCCTTGAGAAAATTCCCTTGCCAGCCTTCTTGGAGACCCCCTTTAGGTACTGGAAGGTGCTATAAGGTTTCCTTGGGAAGAGGAAGGGGAGAAGAAACTGGGGATTGGACTCCTTCCTCAAGTGGTACCACTTGATGTTGGTATTTGGAGTTGGTTTTCTTAAGCATCTGGCTTTTGACACCTTCCAGCCAGCAGATGGCCTGACAAATTATCACCTTCTGGGCAAACCCTGTTTTTCCAGAAGCAGTGTCTGCTTTTACTTCCTGGTAAGTGTGGGACAGGATCAGGCAAGCTGCTACTGGTATTCTCAAAGCTCTCTTCTCCTGTACATGGATTTGTCATGCTGAAGGTCAGTATGAGCAGCAGGCAGTTGTGTAATGGTGGGGGTAAACTGCATTGTCAGCCCCTGGGAGCACCAGAGTGCAGCTCTGAGGGGCAGGCCAGGAGCACTGTGCCTCCTGCATACCAAAACCTTGTTGCCACACACCTGAGCATTCAGAGCAGTGCTGGGCCCTGCAAGCCAGGAGCTGGGGCTCAGTGCCTTGTGCCTGTGCAGGTAAGGCTGTGTCTGGGCCGTCTGAGAGCTCTGTGCTGGGGAGCAGGCAGGGACAGGGCAGCTGTGCTGTGCAGCCTGGCAGAGGCCACCCAGTCAAGGCTTGCCCTGCCGGGTTTGCAGACTTCCTCCGGGGCTGTGAAGTCTTGTGTAGGCTGTCAACACACTCCTCCCTGGTGATCTGCTTCCAGGGAAATGTATTTGCTTCTGTGGTGGGGCATGTGACAATACTGCCTGAAGCACTTCTAGCCCTGCTAGTCCTCATCTTGTTCCCCCTTCTTATCTCTTCAGTTTGCTTCCTCTTGTGGGTCATCCCGCCTGGCTGAGCCACCAGCTTGTTCCCCTTATCTTCCTTCAGTGTCAAATCAAAGCAATTAGTAGCTGTGCTCAGGCTGCCTTGTGATAAACCCCCAGTGATTCAGATGGCCTGTCAGTCCTTCTTGCAGATGCCAGGAAGACCTGGGAGCAAAGATGCTGACAGCCAAAATGCATGGTGCTACAGAAGCTAGCATCGACTAGATGTGAACAGTTTCTGCAGGGTTGTCCTTAGCTGGCATGGAGCTGCACACTGACCCAGCAGCAGGGGTGTGAGCTGGGCTTGCTTTGTTACATACAATGGATGCAATCTGCACACTCTGTGCAGATCACTTGCTCTGAAATACTTCACAGAAGTGTGGATCTCAATAGGGATGCATGGATGAGCTATTTAAAGAAGTGCTGAGATTGGTTTTCAAGATGACACCATTTATTCAACATGCCCACCTCATGCTGCCATTGATGTACAACACCCCTTTGGATTTTTGTGATGGTTCTGAGCAAGTTAGGCAAGTAGGTTGTGGACTTTGTTTCATTTCCTCCTATCTGATGGTTATGATGGGCTTTGTCTCCAAGGCTGCAAGTCTTGTTTAATGGTGCTGCCTGGTCTTGACTGAATACTCCAGTGCTGTTCTGCTATTCCCTGGGTGTGGGGTGAAGGCTTCTACCCCTGAACTCTTGATAAAAGTAGGCTTGAGCTAGTTAGTGCACATTATGAGCCTCTAGGAACAGGAGGAACTTGGGCTGGTTAAAAAGAAAAACCTCCATTTTGCAGTACCCAGCATTGCTTGTGCCAGGCAACTCTTAGGGGACAGCTGAACTTTCATCTCTCTTTCTTGGTCAACATCTGTGGGAGAGGCAACTAGTTAAGGCTGAAGCAAGAAGAGTCCACATGATCTGAACTCCATGAAAAAAAAAATCCAATTTGCTGCTGTGCAAGGTCTTTTCCTGTCTCTGATAGCAAAGTTGTTTTTTTGATGGTTTTTTTTGTTGTTAAANAGGCAACTCTAGTTAAGGCTGAAGCAAAAAGAGTCCACATGATCTGAACTCCATGAAAAAAAAAAATCCAATTTGCTGCTGTGCAAGGTCTTTTCCTGTCTCTGATAGCAAAGTTGTTTTTTTGATGGTTTTTTTTGTTGTTAAAAAAAAAAAACAAGCCTATGCTATATACAGCTTCCTTTCCTGCCCTAGGGGAGAAAAT
Source organism: Polioptila caerulea (assembly GCA_013397295.1). Lineage (NCBI taxonomy): Eukaryota > Metazoa > Chordata > Aves > Passeriformes > Certhiidae > Polioptila > Polioptila caerulea. The sequence continues at coordinate 2,208,767 of VYXF01012754.1, forward strand.
AATGAGTCATGGGAGGACATTGCTTCATGCCCTGGAGGGTGCTTGGATATCTGGCAAGGGCAGGCTAGGAGCAAATTCAGCTGTAGGTCAGAGTTGCTCAAGGTAAATGCACGATTAAATGTGAATGGTAATTAGTGAGACCAGAAGGAGAAACCTGTACATGAGAACTTGTCAGAGGAAATGTAGATGTGCCTGGATTTTGCTCTAGAAATAAACAGTAGATACAGCTCTTGTTTGCTTATCAGAGTAAAAGCAGGGCTTTGGGAGGATGGGGAGCGAGTCAAGGATAGTGGAGGATCTTTTTATTTGTTTAAGATTTCCTTGTCTGGGTAGGATGGCAGTTGACATGACTGCAGCTGGGCTGGGCTGTTGCCTCTTTCCTTTCTTTGCCTGCTTGCTTTGTTTCTTTCCCTTGTGCCTGCCTTCCCCATTTTCATGCCTGCTCAAGGGCCTTCAGCTCCTGGCAGTGTCTTGCTGCCTCCCAGCACTGCAGACACAAGTCATGAGGATATGAGATTGACTCTTCTGCCCTCAGTGGCCTTTATGTCAGCTTGTTCTCATCTTTGCAACTCCGAGATGTGTGGGTTAAATGATGTCTTGCAGAGCAGCTAACAGGCAGTCACTGGCAATGCAGCTCACTTGTTCTTGGTAGATTACTACCCCTGCAAGCTGTGGGGAGCTCCTTGCATTAATTATGAATTAGTTGGCATGCTTATGGTGCTAAGTGTATCTCCTTATTCAGCCTGAAACTTATATAACCAATATAAATGGTTTCCTCTTCCCTTTCTGTCCTCACAGCTTTTGAGACTCAGCAACTGCTCCAGAGAAGTGTCCCCTGTGTAAAACCCCAGGCTCCTGTACAATGTACCAGCCCAGCTTTGTGCCACGGGAATATTACCCAGCCATGCTCCCACCTTCTGCCTACGCCTACCCACCACTGCGGCCTGGGAGAGCAGAAGACATGTCCAGCTCTGTGGTGTTCCCTCCCATCCACATGCACAACTTCTACAGTCGACCCATCACCTTTGTCAGCTACCCTGACTATGCAGGAGGGCAGGTGGAGTATCATCATCTCTATAGTGCCTCCAATCCCTACATCCATCCATACCACCCCTGGCACTTCCCTCCTATGGTCCCTATCCCTCTCTACAATCCCTATGCAAACTACCATCCCTATGCTGCCTGCCAGAGGTCAGATCAGTATCGAGACACATGGCCAGAAGGCTTCACAATGAGAGGGGAGCTTCAATGGGGGAAGCTTGGAAAGGTGTTTGGGCCAAGGAAAGAGCTCCCAGAATTTGTGAAGGATGATCTCCGGAGGGTTTATGGCACCTACCCCCGGACCAATGTTTCCATATCCTACCGGAAAGGAGAGTTCTTGGTCAAGGGAGACCCCAAGACAGAAGACCAGGAATATGCAGTGGAGAAAAAGGTCATCCAGCAGGCTGTGACCCCCAGTGCCAGTGAGGCAGATGACAGCAGTGAGGACCGGAACCGTAAGAAGAAAAAGCGACTGAGACGTTGAGGTAGTCAGATACCCTATGGACTGATGCCCCAGTGCCCTCATGGGAGCCAGCTGGCAGCTGGTTTTGGTGTGGTTGGCAAGTAACACAAGCAATGGATGCCACCATTCCTGTTGATTTCTTTTAATTGCTCCCCATTCTCTGCAATCTTATGGCAGATTTACCCTTTTTGATGCACAATGCCCATCCTGTGAAGAAACCACATGACACTCGGCTGCTGGATCAGCTCATTGGTCCTGGTTTTGAAATGAACATTTGATTTCCACTGGTTTGGTTGACTGATCACAGCCTGGTGGGGGATCTGGTGGCTGCAGCCCTTGATCAGAGAAGATGAGCCTCTTCCTACCTTGTCCAGGGGAAGGGCCTGTAAGCTGGTTCTCTTCTTGGAGAAATTAAAGCTGAATTTCTTTCAGGCTGAGGGCAGTGAAGGTCCCAGAGGACACAGGGGTTCTTGAACACTCTAAAGAGCAATTGTCTGCATGTCTTATTGCTGCTGTTTATGACCATATTATTGTGCTTTTTCACTGTGGGAGGCCTGTATGCAGCACTTCCCTACACTCTGGTGTCCCCATACTCTTACACTTGATAATGTGGTACTCACTACTCCTGGTCACATGTCCTGATTGAAACTGCTGTTGAGGCCCTGCTCAGGGTCTGACTTGGCTCTGATTGGAGGTGCTGGCTCTCCAGTGAGCTTACTGGAGTTCTGTGGCTCACAGCACTTCCATAGCTTGGTGGTTGAACTGGAAGAGCTGTGCTAGAAGCCTGGAGGGCTGTGAGGGACTGGGTCTGACTTACTTGCAAACTTCTGTACCTTTTAAATGACTATAAACAATAAAAAAAACCAAACAAATGCAATGGCTTATATTTCTGATTCTTAACTACCTATCATCAGTCTCTTTTGTGAACAACTTGTAATCAGATCCGGCACCTTTTTGTGAAGTTAGGGATGGCTTCTGCCATGGCTCATGCCCAGTGATGGTGGTTTGTCCTGCTTGGCAGTACCCTGCCTTGCCCTAGTTTGTTTTCTGTCAGCTTCTCTAGGGACAAGCAGGAACTTCATAAGAATAAAAGAGAAATAGGGGACCTTCTCTGTTCCTCTGTAGTCTCCTAGTGTCCCTCTGACCTCCCACATGGGAGGGAATGGGATGTTACCCATGTGCATAGCAAAGGAGAGACTGTGAGGGTGAACTTGGAGGCCCTTGATTGTCCTGAATTGCTATAAAATGAAAGCAAGTGGATTTCTGGTTTTTTGGGTTTTTTTTGTTAATGCAACAGGTTTTGTTTAACCAATTATCTAAATGTCTCGGCAACTGTCTGCATTTCCCCTTCTCCATTGAGCTTCTTGGAAATGTGTTAACTCTGTTGCCAGACAAAGCTGCAAGAGAGCTGAACCAGAAAAACTGCTGTAGAAACCTTGGATCAAACTGATGCTCCTTGGCTGTGTGGCAAACAGTGGCAGTGGGACTTGCAGAATGGGCTAGAAAAGGCCTCCATTAATGACTGCTGGCTAATCAGTCGTGCTTTTGGCTACATAGTGTAGAAAAAAGGCGGCAGTTCCTGCTGGGTTGATTGTTTGTTTTTTGAGGTATTTTAATCTCTTCCTTGGCTGAGCAGACTGTCCTGCTCAGTTAGAGGTGTGCAGTTAAATGTCGCATCAGCCTTGCACTGGTGGTGCACTCCCTGTCCTTCCAGCAGCAGCTTCTTTGGGCAGTGAACACAAATTTCATGTGTTAGATCCTTGTGCAGTGGTGCAGCACCTCAGTGGGGTGTGAGAAGGAGTTTCTTCCCCATCCTGTGGAGCTGTTGTGGGACACAGCTGAGCTGTCAGAACTGGATGCTGCCTGCCATGGGCAGGGGCTGGTTTAGGTGAGATCCTGGAGGAGGTGCAAACCAGCTCTTCCAGGCAAGGTGAGAAGAGCATGGGGTTTGGCATACAATTATGTTGAAATGCTACATAAATTACAAGGACTTGCACAATAACTTATCCTAAATGCCATTCCTCCAGCTGTTAGGTTTCTGGTGGCAGCATGACACTGTGTTATAGTGGAAATGTCCCCAAAACTCAAGGGGACAGCCAGGCTCTCCCAGAGGTATGTGATGGATGGGTGAATATAGAGCCTGTTGTCTACACAAATAGCTTCTCTAAGTATGTGTGTCTGCTAGGGTCATCTCCAGGGCCTCTGGGGAGACAGAGGGCATAACCCTTAACTTTACCCATCCTGTCCTGTTTATCTTCTCCAAAGGTTTGTTTGGTTTTGCTGCCTGGACTGAACAGGAGATTGCTGGGCACACCCAGGCTGTTGTTCTGACAATGTGTATTTTTAGCAGAGGCTCACAATTGCATGCAGTACATCAGGAGGTAGCAATGTATTTATTTTCTCAAGTGCCATTTCACTTCCAGAGGGAAGAAAACATTCTATAGTTGGGCTTTTTTTCCCTTGGGGGAAGATGTGCCACAAACCTCTAGTAGCTCTCTGATAACAGATATTTCTGTGGTGGCTGTAACTCCCCTCCATCCCTAATCTGGCCTCTGTGCAGGAGCAAAGATTTACATATTCCTTGTAGGAAGAGCTTACAGTTGCCTTCTCTTCCTGAAGGTTCTTGAGGCTCAGTTGCTGCCCAGCTGCAGAACTGAATCCACAGGGCATTTTGGAGGCTTTAACGCCTATGGAATTCAGTTCTCAGAGCCAAGCAGCCAGTGCGAGTCAACTTCCCCTGGCTCCCGCCAGCTGTGTCTCCATCTGCAAGGGGGGAAAAAACAGCAAAGAGCTCATCATGTCTTTGACACAGGACAGGCACTGAGCTGACACAGATTTTTGCAACTGGAAGCTGCCACAAGAAGACGACTCTGGCACCTCTCATCCCAGAGGCAGCACAGACAGATGCAGCTTTCTTTGGAAACTTTGCTCAAGTTGGCTGGCTCTTTTTTTTTTTTTTTTCCACTGCTTCAACATATCCTGTTGTTTGGAGTCACTGCAAAGCTTCAGGTCAGCCTGAGCTCTGCAACCCTGCTAGAGCTGTAAGAGAAACACCATTTCTGCCAGCTGGGGCTGGTATTGGCAGGTACATTGAGAATCCCCTATGCATTTGCCCCGTGTGCAGGTGTCACACATCCCTTGGTCTAAACTGCCCTTCAGTGTGTGTGTCTGAAAAGGGGCAAGCTGTGCCATGGGGATGCACAGTCCTGGAGGAGCAGCCCAGCACTCCCAGGCACTGACCCTCTGCTCCATTCATACTGAAACCAAAGCCCATGGGGACCCCTTGAACTAGGAGGTACCAGCTGCTTTGTGGAGCAGGTGCTACCGTGGGTGGACTATGAGCTGCAGGGACTTTCTGCCCATTTGGGAGTGGGAAGGGACAAAGGTTAATTCTGTGTAAAATGAAGAGTGAAAGGCCTTTTCCAGATAGATCAGAGAGTAGGTTCAGGGAGGGATTGGTCTCCGTCTGGGTCAACCAGGGACTTGCTAGTGCATCCCACAGCTGTACACATGCCTGCCCTTTGCTGCCCACTGCCCCCACCCTCTGGTTTGGACTGCAAAGCTCATGTGCATGGAGGGGAAGACTTGAGAGACACAGGGGGATTCCCCTGAACACCCACAGATATGCTGATGCTGCCAGCAGCTTTGGGCAGCCTCACCCCCCAGAAGATGTTCGCTTTCAAACCTGGGGACTGAGCTAATGGCTGAAAAGCTTTTCCTTGGCTCAGCAATAGTTTGGCACAGTTGTTATGACAGTGGCTGAGACAGGAGTAAGCACCAGGACAGGATTCCAGCCCCTTGCCTGTATGCCAGCAGCGCAGAACAGCTGCCCTTGGGTCAGCAGAAGAGACGGGAAATGACACAGTTTGGAGCACGGGCAAAGATTTCAATGGGGGAAGCACTGAGCAACTGCCGCACGAGCAGTGAACTCCGTGATTGCTCAACGGCTGGCCCAGGGCTCTTTTTTAATCCCTCCGCTGGGAATTACAGTTCAGTTGGGGCAGCATGAACTCACCATCCTGATGCACGTAGCAAAGGAGCCAAACCCTGTTGCAAAAGCTGAGGAATCCCAGGCTGAAAGTGCCAGCTCTGGTGTATCCCAGGGACCACGTGCAGCGGTACCACAGGGGCTGCCTGGAGGGGCAGCGGTGGAGGGAGATGGGGTAAAGCAGAGGTCACCACCCTGCAGCAGGTGCTCAGGGTCAGAGAGTCAGCTCAGGGACTCAGCTGTGCACTGTGCAGGTTTTCAGACCACTGTGACTTGGCAGGGAGTTTTCAATAGCTCTGAGCTCCTCAGACTCTGATCTCCCTCCTCCACCTCCCCCTGCTCTGCAGGCAGTCACCTGTGCAATTGAGCAGGCAGGAAGGCAGCCTGCCAGAGACATTGCAGCCACATGGAAGCACCTGCCAGCATGAAATGGTAGGGTTGGGATATTTTGGGGTTTCTTGTTGTCCATCTCATGCCCATGGGTGGTTACCCTGCAGTCCTTTGTGATTTGAGAACATGGAAAACCTTTGTATTCCTTTTTTCAAGACATAAAACTCTCCTCTGAGGCATTTACCTCACATTATTGATGGCTGTCTGATTCAAAGTGCCATCCATCTGCCTTCATCCCTCTGCTGCTCTAATCAACCACTGCTTTCAGAAACTGAAAGGTGCAGGCTGAGGAAAAGCCTTCCTCCTCATCTTCCTCCATGGGCTGATTTGCAAAGAAAGGGGAAGGGTTTCAAGCAGACAGGCAAGTGAGCCGGATGGGGATCAACACCAACAAGCCTGCCCTGATGGTCCTCCTTCCCTTGCTCCATGGCCCAGGGAGCTGATGTGGGTGCTGGGGCTGAGTGGGACAGCCCAGCAGCCATCTGGCACCCCAGAAGCTCTGCCTTTGCTCCTTGGTTTTCCTGACCCAGCTTTGTCCCGTGTTCCTTCACCCAGGCAGGACTAGGGCTGAATTTGGCCCTTCGTATTTGGGATTATCCCTTGCCCCTAGGGGGTCTGCACTGCAGTAGGGTGCCAGGTAATACCCTTGAGGGCAGGGATGAATGGAGGTGTGAGAGCCACCTCGGTGATGGGTATTCTGCTGGTGTGAAAGTGCCCTGCCCTGGCCTGACCCTGTGTTTTCTGGAGGCTGTATCAGGGTCAGGCTGCAGCACTACTCTGTGAGGTGACCATTGCCCCAGCTCAGCCCCGGGGCGGGAGGGGGAATTGCATCAGGCAATTCCCCACCTCCCACCTTTGCAGGTGGGGGTTCATAGCCCCACTGAAACCTGCCTCCCCCGACCCTGGAGCAGGAGCCCTTGGCCAAAAGTTTGAGAGCTCCTCAAGGCTCCTGACCTCAGGCCAAAATGATGGTGAGTCAAGAGACACTGCAGACAACCAGATGCCCAGGAGGATACTGTGGGGCTTTCTCTGTGGAGCACGGCAGAAATGGCCACATGAGCAGATTTCCCCATGGCAAGCCCCGCTGGAGGCGATGCAAGGACGCAGAGGAGCAGGAGCTCACTCGTGGCCAGCCCAGCCATGGGAGAGCTGCGCCGCGCCGGTTCAGCCCTGAGCTGCCAGAGGCTCTGCGCTCTTTGCGGCGCTCGCTCTCCGCTCCCTCCCTCCTGAGGGTACGCGGGACAGGCGGGAGCGCTGCCCTCTCCCTCGCTCCTGGGGGAGACAAAGCACAAGCCACTGCTCCAGAGGGGACGTGACTCCCAGGCAGCTCCAGCGCTCAGAGGCTAATGATTTACTGCTTTACGTCTTAAAAAAGCAGCAGCGCCCTCCTTTTGGCATTTCCAGCTAATTATCCCGGGAGTTACTAATTAGCTAGGACGTGCCTAGGCCCAAGCAGCGGAGTCCTGTGGGTGCTGCACAGCCACCGGTACGGCGCTGACATGGTGGCTGGAGCATTATTCCAGGGAGTTTCACTTTGTCTTCCCGGGAAGTTTGTACGAACGTGCCCCGCGCCGTTTAAAGTATGAGAAGCACGAGTCCGGTTTTGCAGGTTACCAAAAAGAAGCCACGGATAGAAGTGAAGATGCTCGTGCACACAGCCGCTGTCTGACCCCTGCTGTGCGCCTCCCGCCGCCGGGAGCGAGTGCGCTGCCATCGACCGAGAGGCGTCACCGCGTCCCCAGGGCTCGGCACGGTCAGAGCCGCCCTCTGAGCGCCCGGGTTGCGGCTCTCTGGGGAGAGCAGCAGCCAAGAAATCCCCTCCTTGCAGCCACACCGGTCCCCCCGCTCCGGCGCAGACCCTCCCTTGACCCCGGCACTCACCCGGCAGCTCCGGCTCCCGTCGAGGCGGGTCTGCGGGCGGCGGGGCCGGAGGCACTGTTAAATATTGCAGCCGACTTACTCACTTCTCTTCCTGGACGGCAGCGCAGAGTTTCCACCCACTTCTTTCACCTTTGGTTTCCAGGCTTTCTGAGAAAAGGGGAAGCCGTGGGAGGGAGCAACCGGCATCCCCGTGCCAGGGCCACGGCCCCCAGCAGCCTCTCCTTCCCGGGAAGGGGCGGATGCCAGAGGGGGCCGCTTTCCCGGGAACTGCGGCGTGGCTGAGAATGCCTTGTGCTCGTGGCCGAGCACTCCACGACCCTCTTGGGTTGGGCAGATTTTCCTCCCCAGCCAAGTGGAAGGGGCACCTGAGTGCTGCCTCTATGGCACAAGCTCGAGGGTGGCTGCCTGACCAGCACAGCCTCCTCCTTTGGGAGTGAAAATCCCCCCAGTACTCAGACATACCTTGGCCTCACCCCACCAAAGCCCATTCAGTTCCTTCTTTAACACGTAGTGCCTCTGCAAGTGTGGACAGTGCCAGAGCTGGGGTCACACACATCACTGACACCTGTGATGAGCTGTGTCCGTCCTCAGCCCGCAGAGCCCTGCCAGTAGCAGGTGCTGCCACGGGCCTGGGAATGTGCCAGCCAGAATTCCATTTGGCAGCCAGTGTTTCATCCAGTCATGCCCATTGGCACCACAGGGAGCTGGCTGCCCTCCCTGAGGACATGGACAGCTGACGTTCCCTGCGTCATTGTGGCCAGGCAAGTAGCCCCCACAGGCTGCTGCCAGCTCTGGTGGCTGAGCACACGTGTCTGGTGGGACTCCTTTTTCCTGAAGTCCCATTCTCCAGCATTCTGTCAGTGCCACCAAACGCACAACGATTGTTTTTGCTCAGAAGTGACATCAGTTTCCCCAGGGTTCCCCTCTGCCAGCAGTCTGGAAATGAAAATCTGGGGCCCCAGCACTGGCTGTGGCACTGAGCTGATGGTGGGGTGAGCACCACTGCGCCTTCTGTGCCGTGGTGAACAAACGCAGAAATAAACTGGCCAATCAATTGATGGGGAATGGCGAGATGCCTCACATGCCTGGCTGCCTGCACTGCCCTGCCTGGGCTTGACAGCTGCCCCGCAGCTTCAGAGAAAATTTACAGAGTGGTTTTGTCTTTTGGGAGCTGCCATGGTTTACCCATGTTTCTGGAGTGGGAAGCACCTGGAAGAGGGTGCCTATCATGGAGGTGACCAAGATGGAGCCACAGTTTTATCAATGCAAGCTCCCAAAGCAGTCAACATCAGCAGTTCAGGGCCTTGCAGTATATTTTCAGGTGGTTGGGTGTGGTTTGGCTGCACATCTCTACTTTGCATGACCACCACTGTCTGCCCCTTAGCTCTGTCAAGGGGCTGGACAGGAACTTTGGCATGTGGATCTGTGACCTGAAATATCTCTGATTTCTCGAGGTGGGGTTGCCCTCCTGCTCACCTGCTGCAGTCCCACCCAAACATGACACAGCTTAGGAGCACCCAGCACTCCCTCCCCACAGCCAACACTTTTGGCAGCTCTCAGTGCTACACTGGAGGGCTGGAGATCTCCCTGCTCCTTCCTTACTGCCTGCTCAGCTCTTCCAAGGCAGCACTGCAGCATCAGGGCTGTGACACTGATGTCCCCACTGGGAATGGGGCCTGGACAAATCCCTCCCGAGCTCTGGCTGCATTGCTTGTCCTTGCTGGGGTCAGACCTTGGACATCCCTCTGGCTACTGCTCCTGATACCTTCCCCAGGATAAATGTTGCCCCCAGAAGGGTTATCCCCCTTCCCAGTACCATGGCTGGCTTGGCCACTTCTTTGCACCCCTCTCCTTGGTACATGGGTCCCCCACATGCTCCATATGTATCTGCCTCCTGGGAAGGGTCTGGTGAGTTCCTGAGTTGGAAAACCACTGGGGAACAGGGGAAGAAGCAAAGAAGCAGGTAAGAGAGAGGCACAAATAGGGCAAACAGGGAAGTCACTGCAGGCTTGATGCCAAGGGGATGGGCATCAGGGCATCTCAGAGCCTGCATGGGTGGGAGGAAGGGAATGCACAGTTTTGCTGGTGAACAACTTTGCCAGCTCACACGATGCAGGTTGTGGGAGGAAGAGGAGGAAGAATGTGCTTGGAGGGACTGCTTGAATCCCAGTTTTTATAGGTCTGTTTGGCAAAGGTGAGCAAGCAGAAGCAACCTCTGGGGTCACGTGGGACCCATTCCTCCCCCGTGACATTGGCACAGTTGAGAGCTGATGCTGTTCCTGTTCTCCAGATTTCCCTGGTCTCCCTTCAGCCAAAGGCAGCAGGTGTGAGTGAGGAGCAGCCTGGCCCAGCCCCATGCGGAAGGACAGTGGCTTGGCATTTATGGGGGAGGGGGGGAAAGCGGGAGCCTTCTGCAGCCTCACTGTGCTGGGAGCATGGCTAGGCACGAGGGGTTTGCCCTTGTTGGGGGGTCCTGTGGGAGAAGGGGTAGGGGAACTGCCCCTGTAAGGCTGGGAACTGGAGGGAGAAAATCCACCTTCCAGCTCTGGGCAGGGCGCAGAAGAAGAGAGAGCAGCTGGCTTTTCCTACCTACCCAAAGAAATTAGGTTAAAATCCCCCATCTTTGATCTCCTGTGACTGCAGAGAAAGCCAGGCAGCAGGACCAGGGTGTGGTTTAGTGCTCAGAAATAAGCCAGCAATTAGAACACCTCGCAGTGTTACTGCTGAAAGCAGAAAGTAGCCTTAGGGAAGAGATGAAGTGTGCTTTCCGAGTGCCTGAGCCCCACAGCACCGTGGGGTTTTGGATGAAAGCTAATGCAGCTGCTCCTGGCCCCGGGGCAGGACACTGGAAAGAGGACCAGTGAAATGTCTGTAGCCGCCGGGAGTGTCCCAGCGGCAGCCACTGCCCCTGGGGCTGGAGTGGGACAAGGGCTTTCATGGCTGTCTGAGGGGGTCTCCTGCTGGGAGATTCACTCTCTCCCCGAGGCTGCTCTAGGCTGCAGGCCCAGGCTGGGCACAGCAAGAAGGCTGCGGCTGGAGGTGCTGGGAGGCACCAGCCGCTGTTTGGCCCTTTAGTAGAGAAACCCACAGTAGTGTCCAGACCCAGGGTCATGCCCAGCCAGCACCTGCTGCCCTTCCCCAGGCTGTTTCTCTCAGGCATAGACTCACAGAGGTCTAACACAGAGCTAATTCCACACTTCAGCCTTAGCTGAGGCTCAGTCCATCTCCAGACTTAAACCTACAAACATCAAGCTTTGCGAGATTTAGTGGGCCTTGTGTGTCTTTTCTCTCTCCCCTAAGCCAGCAAACTGCCTGCAAGCCCCTGCTCCTCCTCTGAAAAATGTCATACATGAGGGAAACTGCATCTTTCAGCCTTGCCCTTGGAAAGAAGGATGTGGTGGTAAGGGACAGCTTGGGCTCAGCAGGTGCTTTTTCTCCTGACAGCACAGAGATGCCCTTGCTGAAAGAGCTGAGCAGCCTTGGTTTGTCCACAGAGCCTCATCCTCAAAACCGGGTTTGAGAGGCCACACCAACAGCCTCAGAGCTGGGTGGCAGGACAGGCAGCTTGGCTGATGCTCATCCTGTTCTCAGCCCCTTTGTTTGTGATGCCCCAGCTGCACAGGGGGGAGGCTGGAGGGGCTGAGGTGCAGCCTCAGTCACACTAAGAGTCCTGTGGGATGGCTGCTCCTGCAGTGCTTGCAGAGGCACTCGGACCTCACAGCCTGAGGGGTGCCGGTGTGGGCTCCTGCCCTGCAGGCCCTGCATGGCATCTGCATGGCTGCAGAGGAGCTCAGGCATGGTTACAAACATTAGTGATGCTCTGCAGGAAACCTCCCCCTGCAAAGGCCTGGCCAGCAGTGGGTATTTTCTTGCCAAAGGGACTTGCTCTGCCTCTCTCCCCAGCAGGGCTTTTTGTACACAGCCAGGGTTTTGCTCAGGCTGTGTTGCTCTGAGCTCAGGCTCCCCCTCCACCTGCCTGTCTGTTTTTAGCCTATGTCATATTTTTGCATCCTTTGAGACCTCCTGCCATCTGGCCACCTGGATAGAAATCTGGTGAGATTTCATGAATGGAAATGAACAGGGGAAATGCACAGAAGTTCAGCTGGTGTGACCACCAGAGATGGCATTCACCTCTCTGGAGCAACTCCTTCTGTCCCCCAAAGAGATGCTGAAAGCAGCACATACCCCAAGCACCTCCCTACTAAGTGTGATCTGCCAGCATAAACCAGTCTCCTCCGTGCTGCCAGCCCCAACAGAATCATGGCCAGGGGGAAAGGGAGTTTCTTGGGATGTTTTTCCCCTCAGGGCTCCTGTTTCCCCTCCAGCCCTCATCCATGGATGCTGGCCGGCTTCCCCTTTTCCATGTAGCTTTGCAGAGGGAGCAAAATGAGTGGCTGGGGCTGAAGAAGTCTGGGAGATGGAGGAAGGCTGAGAGCAGAGGAGGGTGTGGGGAGGCAGGGGTGCCCCCTTGACCTGCTGCTGGCACAGCAGCCCTGCCTTCCAGCAGCCCTGAAGCAATTTGGGAATCAAATCTGCTGGCAAGGAAGAGAGGAAAACCACAGGGCTGAGTCACTCCTTGGAAAGCATTTGCATCTGGACAAATTCCAGCCGAACCCCTTCCCACTACCTCTGTGTGGGGTGTCAGGGGTGGCTTACAGGAATGGCCACATCCTTTACCCCAGGACAGAGCCTCCCCGGCCGGTCACAGCCCGAAGCTGGGCAGCATCCTCTGCCGACTTTGGCAGGTTTCCATCAGAAGGCAGGAAGGCTTCCCCGGGGGGAAGGCTGTGCTGGTGAAGCAGAAGCGAGAGTGAAGGCAAGTGAGGCTGCAAGGAAGCTGAGCCTCTTCCCAGAAATGGCAAAGTGGAGTGCTGCCTTTCAGAATCTCCTGAAAGAATCAGACTGAGGCTGGTCCTCAACTGAGCTTTGCATTAGCAAATGGTCAGGATTTGGGATGACAGTCTGCTCTAGGGATTTAGACTAGGAGAGGAGCAGCATGCAAGATTGGGAGCATCCCACACGCTGACTCGGCATCTGCAGAAGCTCGAGTTTTTAGCAGGGGTGAAAGAGGGGCTGGGGGAAAGGAGGCAGGGCTGAAATTACCCATTGGTAGTGGGAACAGGCAGGAACAGAGGATTCATCCAGAAGGTCACAGGGTGGAATAAGCTTCTCCAGGAATGAAAGCACCATAAGACAGTGTCTAAGAACTTGGTGTTTATTTCCCTTCAGAATCATCCTGAGGGAGCCAGCTCTCCCTATGCTCTGCACCCAGATTGATATTTTCTCAAGGTTTAAATTCCCCTGATGTGCAAAGTCACGCTCCTGCTTGAAAAGACCTTTTGAAGCGTCAGGTGCTGTGGGTGGCTAGAGCAAGATGGGTTCTGGGATGGGACCCAGCTCAGGGAGGTACCTCAGGGTGAGATCTCAGTGTCTGTGTCCGGATCTGAGATTCATTGCACAGTGCTGGAGCTCCGTGCACCATCTCGATGATGTCCAACCTCCCTTTCCTCCCTCTAGTGGCTAAAATCCCAGCATTTCCCGGGGCTCCCAGAGCCGCCGGCAGCACCTGGGGCTGGGGCACAGGGAGGAAGGGGATTGCCCCTGTACTGGGACAACGGGTAGGTGCCCCCGGTCCCTACCAGCCCTCCTGACAGCGATGCTCCTGCCTGCCTCAGCTCTCATCTGAGAGGAGATGGAGTTTTGCACGGGGGTTTGGGATTAGGGACGGCGTTACATGTAAAGGGAAGCTTTCAAGCATCATGCTGGTTCCCACACTGCTCCATGCCCACGAATGCGCCATGAGGAATACCAAGGGAAATGTCGGCGCTTCCCTAAGGAATTCCTTTCAGCTAGCCTTGCAATTAGTCCCTTGGAAAATAAATAAATAAATAAAGACTTTGAGCTTTGCCAGCACTTCTCTTTGCAAACGCTGGTCTCGCCGTGTAACTAGGGCACAGTGGGAGGCAGAGCCAGTTAACTCTTAGCATCCAGCTTTCCTCAGGCAGCCCGAGGCGGCTGTGATGAGACTGCCCGGGGCGCTGCGCTCCTGCTCAGGGGGAAAGGAGCCTGCAGAGGCTCAGGGGGCGGCGAGGGGTGCCCAGTGCCCGGCAGCTCGCCTGCACCCAGTGACCCGGCTCAGGGCACTCTGGGGCTCCCTTTCCCCTCCACACTCCATAGGCGTTATTGCAGGTGTGTGTGAAGCACAGGTCTGCTCCTGCACTGGCGCTTTGCGGCAGGACGGATGCAGAGGATGTGGAGAAGGAGGTGTGGAGCTGCCGCTCCCTGAGCCCGGAATCGGTGCTGCGTTGCTCCCGGAAATCCAGCTGGGATCCACCCACTGTTTACAGAGAAGAGAGCAGTGAATCATCTGTGCGGGGAAGAAAAACACAACAAACTTGGGCCTATTTAAGCTTTCCGGGCAAGTGAAAGCTGCTGGGAGAGCACTTGACTGGCAGCTGACCGGGAGTCCTGGGAATAGATGCTGGGGCCGGCTCTGGAGGGATCCGTATCCTGGGACAGGGCTCCTGTTTCTACCCCAGCCCATTAAAAATGGGTGGCTAAACCCAGCGCAGCTGGCAGCAGCTGTGCCCTTCTCCCCAAGGGGAGCTCCAAGGGGGCTACAAAGTGAGTTTTCCAGGGACATGTCCTGGCTGGTGGGGAAGAGGTGATGCTTGAAAACAAATGCTTTTCTCTAGATATGGAAGTAGGGAAAGCATTGATCTGGAAATGGGTTTGCTATAGCTAGGATGGAGTTACTGAACAAAGGGACCAGAGCCCTTGGAGATGGCCTGGGGTGCTCCACCTTGCTTGCAGGACACAGGCCTGCTGGGGTCCTCTGATATCTCTGCCAACCCCCTGGGCTGTCTCAGGTGTCCTCTGGCGCTGCCAGATGCTCAGGTAGCTAAAGCAGGCCCTCAGCATCACATGCAAAAAATCGTTACTTCTGTGTGAAATAAACGAGGTGAGGAAAGGTCTTTGTGTCTGCCAGAGCTGCGTTATCTTCCAGCTGTGGCAGTCGGAGCAACCACTGTCCCCATGAATGTGGCCTTTAAGCCAAGTGCTGCCTCGTGCTGTGATCCCAAGTCTACAGCAGAAAGGGGAGGTGGGTTCAATTAGCACCTGGAGAGCATTTGGGATGGAGTCCTGGCATCATTAGGATCATCAGTGGGATATGGTAAGAGCAGACTGAGGCGACCTGTGGTCAGCAAATAAAGGTCGTGGCAGGCAAACCCAGCAGCTTGGTGTGGTTCTGGGGAATAGCTAGGGGTCCCCCAGAGGTGTACTCTGGGGTCTTCAGACAGTTGCCAGGCACAGAAGGTGGAGGTAAGTGGGGATACAAGGGGAGAAGACCCCTAAAAACCAGCAGGGACCCTAAGGAGGGGGTGGAGATAGCTGCTGTGAGGGTGGAGAAGGGCTGACCTGGCACAGGGGCTGCAGCCCTGATGCCACCTTGGCTGCCAGCCCAGCTTTGGGCCGCTTTGGGGTTAGTGAAGAGCTAGTGCCAGAGGGGACAGGACAGCTGGATCATGTGCAAGGTGTTCAAGTGCAGTAGCTTTGACACTGTAGCAGAGACCCCGAGGAAGTGTGGGTTTGCATCTCAAGTCAGAGCTGATGCCCCAGTCCAAAGGGAAATGTTCTTGTAGCTAAGTTAGGCAGATCAGAAAAAAACGTGGCCTGATGGGAATGTTACCCTTCAATACAAATGCAGATGTGCCAGCCCTGCATGCTGAGGGAAGGTTTGTGCTGGAAGGAGCTGAAACAGCAGAAGGTACAGGAGAAGAGAGCTTCTGGGCTAAACCTGTACTTGAAGGCAGCTGAAAGCCAAAAATTCGGAAATTTTTTTTTTTTTTTTTTTTTTATATATATATATATGTGCCCTGGGCCTCAGGGTGCAAAGCCTGTGGCCTGCTGCAGGTCAGAAGCAGATTCAGGAGTGACAGGTCCCCACGGCAGAGGTGGAAAGCTGTGCAGCTCTGCAGGGACACGGCCGCTGTGGCAGTACCGTGGCTGGCAGTGGGCACTAGAGGGCTGCACACTCCCGTCCTTGCTGCCAGAGGTGTCTCTCTCACATTGCTCAGTCTGATCTGGAAATGCTGACTAACTTCTGACAGACTCAGTGACCCGGGAGAGATGAAAATAACTTTAAAGAACGGCAGTTTGCCACTACATGGCCACGGTAGTGATTTTTCTTCATTTCAGTTGTGTGTTCCCCAAGCTCTGCTGCTGCCAGGGCAAACTTGCAAGGTGAAAAGAAATAAGTAGTGCATGGGCTTGATGCTGGGGGGTATATGATGAGCTTGTCTAGTTCCCTTAGCCCCTGAAAGTTTCTCCAACACAGCCCTTATTCCCAGGAAAGCCGTGTCCTTTGCAGAAGCAGTGGGCTCCTCGGGTTGTTTACTGTAGGTAAGGAGTGGCTGGGGATGGTGCAGGCATGGCTGATCCTTCCTCAGGGCTGGGTGATGCACTGGGTTCCCTCCTAACATGGATTTCTGGGAACCTGGCAGCACTGGAAAGGTGTAAAATGAGGGTACTCTTACTCTGAGTCATCTAAATTAATTTTGGAGCAGAGTTATTGTGACCACTTCTGACCACTGCTTTATTTTTCTCACCCATTTCTGGCTGTTTTGCTGCCCAGCAGGAAATCCCTGCTGCTCTGGGGCCAGCTGTGGCCCCCTCCACCCCGCAGGGTGGTACACAGAGATGGTGACCATCCTTCCCCCTGGGGGGAAGGTTTGGCCAGGTACCCACAGGTGTACCAGGTACCCAACTCCAGAGTTATCAGGGGCATTGGTGTCAGCCTGGAAAAGAGAGAGGAAGTGATGGGAAGGGGCTCTTGCCTCTGGGGGCTGTGCTGCTCGTTCCTTCACTGCCTGTGTCACCTACCCTGTGTGACACCACTGACCTCCTGCTGGAGGACACACTGGTGGTAAAGGTCCTGGACAAAAATCCATCATGTCCATGTTGTGGGAACAGACAGGAGGGATCCTGGGACTGACTGAACATCTGAAGAGTTAGCATGGGAAGAGAAAGTTTGTGTGCCAAATGTGGAAAGACAAAGGTAAAACACTGACAGTATTGCCTGACGTCCCATGGCACAAAGGGATTCAGAAAGAATTCCTGCTGAGGGATGGATTTATGAGGTATGCAGAAAATGATTCAAAATTAAAATTGGCCTGGAGCAACACCAAAAAGCTGGCCCATCCAGTTGTCAGGAATATTGAGCAGATCACTGCCTCCCACCCCAAATAAAGATCTGCACAAGGGGCATGTTAGCAATACTGGACCAAGGAGGAAAATTTGGATGAGCAGTATGAGGGGAGAAAAAACTTAAACAACTTGATTGGGGAGTATATTCCATCAAAAAACATGAAACAGATAAGTTTAAAAAAAAAATGGATTATATGAGCCCAGTGAAAAAGGAGGGACCTGGAATGGGAAACATCTTGCTGCCATTGAATTGCATGCAGAAGGGGAATTGAAATCCCACTGTGGAAGAGTTGTTGCGGACTGGTTACCCCCTGTTACCCTGTGCTTGTACACTGACAGAGGTGGATAAAGTAAAAGGTGGAAGCCATGTGGAAGGAAGGCATTTTTCAGAGATGGTCTCCATATGAGCACATCAGGCTGAGTCCTGCCTCATCCTACCCTGTAATAACAACTGAGGTTGGAGGGAAAGGAAAAAAATCACTGGTTCTGTCCCCAGAAATCTGATATAAATGGAGTGTGAAGAAAGAACTGCAGGAATATGTGGGGATGAGGGAATGTCTGCAGGTATTGCTCAGGGCACTGATAAAGCACAAAGATAAGGAAGGAAAAAGCCAGCACTTGGTTGAAAGATTAAGTAGAAATCAACCTGCTCCAGTTGCTCCTGCTCGGAGAGTCCAGGGAGAGCATAGCTGGGTCAGGTGGAAGATATTTAAGACTGGTTTTTTTTACTGCTTAGTAGATGAATTGTGATGTGGCTTTATAGAAGTACTTGACCTCTGTTTTCCTATGACATGGTGACCATATTTACTTGGCAATACTGGTGTTGGTGGGCAGAAGGTGTGCAGAGATTCTGAAAAACAAACCCCTTCCCAATGTCAAACTTTCTGGGAGATGGTCTAGCAGATATAAAGGTAATGGGAGTGACGTGAGACACAACTGTCCTTTATTGATTTTTCTAGGTAAAAACTCAGATTTATTGGCTAAATTTGTATGCAATGATTGAAGTGGATGATGTTCTAACTATTTTTGTGATGAGATTATTTTGCTAAGACATCTTGAAAAATACTGTGATCCCAAAGAGACAGTCAAGTATAATGGAAGCTTAACCAGAGCTGGAAAGATTGCTTTGTGAGGCTGTAGAGGAATGTGGATGTTAGACACGCTGGAAGTCAGAAAACAAAACACAGGTTTGTCAAAAGGCTGTTCAGACTTTTCCCAAGTTGCATGTGTGTGCTGTGCTGCCTGTTGGTTACCTTGTCCCAGAAGCTGAGTGATCAAAGAATAGCTGGAGGGGTGTGGGAGTTACCAGTCAGGATTTGCTTTGTAAAAGCTCCTTACTGATTCTAGTGGGAAATGAGGCAAAGACAGTATTTTTCTGCTGAACGAAACATTCTCCATGCAGTGATCTAAGTGGGGCCCCAAAAAGTGACAGGTACTTGTGGGTTCCTTGTCTAGTCTGACTGTCAAAATATAGAAGAAATTACATAAGGAATGTATTGTCCTAAAAGGGATAATAGGATAGTAAACATGGATAATGTGTGTAGGACACCCAGGATCTGTTTTGTCTAGGACTCTTGCTTGAGTGGAGCAGAAGGGGGAAGGATCTGAATTTGTTTCATACCTGGAATGAGAAAAACAGAAGGGCTAGGAATGGCATGTGACACGAGCTGGCATGTGGCTCTGAACAAGCAGCAGTGTGGGTGCAGTGGTCAGCAGGGGAAGACCCACGTGGGACTAAGTACCAGCTGCCTGTGGGAACCCTGCGTGTGCAGGATGTGTGTGCATGTGGATGCAAAAGAAATCCCTGATTTCCTGTTCTGGAGTTCAGCTCTGCAGAACAGGCAGAGACCATTAGACCCCATTGAGTGACCTCCCATCTTTCATAGGCCTTGCAATTTCTTCCTGTTTCTCTTGACATCAGCCCTCTGATTTATGCTGAACTAAAGTACATATTTTTTCCAAAAAAGACAGATCTGAAGACATTGGGAAATGAGAAAACCAATACTGCCCCTGATAATTTGTTCTACTAGTTAACCACTGCCACTCTTTTCCTGTTTCTTATTTTTCATTTCAGTCTGTCTGGTTTCTGATGCTAAACATTAATTCCTGTTATAGAAATCAGGAATAAATCAAAATGCCCTCTAGAACAGTACCTGCTTTCTTTTTGGAATGTTGGATATAGTAATAAAATCTCTTCAATTTGTCTTGGTTTTGCAGCAGGATCCTTCCCTCTTAGCTGGCTTGTGCCTTCTGCCTCACACTCTGTAATGCAGCAGGGCAGGGAACTGGTTCTGTTGAAATATATAAATCTTTTGTTGCCTTGGGGTTATTTGGAGTTTTCAGTCTGCTCACCACAGGGCTGTAAAGATGTCTGGTGGTGTGGTGCTAAGCCCAGCATGGTGAAGAGGAGGCTGGAAGAGGTGCAGGTGGGATGTTTTTGCAGAAGAGTCCACTTTCAGGGACCAAACTGCCACCAAAGACTTTTGCCCAGGGATGCTTTTCCAGTCCCCAACTTAAAAGAAAAGCAAAAGGCCACTGTGTTTGAGCAGTGCCAAGCACAACCAGCCTTGTGTGCAGGGCTGCATAAGAAACAATAACTGAGCAGTTACAATGATAATGAAGCAATCAAGATTTTTTGAGAGTATCAAAGTGAAAAGTGCTTTCCTCGCCTGTCAAGAAGACAGTTTTGCTTCCTTGCCTTTGAAAAGCCACAGCTGCTCACTCTAAGGGCAGAAATATAGGAAGAGCAAGCATGTACTGCAAGTATACACCTGATCCTCTTGAAGGGTTTGGCTGATAGGGAGAGGGAACATGGACAGACCATTTGAGAGAAATGTTTCTTGCAGAACCAACACAGCTGAAGCAAAGGTGAATTAACTTACAGAAACTCAGTTAATTGAAAGCACATATGAGCTAGAGCTACTGGTGGGAAAATGCAGGAAGATTTTGTTTCTACACACACATACTCATTTAAGTCAAAACAATCTGGATTATTAAAAAAATGTATTAAATAAACCCGGAAAAACTACTTTGATGGAAATAGGAAGGTATGCTTAGAGTACCAGGAAGGAGAGCTGAGGAAGGGGTGACCTTTAGCACAGGGCAAAGAGGAACAAGCTGTCATGCACAGCTGTGACTGATAAGCAAGCTGGATGAAACTAATTGATTGGATTGATTACAGTCTTCTTGTAACAAGTTAAAACTCTTCCCCAAGAAGGAATGAAAGGAAATTCCTTTGGCACAGTTGAGGGAAGTGTAGGAATACCTGCCAAGTTATAACCTTTATGTTTTTGTGGCCCATTTAATGAAGTTGTAAATGATTCATGCTTTGGTGACTCAACTCTACAATCTCATAGTTTTAACAGAAGAAATGCTCTCTAGGTGAGTTCATGCTGCATCATGTTTTGTGTATTTTAAAAAATCCTCAATTTCTTCTAGGTTATTACATGAAAATAGATTTTAAAGAGGTTTTTTATATAAACAAGGTAAATAAATGTTAATAATTACAAGTTAATTATAAACTGTGGCTGTCACACAACATAAAATTAAAGGCATAGCTGAGCTCCAAACCATTTCTTTATCAGAGATGATATTCAGATAATCAGACTCAACTAACCTGTTGCAAACACTGACCTTGTACCTACAAATGAAGTTTCTAAGGATTAAAATGCCAGTGGGTGTTTTGGAAGGTCACTCATATTTCCCAATGCTTATTTTTAAATGGTGCCAGTTTGTGTTAGGGTTTGACCTCTGGATCATCACAGGGTGTTTATGTAGATGCCAGAGCCAACAGTTCATCATTAAGTGACAAGTAAGACTCTGAGAAAAAGGCCTAAGGGTGTACCTGGGTTGCTGTGCAGTCACTCTGGAAGGTTTGGTTGGAAGCAGGAAGCAGGAAGCTGTAGTGGAGAGAGCCTGTTTTAGCAATGCTCAGAACGATGAAAACATGAAATAGAGCATGGGGGTGTGCATCTCTCCTTTTTAGCCAAGCGTATGTACATCTAGTGATAATATTCAATAGTGGGAGAATTATTAGCATAAAGAGTGTTGCCTCCGTATTTCTTCTCAATTTTCTCTCTGACAGGTGTCACTTGAGATTTAAGTGTGCTTATGTTCTTCTAGTATTTGATTCATCAATTTAATTTAGTTGTCACTATGCTCTGCTAATCCAACATTTGCAAAAAGCAGGTTTATTTCTTTGAATGCTGTGCTGCATTTTGCTGCCTGGTTACCCTGTGACTTGGTCACTACAGTGTTTTTACACATAATCACTATGAAGTGTGACTCCAATTGGCATAAGTACACCTGAAACCACTTTCAAGCTACAAGCTCAGAAACCCCTAACAGTGTGGCCCTGTGGAATGGAATTTGGCAAGGGATATTTGCCTATTTGTGTATGTGCCGTGTATGTTTAGGTGCCTGTCTGTCTTGACTTGTAGCCTGCAAAATTGACATGAGTTCTTTGCACCAGTTTGTGCACCTAAATTGCACCAGTTCCAGGCCATCTCTATCTCTCCTGTGCTCACTTGTACTCAAGGTGAGTTACTGGGGGCATGTTGCCAGAAGAGCAGGATTTATTGCCTAATTTTTGTCCAGTGTTCAAGGGCACTCAAATGTTTCAGCCAGAGTCCACACAGTGGCCTAGAACTATGTTTGTGGAGTATGTTTGTTAAACTCTTGTGAATTTGGGAGGGATGGTGAGCACTGGAAAACAGAGTCAGGGTTAAAAGTTATCTTGAGCAATAGTCTCAGGAATGCATTGATGAATGGCACAAAGAATTGCAGCGAGTTAACACAATGCACTGCAAGACTGTCAGATGGAGAGTGACTGTTCAGCAACAGCTCTGCCAGAAATGATCTTCAGGTCATGTCAAATCAGAACTGTATGTGAGGGGGGAACCCCCTCTCCCTCCTGTGTGAACAGAAGTTTATCCTGTGGGTATGGGGATAGATATTTCTGCTGTAGTGGGGCTCCTGTGGGAGTATGGTGAAAGGGTTTGCACTTTGTTCTTCGGGAAAGCTGTGAATTTCTCGAGGAAATTCAGAGGAGAGCAATTAGTGGTGTGCTGTAGCAATACTTGATCTTTTTTAAGTGGAAATGGTTCTGGCCAACACCCTGTGCTGTCTAGTTTTGTGCATTTCTAGCAGCGATTTGGCTTTAGATATCCAAGGAAGAGCCTAAAACTCATCCCTGCTATCTGATATGGAAGCTGGCTGGAGTGCTAGACTGGGCAGGTGTTCTAAAGCATATAAGACTCTAGGAAAATGAGATGTGTACTGCACTTGCTGCCCTATGCCTGCAAAAAAATTAATATAACAAGATTCAATGCGAATCTTAATGAAAAGGGAAGTTTAGTTTAAAGAGAACTTATTTTCCTCACTCATTGTCACATGTCTTAGTCACGTTTTCACACCCTCATGCCTGTAGATTCCAAGACGTGTCAAAACTCATGAAGACCACTTGCATAACACGAAGGACATGATGCTGGTTTTCAAATCCAGTTCCATATTCTGGGTTCCTCTTGATGATTCTAGATCTAGTTTTGGAGTTGGTTTGAGCCGATTTTTAAAATGTCAATTACTTAAGAAGTCCAAGTTATTGCAGTGAATTTTGAAAGAATTTTGAAAGAATCTTGCTTCTTCCTCCATAAGTCTTGGACAAAGTGGTAACAACTTTTCCTATTAACATCTAACTCTCTTCTGCTTTTACAAAGCCTTTTCCCCTGTCACCAAGCTGTGATAATTCCTTTTCCTCACTGAAGTAACAGCTGTGTGGTTCCCTGGCTTCTAGGTGTAGACTTACCTGGTTACTAAATAAAAAGCCCTTTAAAGAAGATTTGCTAGTGTGTGCCACTTTTGATATATAGCCTTCCATTTGTTCACTCACAGACATGGAACTTAGATTAAAAATTGTAGAAAGTCAGTGTAAGGGGTTTTCCTGAGTAATTGCATGTCTAGCTTTTGAAATATAACAGTGTTTCCTCATTTTGGCCAGACGTCACATGGCCTGTCTGCTTACCTCTGATGGAGGCTGTGACTCTTATTCCCCTGTCCCAGCAGGCATTTCCCTGTTAATTATTCTGAAGGCTGAGCAGTCCCCAGCTTCATCAGAACTCTGATTGTGAAAGAATTATAATATTTAAGGCTTATTCAGGAATTCCCTCAGTCTTTGTAAAATATCTTTGAAAATGCTTGGTCACAGCATAACAAGTGAGTAGAAGAAGACGAGAGAGGTCTGGCAACTTGATTAGCTGACAGCCTACCAACTAAAATTTTTATTGCTTGTTATGCAGAAAGCAACATGTTCATGTTGTGGAGAAAAGGCCAGAGAAACAGTGGTGAGCTGCTGAAGGAAAGCCATTTTCATGCCTGCTAGCAGTGGATTGCCCCTCATCTTTTCTTTTCGTGTTTGACCTTTGTTTCAAGAATGATTAATTTTACAGAAACAATCAGCGATTAACAGGAAGTTTACCCAGAGACAGCCTCACAGAAAGGGAGCATCAAGGACAAGAATTAGCTGTGTTGAATGTTAACATCATGGATGTCTGCTGAAGAAGCCACAGGTGAAGGCCATTCCCATTTTTAATTTACTTGAGCTATAAACCAGACTTTTCCTTGTAGTCATGACAAAGGAGTTGTGTGTGTGTGGCTACACAGCTATTGCCAATGAAACTTTTAAGTATTGAGAGACCTGGAAGTCACAACTTTGAAATACTTGAATAAATAAAAGGCAGGGAATAGAAGAGATGGAATTTAACTGACGTAGAATAATTTGAAGTTTTCCATGAAAATGATTGTGGGAATGGCTATGGGTGCCAGGAGAATCATTGGTGTTAGCTAAAGTGAGCAAACTGTGTACTGATTAGTAAATATTTATTAATGTAGTAGAACTATTATGTACAGACAGATATTTTCTACACACCGTGTCCCCTTGACATATCAGTGCAGTGCTGCCAGCTGTGAAATACAAAGCTGTGTTTTGTGTCAGGCAAATCAAGGCAGAGTGTGTATTTGTGATTGTGGGATGTGTGGAGCCCGATCATACGAATTCTAACAAGTAACTGAGGAAAGTAAAGCATGGAAAGAGACCTTGGAATCTTTCCTTTGTTCGCAATTAACTTTTATAAGTCTTAAGCTGATTTAGAAGCATTTGAACAAAAGTTTTAGGATGTTGTTCTTTAGCAAGAACTTTCTGCTTGTAGGTAAGCCTTAAAGATGTATGCAATAATAACCTTTTGAAGTATAATTTTAGAATATTGCTTTGTATTAAGTACACTTATCTCGAAGTTTTAAATAGAAAGGAAACTGGACATCACTATCATAAGATTAATAGTTCTGAGAATTAAAAGTTAAATCCACATCTGGAAGCTGGACCTCATTATCTGGGATACTCCTTTCTCCTTTTGGAAGCCAGACCCCACCATCTGGGATACATCCTGAAGAGACTAAAATTGTGACAAGAATAGAAGCATATGTAAAAATTTGGTATAGAAACTGCTGAATACCCCCATAAATACCTGTAAGCCCCAACTATCAGTGTGCAGTTGGAGGAAAAACTTCCCACCCACTGTACCCAGCAGGCCACTGTATTTGCTCATATTTTACCATATCAAATAATAAATTGATTGCTGGTTGAATATTGGCCAAGTCAAGCATCTTATTCTTAAGATGCCTTTTGTCCAGTCAAAAAAACAATCTGGTGTGCTAGTTGAGTTCCTCATTACAATTCCCTGTGTGAAGCAGGCTCTGAAAAGCACAAAATACTTCACAACCTTGAGATATAAAACCTCTCCACTGATTAAACTGTTATTGCAATTGAAAGTGGTACCATAAATATTCTCTCCAGATGTTCACCTAAAGGAAACTTTAGTCTCCTGCTCCATGAGCTGCATGTCAAGGTATCAGTGTCTGCTTGGTAAAGGAGGTGTAAATTGGTTCCTGCAATGCACAGCAGGGAGTATCTGATGTGATAACAGCTGGGAATTAGTGAGAAAGGGAGAGATTCTCCAGAAAGATGGAAGGAAAGGAAACCAGGAATGCCAAGAAATGCCTGTATCTGAACTCTACTGTAATTTGTGGCTGTGCCAAAACCACATGGCAAATTGGTGCTGAAGGGAACAAAGAGCAGCTGAGGCAACCCCAGCCAGGAAGGTGAGCATGGAAGTGCCTGGAAGAGTACATCAACCTCATGAGTTTACACAGGCTTGGCTCAGACGTGTTCATGTGAGGTGTTGCCATGCTTCTGGCTTTGTGTTCAGGTATATGATTCAGACAGAGGAAACCAGCCTAAGTCTAAAAAAACAATGGTTATTATGGTTTCAAAATAAGTGTTTTTCTGCTTAAAACTTCCCAACCTGCATAGTGATCACCAGTCCCCTTTACATGTGCAGCCCAAAGAATAATGGCTGCCTATATCAGAACACTTCCACATGAGACTGGGCTTTACCCCTTCCATTGTTTCCACAACTCTTTTCAGTATACATGTCCTCCCAGGAAAAACAATTAAAATCTTCAAATATTTCCTTTTTCTTTCTCAGCATTGACCCTGAAGCCAGTGGCACATCAGTGTGTATCTGAGAAAACCACTGTGGTCAGCTTTTCCTTCCCTGGTAGGTAACGATGAGTGATGGCATGTGTGTGAATCTTGATAGAATAACTGAATTTACTGTCTGGATAATGATCTGCTATTAGTAAACTGGCTATAGCAGCTCAATAAAAGGTGTGCTAATAAATATTGGTTGGTCTGTTTCCACACAGACTTGGTCCTGTATTGGGGAAAAAGCAATTTACAACACTTAATCTCAAGGGGGTAGCTTATGATGATACGGGTCTTTGCCCATTCCTGCCACTCCGTGTGGTTCCTTAGCAAAATCTTCCTTTTGCAGCCTCACTGCTCGTGCTTCCTTTTATTCTTGTACTTACAGTTATAGGAGAGTTTCGCATTCCTCTGCCACTTCAGAAATCCACCCGTACTTCCCACGATAAACAGCTTCACCTTGCCATCACCAGTGCTGGAACTGGATGTTCCGTTGAAGCCACTCTATACCCAACTCCTTGGATGTCTTTTAGAAACTCTTTACAACTCCAGGTGACTTAACAATGGAAATACCTCTACATCTATTGCAATTTTCCACGGTTAAAGTATTATACTTGAGAGACAAAGCAGATGTTTACAGGACTTCAATCTCATCTGCTCCTTCAATGTGTTATAAAAATATTTCTGGAATTCCTGGATAACACTGGGCATGAAACTTTAACACTTTATTAATGGTACTTCATATCTACACTACTGTCTTTTCAAGCAAATCTATACGGCAGCAAGTCAAACTGTTCTTCATTTGTTGCTCAGGGAAGTTACACCCAGCATAAACGTGGATTTATTGTAGTATCCCAGTGGGTCTAGAAGCATGTTGTCAAACAGTGGGATCCACTCCAGGAAGGTTCTTTGCAAACACAATAGTCATAGGTGGTCCCTGGTGCAAAGAGCTTGCAGCTGAAGGCAGAATTAGTGTAGGAGGGGCTCAAGCAAGGAAGAAGCAAGGTGCATGTTGTGATGGCAGCCAGTGTTTTAAGCTTTCGAGGCTGAGTTTAAGAGATCAGAAATTACAAAGCTTTTGAAAAACAGAGACTGAGAGATAGCATGATGAAAGGGGGTGGGGTGCATGGCACATGGCAGACTCAGATATTCAGGTGTTCAAATAACACTTTTCTTATTCTGTCCTGCGCTTCTGTTTCTGTGTTATTGTTACTTCTACTTTACAGCCTTTGCCTAGGCCAGCCTAAGGTAGGGTATGGGTAGAGACGTGGGATGGGTCACTCCTTTTCATTTGAGTCAGTTGTCTCCTGGTGTTTCCGAATCCAAGAAAAACATCAGGAAACAGTGGCATTGGTAATCTCCACTCTTAGGCAAAGTACTAAACAAAAACTCGAACAAAACCCCCAATACCTTGAATCTGCGCAGTGCCTGCTTTGAACTGCTAAAGCAACTTTTTGATATTGCTAGTTTTTACAGACTAATTATGTGAATTTATACAGAATATTACAGATAGCAGTACTGGCATTCTCTAAGCTGGCAGGTCTGGTTCTTCAGGCTGCCTAGTCCAAGATTTTGTCAAAAATGTTTGCCAGATGGTGGTGCAGGACACCGGATTCCACTCAGGATGCCTTTTCTGGGGGAAGTCCAGGCACGGAGGGAATCTTGCACAGCAGCCTGATGACGGGAAGGCACAGGGTTTAGTGGTGATTTTGAAAAAGTTACTCTCATTCCAACTTCTTCAGCCTCCCCACCCTGACTCGCGGCTCTGAAGCTGGATGCGCAGCCGGGATCTCCTTCCAGGCGCAGTGCAAGCCGCACGGCCTGCAGCTCGGCGGTGGTCCGTGGCCGCTTTCCTCGCAGGACGCTTCTGCTCGTGGACGAGCGTCCCCGGAGCGCCGGGCCCGGCACACCGAGAGTGCCCCCTCAGCGGGCCCGGCACACCGGGAGTGCCCCCTCAGGGCCCCCGGAGCCCCGGGCCCGGCACACCGGGAGTGCCCCCTCAGCGCCCCCGGAGCCCCGGGCCCGGCACACCGAGAGTGTCTCCTCAGCAGGCCCGGCACACCGGGAGTGCCCCCTCAGCAGGCCCGGCACACCGGGAGTGCCCCCTCAGCNCTCGACCCGGTGGGGGCGGGGCCTCGCGCGAGGTGCGGGCCCGGCCCCGAGCGCACCAATCACAGAGCGGCAGCGTGGGAGGGAACCGGCACGAGACCAAGGCGCCTTCCTCCCTCCGACGCGAAGCGGCGCTCCCGCGTTCCGCTCCCCAGCGGCCAATCACAGCCAAGGTCCGGCTTCCCGTCCCGCCCCCGGCGGAAGAAAACCAATGGGAAACGCAGCTGCTGCAGCGGCTCAGCCAATCAGCGTCTGAAGCCATTGAAAAAGGAAGAGCGGAGTCCGTTAGCTCCCGCCCGTGACCCGCGGCCGCGCTGGGCGTTCCGGCCGTGTGGGGCGTTCGAGCCGCGGTCCTGGCGGTGCTGCCGGGGGCGTCCGGTCCCCTCGGCCGCTCGGGCCCCGCTGGGCCGCCCATGACATGACCCGGCCGCTCGGCGAGGGGCTGCCGCCTCCGG
>VYXF01012754.1:2239232-2271424 GCA_013397295.1 Polioptila caerulea
GAGGTATGTAGCCATTTGGGTTATCTCTAGTAATGTGACAATATAAAAGTATGAAAATAGAACTGAAAGAAGTATATAAGGAAAAGAAAGAAAAAACAAAGATAAGAGCAGATTGCAGAAAGATATCACCACCATGGATCCAGTGATGAGACTTGATTGTTGCAATTCAGATGTCTGCTGGTCAAAGTGATGCTTTCAGTCTTGATCAGTCAGGGATGTGGGAAGCCCCCAAAATGTAGAGTTCAGTGGTTAATAGATGTTCAGGTGGTAATGCCCAGATACCTCCCTTGGAGAGGGTGAATTTAACACTGTCTGTTGCAAGGCCCCAGAAGTGAGTCTGGGGGCACTTGGAGGGTCTTTGATGGTTTATGACCCCGTCTTAGACCGGTGTTTCTCACATCGTGTTTTCTCACATTATGGCGTATCAGAAGGGATAAATACCTTCATGCCTAAGTGTGAATATCCCAGTATTGGTGGTTTTGGTGTTTTACACCTGAGCCAGTTGTGTAAGGCAGGACACTGGTGTGATAAAAAGCATTTTCCCCCCCCTCCACAGGGTTTGTGCCTTGTTGGTCTAGTCCCTTATCTGGCTCAAGCCACAGCTTGTTTTGTGGTGTGTATGCACCCTCTCCCGTCTTAGGCAGATGAGAGGTTTCAACAGTGCACACAAAAACCCTCTCCTTCTCCCCTTCCATTGGGGGGTGCAAACCTGGGCCTCAGTAATCTTGTTTGAGTCAATGACCTTTAACATTTCTGTCCCTCAAGGTCTGTCTTCAAGATTTAGGTGCAGAGAGGAATCTGGGCGGTAACTGAAGATGAGATGTGGCCTGCCAGCAGTGCTTCATGTGCAGATGCTGCTTTAATGGGGAAGAAAGAAGTACAGTCGCTTAGTTAGGAAAATAGAAAGGGTTGGAAGGCTATGCAGTGTGGAAAGCTGTCACAGCTTGAGAGCAGTCCGAGCAAGCACCGGGTGTGCCCTGAGGAATGCCAAGTGGAGAGGGCTTTGCTGTGAGCAGGTGAGGCCTGTGTGGAGTGCAGGGAGGTGTAGGGCAGAAAAACAAATCCGTCAGCAGCAATAACAGTGAATAAACCTGCACTTAAGTCTTTGGTTCTTCTGCTGAACTGAAATAAAGGGATCCTGTGTGCTGAAATTTTTCTCTTATTTGAAAGTAGCTGACTGATATAAGTAGCAAGAGTTGTTAGGCTGCAAGTTGAACTTTACTTGAACTACAAGGCTCTGATGAGTCAGAGATGGATTATAGCAAAACCTGGAGCTAACAACCTGAACACTAACGGTTGTTAGACTAGGCAATGTTAAGGGCTTAAATACCACTTTAAAATTAATAGCTGGAGTGGACAGCCCATAAATCGTGGTACGTGAACAGTGACAACCATATTGCAACATGGACCACAGAACCAACTGAAATTCCCTCTGAAACAGCCTAAGAGGGTGTGAGTATGACCACAGAGCACCACTGAGTAGTAAAACAGTGAACCAATGAAGTCTGACAAGACCCCAGACCCTAAAATCACTATTGGTCAGGACTGCTGTGTAGTCCAGATTGCCCAGGGATTTCTGTTTGCAGTCCCTTTTTTGAGGCACCAGCTTAAGCTACCACCATGTAACTGATTGGTGCCAGTAAACCTGTTTAATGGAATTGAGAGCCTGGTGTCAAAAATTTAACACTTGCTGTAGCATGTGGGTAGGACACACATATTTTGGCCTGTGTCAAACTGTGCCCCAGCTCAGACAAGCTGGAGGCAGCCAGTCTTTGACAAGTAGTCTCTGCTTTTTTTGGTAAGCCAAACCCAATTTTGTGCACTCACAGATTCTGATTACAGGTGACTTTTCACTGAGTTACGGTATCTTCAAGTATCAGTGCTTACCAGTATCCTGATTTAAGAACTACCAGAGCATTATAAGCAGCTTTGTGTATTTCTGTAGGTGCTAAAAATGGAAAAGCTGTGTCAGAAAATGCAAAAGTGATGATTACAAGCTTAAAGAAAGATTCATAATTAAATCCAAATTAATTTTGTACAGGTTCTTCCGGCCTAAACTTCAAAAATGGTTACTGAGTCTGTGGGGACATAGTCGTGTACGGATACTTGAATGTTTTAGCATAGATTCCAAAGTAGGTTTTGCCTTGGTTATCACTGTTACTCAGGCAGTAACAAGTAACTTTGCATTGACAGACAAAAAAAGCCAGGAAAACGTGGAACAAATCTCTGCTGTTCTTGCAACAATATGAACAGGTGTTCTCACGTCCATACTTTGTTTCAACTTCGAGACACTTCCAAAACAGGCGCTCAGTATGGCCTTAAAGTCCTTAGCAAACTGTGTGGAAGAAGATGAAGACACCATGTTCACAGAATCTGATGTATTTTGTTGTTCAAATTGCACAACGTTCAGCCAATCTGCCTGTTTTTAGAAGTGATATTCTTCAGTGGAGAATGCCTTGGTGTTCTCATGTCCCCATTGTTCCTGCCAGAGAAAAAACCTCTGATTTCAAGCTAGCATTTATCTTGTAGGCAGCTGTAGGCTGCTGTCTCTGTCACCTGGAAGCCAGGTGAGATGCTAACTTGTGTTAGCAGCTCAGAGTGACAGGAGACATGGGGAGGTTGTTAAATGACATGATGTCATCACATAATGTGCTGGTGAGGTCAGTCCCATTCAGGAAAATTTAGTTTAAGGTGGGGGAGTGGTTAAGATTTACTGAGATTATAAAGAAAACAGTTTGAGTGAGGAAACTGACAGGTTGACTTCATTAGCCAAGCAGTGAAGGCTAGAAGGTGAAGAGGATGATGCTGCTGATTTTTCTGATTTTTCTGGCATTAAAGAAAATCTGTAGAAATAATATATGGTATTTTAATTATATAACATTCACTCAATGGCCATTTAGGTATTGTTCTTTTAAAAAGATAAAGTTATGTTTTGTCTTCAGAAACCAGATGATTACGGAGTTCTTCAAACCAGTTTTAAGTCAAGGTAAATATGTTTTTGGTTTTTTTAATGGAAGAAATTTGTCTGAATTTTAATTATGTAAGTGTGCAGAACGATAGTCCAATCTCATTCCATATTGGAGCAGCAACATAATGACTACAGCTTACCAAATATGTCAAAATGAGCACATTTAAATTTTTTCTGATAGTGTAACTGAAAATATAGATTTCCTGTTTAAATTAATTTATTTAAATAGTGATGTAATTATTCTTCGAAGTAATGTCTAATGCTTAAGCCAAATTGTTTATAACAACTGAAGTTGCATCTTAGGTCATGTGGTTCTTTGCATGGCAGTAGCAGAACGAAATGTTTAAATTAATTAACTAATTTGGATTACATGTAAGAGAGAGAGAAAATATCAATATACTATAATGAGTTTTGTTGTTTTGGATTTTTTTCCTTCCAATATAGTTTTTGGGAATAATTGTTCTTGTCTTTTCTCTCCTAAACCATTTCCATAAAGACAGAACTGTGCTGTCCTCACCAGACAAAGGAAATGTAAAAGATGAAGGAATGGGACGGTCAGTTTTATGCACGGAAGGTTTTGAAAGGAATTCATCTTCTCCAAAGGAGGTCAGAAGAAAAAGAAGCCAGACCAAACACCAAGGAAGTCCTGTGGTAGGTGTTTTTTTGGAAAAGAATTGAGGAAAAGGATGGTGTAAACGTGTCAGAGAAAGGCAGAGTGTGCAGGGCCCTGGGTTCATTGTCCCCAAAAGTTGTGATCTAGAAACTCCTCATTACTACAGGGTCTCAGATGCATTCCTTGACCAAAAAGGAAAAGACTGCCTAGTTGGAACAGGGAAGAAATGAGAAGTGTCTGAGTGTAAGGAGAGCACCATTGTCTTATGGAAATAGTTGGGAAGAGAAGAATGATTGTATGGATCTCAGACTCCAGCTCAGACTCTGACGAACGGGTTTCACCTCCAGAAGCTGATATTTGAAAAGCCTAGGCTGGAAATAATGGCACTGTGAGCACCACATCTCAGTGCTCAAGCCAGATTTCCCTACTGCCCTGCTCTCCTACTGATTCTGCATTTAGGTTGTCACTGGAAGCTCTCTGCAAAGAAAGGGAGTGGGAGAAGCAGAAGTTGAAACAATCTAAGCCACATCCTGTAAAGCCATTCTAAGGAACAAATGTTTTGTGTCAGGTGTTTTTAAAGAGGAATGTGGAAATCACTGACCCATTGTGTATATGATTTTTAAAAATTTAAAAATTTTACATGGTAGGATCAGGTTCTTGGTGCTGCCTTTTTCAAATGTAACAGAAGTTAATGTTCTTTTGCCATTCCTTTGTAAGTTTTTGGTCATGCTTGGGTAAGCTGGTTCTTAATCATATTTTTACAATCAGTAAAAATCAGAAAAATCCTATTTTAGTGTTGTAGGAGATATTCTGGGCTAGATGCAAGCATGAAAATGCAATAGAACTTGAAATTGTATTCTGTAGAAAAAAATGCCTTTATTTTAAATGCCTTATAATCTTGTGTTGTCTTACAATGTGGCTTAGGGAGCAGACTAGCAATTTTCTGCTATTTAGAAGTTGCAGTTACTAGCAGTTCAGATTTATGCATTTAAGCCACAGTATTTAGATAGAGATGGGAGTGGTCCTATTAAAAATGTAGTATTTAACTACAGGTCACTTTTAATCTGAAGAAGAAATATATAATTTGGGTTCTGGAGAGATCTTTGCAGCTGCGTTTTAAATTCATCTTGAAATGAGATCTATTAACATATCTCTGGGGGTGTGTGGAATTAAGTCTGTACTGGATTCAATACTGGCTTTAAAAAGTATACAACTAACTTTTTTTTTTTCTTCCTCTGCCTTTATTTTTAGGGAAAGGGATGTCCTTTAAGAAAAATAATACCTTTTTGTTCAAGGGAGATTACCTCAGGTATGAACGTTGCTGTTAATATAGAATTAATTAATCAATCAATCATCACTTCATGTCTCTTTTTAATGGCTTTTTCTTTTCTTGAAGTTATGTTTTCTATTTTCTTTTGCTAAAACAATAATTGCTGCTGAATAGTCAATGTTATTTCTAATATATAGCAAGTTTGAAGAGTTTTAAAAGTAATTTAGGATTTTAGTGTAAAACACATTGTTTGTAACTTAATTAGAATTTGTGATATTTAATTGTCTTAAAACCTTGATTCTATATTATTTTTATGGTTTCTCTTGTGCTTTGGGTAATCCACATTTTCTATTATGGTTAATAAATTGTGCCTTTCAGCTTAATCCAGAAAGAATATTCTTGTTGAACCAACCACTAAAGTCGAGCTGGTATTTGTGTTGCTTTTTGACCTTTTTAACCACATAGTTTTGTTCTATGGGTGGTAGGATAGAATCTAAAAAGCTTGAGGCAGGTCACTAGGGAGATAAACTTTAAAAAGAAAAAAAAGGGGGTCTATGGCTGTAGCAAACCCAGGCTCTTTGCTGCTCTAGTCCTAGTTGTCTTAAAAACCAGAATTTAGTTTTTTAAATGGAAAGCTGTTACATGTTTGATGTTTTTAAAAAAACTATTATTGTTACTATTTAGATTTTTTTAAACATGATAACAGTGTTTTATTTTTTCCTCCAACACTTCACAGATGACCCATCTCAACCAAGGCTAACACAGGTTTTAGAACGTGAGGCATCTTCTCCACATGCATTTAGGACATCATCTGAGATGGCCTCTGGTGCACCAAAGAGCCCAGCTGTTCCTTCACACTTCCTTAAGGTGCCCTTTGGGCTATCCAAAGCAAGAGACTCTCTTGGGAAGAGAAAACACACTGCCATGAGTGTGGATGTGGATAGTTCAGATCAGTCTGAAGTGAATGACTCTGCTTTTAATAGATCATCTTCAAAATGCAAAAATAGAAGGTGTGACTTTGTAAAAAATGTCTTTTTTTTAAAGTCTCCTCATGATGATGTTCTGCACCTTAAGGAGCCTGCTGTCCTGTCTAGACATGATTTGACTCTTTCAGAGGAATTCCTCAACTCCAGCAATGAAAAGGAGAAAAATAATTACTCCACTGTAGGTTTGTCATCTTCATGTTCTGCACACAGTCCTGCTAAAAATAACCACATTTCTGTTGTGGATACCAAAGAGAATCAATTGCAGCTGGCTAACTCATGCTTTCTCTTGGAAAAGTCCCTTCCTTCTTCTCAGGAAAAAAGTACTGTGTTGCCTTCTCCCCACCACTTAACACAAACAAAAGGCATGAAATCCCCTCTCCAGGTTGCTGGCTTATCTCAGGTATTGGATGGTAAGAAAGAGCAAGATAAAAGAGCAGAAAGACATGAACGGAATAAAGGATACAGTATTCAACCCAGCAACAGTTTTTCAAATACAATCCAGGAGATTTCTGAAAATACTTCTGATTCTTGCAGAATGGAAATCTCTGGGAAACTTGGACTGTCCCCAGAGACTGGTAAAAGTGTTTCCACTTCATTGCCTTTGAAAGAGTCTTTCATGGACAGCAGCCACAAGTCTTCACAAACCTCAGGAGAACTAGAAGTTAAAAGGAGCCTCACATGCAAGTCCAAGCTGAACAGAAAATGGCAAAGCAGCTCTGAGAGTGAAGATGACATTTTGGAATCCATTCTGGTTGATGATGAAGAAGAAGTATTAATGCCACTGCAAAAAATCCTCAGTTCAAATCTCAAACCACAGACAAGAACCCTGGAAGACTCTGTTGACAGTGCTTCTCTGGACACCGTAACTCCATTTCTGAAGCTTTATGTAAGTTGGCTAAGAAACAAAAAAGCACATTCTTTCAAGTATTCTTTTACAAATTATATTTGCAAGAAAAAGAATATGGATCTTAGCACAGTGCAAGCCCCAGTGGGTGCTAAGTTATTACTCCATATTTCAAATTGTAGGAGAATGAAATTTTATATAGTAGGTATACACCACCAAAACACAGACAGAGGCCCAGGTGAGTGGAGACATCTCATACTCAAAAATCAAATTGCTTTCAACCTCACGTGTTCCATCTGGCACATACAGACAGCAACTTGTTCAGATGTGCAAGAGAGCTAATTTCTGCTATTTAGCTCAGGTTTATAAACAAATAACAAGGTGCTCCAGCAGCTGAGATACCCAGTAGTCTTCTAGTACCTATTCCACTACTATGCAGGGCACAAACCATGACTGTGTCTTCTACAAAAATTGAGTAAACTTTGTAGACTCAGTCAAATTTTTGTCTAAGTGGTGCCAGTAGCACTCTTGCTAACAGCAGTCAGGATGTGTGTGACTGATTGGTAATAGTTACTTTACATTAATTTTAGTCAAAAACGTATTCCACACCAACACTCAGCCACCTCTTGCTGATTCTTGTTACACCTGTTAAAACTACAGCAGAGTGTAATAAGTAGCAGATAATTAGCTATGCTATGTAGTATTTTTGTATGTTTTTTTTCCTTATTCATAATGCATGATAATTCAGAATTACTTGCCTGCAAAACTGCTTACTTGACTTAAGGGTCCTGTGCTGCTGTGCAGTTACAATGTAGTTGGAGCAGGGATATGCTTGTTACTGTGCTGGTCCTGGGAATGGCTGAAATATGGTTTGTGCAGCCAGGCTGATTTAGCACCATGCTTTCTGGTTGTTTTTAGGAGTTCTGTTTTTGCTTTTCCCCCCTAAAATTAGGAGGTTATGTTCAGAAGATGTATGCAGTCTAATGTTTTTGTTTTCCTAGTCAGGTAAGATTTCTATGAGCTGAAGTTAACTGGAGGAAATTGATGTAGACATTTAGAGATCTGTGTGCTAGACTCCAGACATATATCCTTGACAAAGCCTGTGATTGTCAGAGATCTGCATATGAGTAAATGTGATGTTTCCTTTGAGGTTGTATTTCATGGAAATTGGAAGTATTTTAGGATTTAAAAAAACCAGAATGAATTCTGGTCACAAGGGATGGATGACATCTTTGAATCCCTGTGTACAGGATATTATGTTGATGAATTGGTCTGTGTTTTTTAAAATTAGCTCATTTGTTCAATAAGAGCTCGTCAAATAGGTAGTGATTTTGAAGCTTTATTGTAAAATAATGTTTTAATAGGGAAGGTCCTGCAGTAGGTCTTAGTGTGGCATTCCTGACAGTTTGTAGAGGTTGGAAAGGGCTTTCTTTAAACAAAGAGATTTTGTACTGAGCCTGACTGTTTATTTATAAGAGCTGTGTGGTGCTCTGTGTTTCAGACAAACCCACTATTGATAGTAGACCAGTCTTCTACCTACTTGCACAGCATCAAGGCTTTGTCTTCTCCCCATGCTGCCCCCATAGAGCAGACAAAAAGCTGGGAGGAGACAGAGCCTGGAAAGCAAACCCTGGATGACCAAAGGAATATATTCCATGCCACATAGTGTCATGCTCAGCAATCAAAAAACCAAGTTGGAGGAGTTGGTCTGGCCATTGCTCAGACTGTAGCTGGGCATCCTTCTGCTTGTCAGAGGTGCTGAGTGACTGCCTTTGAATTGCTTTTTCTTTTCTTGCTTATGCCTTTTCCCTTATTAAACTATTGTTACCTTAACCCATGAATTCTCTTGTCTTTGCTTTTCTTGCTTTTCTTTTCACTGCCCTGCACCACTGGCTGGGGGAATGACCAAGCTGGGTGGTGCTTAGCTGCTGGCTGAGGTCAGCCTATCACTGGTTTCTATAGTGGAAAACAAACAGCAGAATACCTGTATAAATTCTCTCTTCTGTCTTCCTCTCTGCTCATGCTTTTCAATCTCTGATAGGGTTTATTTGCTGACTGAGTTACCATCTCCATGAGCAGATGTTGAGCAGCCATAATTATTTAATCTGTTCTTATGATTCTGTAATCAAGAGTGTTGAATAAAGTACTTGTGTGGTTTCGTACGTGTTTCACAATCTCAGCCAACATGACTGCCTGATCAGTGGTTAAGCCTGATAAACACATGCAGCCTAGATCAAATGCCTGGGGGACATGTGTGTGACCACATTTGGCTGGCCTGTTCCTGATATAATTAATGGCCAAGTAAGACAAAACAGTTAAGAACTGTCCCAACATTTCTGGACCATGATTTTTGTGGATACTCATGTTCTTCTCTTGTAAGAAAAGGCGTATGTGTACATTGGAATAGAATAAAGTTTTGATTCCTCAGGTGTTCAACAGTTACTTGACACATATTAACCAAATATAAAAGAAGCTAAGAAGTCTTCAGCTTTCCTACAAGATTTCCCACACAAAGACATGCTGCTTGTTACATTTAAAAGGTTACTGAATACCAGGGTGGTGTCGGAAGAGCTCTGCTTGTCCAAAGAATGGAATCACGGCCATAAAAAATTTCAAATCTGTTGTCTGCTATAAGCTGAATAAAAGACTGGGAGCCAAAAGAACAAGCCACCAGCAAAATTTGTTAAAACTTTGTATATTGTTGTGTTTATTAGCTCCTTAATTTGGTTTTGTGTTGGGATTTTGATATGAAGTTTTGTTTTGTTTGATTTATTTAGAAGTGATTTAGCAAACATTGGAATTTTGCCCTCTAGGGACTCTTGAAAGTAAAAAATACTGGTGAATCTCTGGAGGATCTTGTCTCATGCCCAAGAGTGGGGATTCCCAGGGTCTCAGTGGATGATAATAATAGTAAAGTTGTGAGGTAAAAGGCTTCTGATGTAATGCTCTTTGTGAAGGCTAGCTGAAGGTCAGCCCCAGGCATGCAGAGACTTGCTTCACTGTTCAGGTCCACTGTGAAGCAGTTATTTCTAAATTAGTCATTGAGACAGATTTGACCATGATGTAAAATTGTCAAGGGACTGAGAAACCTAAACTGATAATGATCCTGTTTTGCAGGGTTTCCTTTAGGGTCTCTCCATATCTGCTTGTAAAATATCATTAAAATTGGAAGAGGTTTCTATTTTGATTGTTGTCTAATAATGAATGGATGGCTTATTATATTTTTAAAATGTCTTACTATTTCATTTACAGCTTTCTAAAACTCCTAATATAACAAAGGTGTCATATGTGAACAGCTTAGATCATCTCTTGAAGGAGAAAGAAGAATCTAGCAGGTTTGTTTCTTAAAGCTGGTTTGAAAAATGTGGGATGGTGTTGTTGAAGCTTGGATTTGCCTTGTCTCTCCAGAACCAATGAAGTTTGATTAGCAGCAAGCAGCAAGCTAAGCTTTGGTAACTGGTGTCAGCAGCACACAACTAAACTGACAGGACCTACAAGTGTTGCTTAAATGGTAAAATCTGAATGACAGGCTCCTTCCAAGCAACAAGGAATGATTTGTGATACATCTGTTTACCCCTGAAGAGCCAGGCTAAATTTACTGATGCCTTCGTTTTAGGTCACTGAGCCAGCTAGCAGCTGCTGGTCAGGCATGAAATAGAAATATTTATGTAGACTGACTGTACTAGTTTTTTTTAAAGACATTTGTAGCTTACTTTTGGTTGCCAAATTTTGCAGGCTGTTGGTGTCTGAGTAGTTACACAGGTCAGTGAACAGAACTAAGGAGTATTCTTGCAAGAGATCTTTTGGGTGGGAAGTGAAATATGGTTTATGTGTTAATGGCAAATGATGGTGATGGGTATGTATGTTTTATTGCTTATGTGATTGACTGTTGATTAAAGAATTTGACCCTGGTAACTATGGGCTGATTGCCCATGGAGTGGGAGATACTTCTGTAACTAATGGTATTTAACAAATGGAATACTTGTTTGGTTCTTAGAAAAAAGTAAACATTCAGCCACAAGATTGGAAGTCTTGTGCAATTACAAAAACTTTATCAGAAGTTGGTTGAGTATTTGTGTCTGATAAACCAGTGATTGATTGTGCTGTTGGAAATTCATTTGGTTTTTGTTCAGGGAAACACTCACTCAGTGTCTTGGAATAGCTGAGTGCTTGGGTTTTACACAGATGCAATGTCTCATGTGGTTTTGCCATGTGTAACTGGCTCCTGACTCCAGGATTCACATTCAGAGCTTGGATTTTGTTGACTTTGTTGTAAATATTAAATGGTATGTAAATATTAAATTATATGCTCTGCTGCTGTTTCAGGTTAGACGAAATAGAGAAACAGTTACAGGAAGACCTAGAAAGAGAGGACAATGCTTCAGATGGAGAAAATGAGGGCAATGCCAATGGAGATGATCTCTTGGAAGAACACAGGTCCTTACAACTCCAAAACCAACTAAATATTGATCTTTGCTTTTCTAGCCTTTCCCCACCCCCCCTCCCCAACCTCTGTTTCCAACAATTGTTAATATGTTTAATGAGAACCATTTTAAAATCTTCTAGGGTTGGGTGGATTTCCTTGGGTGCAACTGTATTCTAATAATTCAGCTTTCACATAAAAACTGATGTGTTCATCACCTCCAAATAACATTCTCTAGCAGCAAATAGCTTCTCACTGTTTGAATTGATAAAAGCTATTTTGAATTTTACAGGGTGTTTATAAAGAGATTTTCAATAGTAACTTATGTCATACCTGACAAACACCCTGGAGAAGATCTATTTGATTTATCAGCTGCTGGGAAAATCTTCACTCAACATAATCTTGACTTGAGGAATTTCCACTTCATCCCTCAAAATCATGTAGAATATCTGCTTCTGAAGTAAGAATATGCTCTTCACTTTTTTGGGTTTACTTGTACAATTTTATTTTTAGCAGTTTTAAGGTGCTGTTTAATCTTTGCATGCAAATGAGCCCTGTCTAAGTAAACTTTCCCTGGCATTTTCCTTTCTGGGTTAGCTTTACAGAACAGTAAATTGTAATTTGAAGCTTCCTTCTTTCCTTCTCTGGATTTCTTGAAAAACCTCTTATAAATGAGATATGAGGAAAAACAGCTGTTCTGGCCTCTTACATATTGGGCTGTTGTTGATACCCTTACCAGTTTGTGGGAGACTAATGCAGAAGTGAAACCTTGTAATGAACACAAGCCTACTATCTGCAGACTGAAAGACCTTTGTGGTTACCTGTTTGTGACCTTCTAGTGTTACATTATCTCTGCTGAAAGACTTCTAGTGCTTCCCTCCTGGATGGGCCTGGCACTTGAGGCTCCATCTAATGAGAATTGCAGAGGGTCAGGATCTCTGATATCTGTTAGATTCAGTCACTTGTCCACCAGTGTGTCTGTGTGTACATAAAAAAATTGCTCTGTAACCCACAGGTGTTTCTGCTCTATATTTATGAGGCTGTTGCACTACCAATAGTTGGACAAATACTTGCCTGTTGCTACAAGTGTAAATCCTGAAAATTTCTGGATATTTCATTTGGTATTTTATTCCAAACATTCATCAGAGGAAGTGAGAGAATTCAATTACTCTTACAAGATTTTATATACATGTGTATGTGCAGTTGTGGGTGTGAAGAGGAGAGTGGCTTTTCATCTCTTGAGGAAGTGGTGTTTGTGATACACTCCTTTGGCTTCAGGCCTTTCTATTGATATGTTTTGGAGATCACAAAGCAAAGAGCTTCAAAAGCATCTTGTAAATCAGTGACTGGAGCAATGAGAACTAAACTGACCATCCCTTGCAGGAGGCAATTATGCTTTAGTTGCTTTTATGCATTCAGCCCAGTTGGCACAGCTGGCACATACTGGTTGCCCAGTTGGCACGTGGGGGTCTTACCAGTCAGGCAGGTAGAGGGTATATGGAGGAGTTAGGACACAGATCCCTCAAAAGAGTTACCTGGTTTAGTCGATGGAGAGAACAGAGGAGACTAAAGAAGGGTGTGTGGGAAACTGGACATGTTTAATTCAGCTGCTTATGACATCCCTAACTTTCTAAAGAAGAATCACAGAATATCCTGAGTTGGAAGAGACCCACAAGGATCATCAAGTCCAATTCTTAAGTGAGTGGTCCATATGGGATTTGAACTCATGAAGTTGGTGTTATCAACACCCTGCTCTGACCAACTGAACTCATTGACTAAATTGTCTAAATCTACAATAACTCAGTCATAGTGATGGCACACTTTCTGTTCTTCCAACAGCTACTGTTTGCACCCCACAAATTAGCACAGTGAAATTAGATTGTGAGATTTTAATTGCATTAGTTTGCCTCCAGACCCTTTATTTAAAAGGAAATTTTTAAAATTTTGAAAACAATGTTTTTTCTCTCTTATTCTGGAAGTGTTGGTAAAGGTCATTGGACAGTTAAAAATCTTATTTAATAGTCTCATTGAGCATAGCAGGCTTTCTGTGTAGTCAGGCATAGTGGTTCATAGTACAATAGTGTAAATCAAAGTTGGTTTGAAGCTATTATTCCCTAATAATACAGATGTTTCCAGACTGTATAGTATGGCTTTATAGAGAGAAAGATTACTATGACATTTTGTATATGTAATAGCATGAGAATGACATCTGTTTTGCATATTCAGATCTTTCTTTGCTGTTCATGGTGATCTGAGGGCTGAGGAAATTCTTATGTTTTTGTGAAAGTGATGATACAACCACTAATTGATTTTTATCTTCTTTCCTTGCCCCCATTTTTCTCTTACAGTTCTGGTCTAAGGCAGCAGCTTTTTTTAGTTGTTAATGGTGTTCTAAGTTCTGCTTACTGTGATAAATTGTGTCCCACACCAATTCTAAAGTGGCTTTTCCAGGTAAGTCTGCTATTCATGCAGTTGTAATAACTCTGTGTGTGTATAATATTTTTTCTGGAAGCCAGTTGAGGAAGTTTGTGAATCTGTTCATTAACAACTTTTAAATCAGATGTTATTTTTTCCCCCTGGGTTCTCATTTGTTCTCCAGTCTGAAACACTTTGATTATCACTAGGGGCAAAACAATGGAGAGCCTTTTCTCCACACTCTGAGTGAATGCAAAGCTGCATGTCCCTGTCCATGTTCATATATGCTACTGCATTGGAAAAGGACACAGTAGGTGAGGAGAGGTGCTGTGGGCCAAAGCATGAGCAAATGCTAATCTTATTTCCTTTCACCCTTAGAAAAACAATACATGCTACAGTATGCAAAAGTACTGTTTTCTACATATGTCACCTTCTAAATCATCAGTGATACCAGCATTATCAGATAATTTTCATTTGGAAAAGGTACCTTTTATGACTCAGGAAGAAGCCTGGAGTCATTCTCAAAGGAAGTGCAGTGACTCTCTCAAGATACCTGTGTCAGTGTCTGAATCACCAGGAATTTACACAGTGCTGTTACTCACAAGAATGCCCCTCCAGTCTCCATTCTGTTATTAATTGCCACATTCTAACTGCACCTGAAACAAAAAAGAAATCAGGACCACCTGGGAAATTGCAGCTGTTGACTGCCTTTCTACATTTGCCAAGAGCAAAACCTTTTGCTCTTCCGTGTCCTTCCTTCCAGCCAGTTAAAAAATTGCCTTCCTCCTTTCTGGGAGCTCTGATGTTCATCTAATAAGGAAGAAGTGTGAGCCAACTGAGATCACTTACCAAGCAGGAAACTGTCCAGCACTTGGGGGAGAAAAAGAAGTTTTTGTTGGGCCAGTGAAGTGCTCCAAGAAACCTGAACTGTACTTCATAGTTGTATTTTTGTAGTTAAGATTATGGGAAGAACTAAGAATTAATTGTTTGGGTTTAGTATTGCATATGTCCAGCTTGTCAGTGGCTGGAAAAGGGTGTAGTTAACTCTGTTGCCTGTACTTCTGCTCAGGGAGCTCAATTTGATCACAGATGCAAACGTGTTCCAAAGGGGTACATGATACTTTCTATTCTCTTAACCCTCAGAACTTTATAACCCAACATGGGGTTACAGCATTCTGATACTGTAAATAATTAAC
Organism: Polioptila caerulea; assembly: GCA_013397295.1. Lineage (NCBI taxonomy): Eukaryota > Metazoa > Chordata > Aves > Passeriformes > Certhiidae > Polioptila > Polioptila caerulea. The sequence continues at coordinate 2,253,948 of VYXF01012754.1, forward strand.
TTTAAAGTATTTATATCATCTTTACACTGCTTGAAATAATCAATATTCACAGTATTCTGTTCTCATTGATGTATCTTGCTTTAGAGGCTGTGGATTTAGGTTTCTTGTTTGTTTTTTGATCTGTTACTCATTTTAATCTGTTACTCATTTTAATCTGTTACTCATTTTAATCTGTTACTCATTTTAATCTGTTACTCATCTTAATCTGTTACTCATTTTACTCTGCTGGGAGGTTTGGTGTTGGTTTGATGTGGGGTTTTTTGTAATTAAAAGGAAACTGATGCTGTCACACAGCTTGATTTTTGATGCGTAGCTTCTTCTCTCTTCACAGATGATGTCGATTCATCCTGACCATTGTGTTTCCACCAAGATCTTAGACAGATTGATGGAGTTAACACTAAAAAACTGTGAGTATTTGAAGGATGGAAAACTGACCACCTGAGTGAAAGCAATTCTCCTCTCTTCAGTTTAGAAAAGTGTTAGTGAGGAAGTAAAAGCTGCTAGTTCTCTTGGGTGATTTTTGGCTTGAATTTAGGCTGTATTTTTACTAATGTAATGCAGAAATGCTGGGGGCTGACCTTCATTGAATGTGTGCAACCTGTATCACAGTATGTGGTCCTGGCACATACCTCCAAAGTAGTGCATCCAGTACAGAGACTTTTAAACTCACTCCTGGTATTTCACAAATAGAGTTGACCTGAAGAGATGCTCAGTCTGCTCAAAAGTTTGCCCTCCTTTCCATCTTTTACTTCAGATGATGTGGACATTTGTAGCTTGAGGGCTACAAGATGTTTTTCACATTATCATACCCAGTTTGCAGCACTACATGATTTACTTTCCAGATAAATGACAAAAGTGAAGTGAATCATACACCTGCATAGAAACACTTTGAAGGATCTGCTTCAGCCCACAGTGCTGTTAATGTCTTCTGTGTTTTGTCTTCTTCCTTTGTCTGTACTCAAATATTTCTCCACTACAAGTTCCTTTGTGTGTTCCCCATGTCTTCATTCAGATCCATCAAAAGTGACATTCATTTAAGACTACCAGTTAACATTGTTAAAGTAATGTGGTTCTCTTGAAGTATTTGCTCAGGCTTGTCCAAATTGTACCCCATATTTTAATTCTTGTTAGAAATCAGAGAGAATGTAGCTTCCTTTATTTTGTGCCTTGCTGGCATTAGACTTGATTCTGAATGAACAGTTCAAGATAATGAATGAGTATTCAAACAATTAAGGCTGGGTGTTCCTTGTTTACCACTTCTGTTCCAGAAACCTTGCCTGTTTTCAAATCTTACTTAGCTTCTCTTCCAGTCTCACTGTGATAACACCCTCTTACCTTTACCTACACAGGCAGCAACTTGTGTGTTCTCTTAGACAAAAATATTGCCTTGTTGATTGTTCTGCTGTTTGTGATGAAAGAGAACTATGACAGAAAATGGGTTGAACTTGAAAGTAATCGACCTGTTATGTAGGCAAGATGTTTCCCTAGTGTAAAATACTGTATTAGACTCTTTTTACTCCTTTCTTGTTCTGAAAATAAGCTTACTGTTTAATGTACTGACTCCTCTGAGAGCTGTTAGAATTGATGCAAACTGCTAAGCTTATTTGTTTCCCCTAAAAGGAACTAACGCTAAGAACTAAATTTAAACTAATCCATTCCCTGTCTTTTATTTGTAGCTTCCATCAGTGATAACCAGTTTGAACCATGGGTTCCTTCAATAGCTGATATATCAGCTGTTTTTGTCAATATGGGTATTGGATTCAGATCTCTCTTTCCATTGGAACATCTTCAACCCCCCTTCAATGAGCATGATATTTTGTAAGTGTTTTCTGTCGATATTTTTTGCCTAGATCCTGTGAAAGCAAGTCTTGTGCTTAGAATGTAGAATTAGAAGGTTCTTATTTCTTTCCTTTCCCATACTCTGTAAGTTCTTGGCTTAGGTCTTAGTAAGAATAAATAACCCTGGAATTGAAACAATGCATTCTAGGTAAGGATTCCCCAAACCAGAGCATTATCCTTTGTCCTGCATCTTCCTAATGAAGGTTTGCAGGAATGTTGGCTAAATAGCTGGGCAAAGTAATTGGCTACAAGTTGAGTTAGATGTGTGTTAGAAGCTCTGTAACTGAGGTTTATTTTGATTTGAAGGCATTTTGATGCATGCAGGATTTTTTTTTTTGTCAATTTTATCTCAATAAGCCTTTATGGGCTTTTGCATCATTCATTTTTTGCTCAGATTGTGTTTCTTCTATTAGAAGTCAGATGCAAGAAACAATGAGTCAACAACAGCCAAGAGGAGATGTAGCCTTTGCCAGTCCAGCATTCCCCAGTCTACTTGAAAGCAATTTAATTAATGTGATTAAGGTGAGAAAACACCAAGGTTTTTGTGGATTGTGTTTCTCTTTTTTGTATATGTGTTTTCTTTTGGGAGGGAGGATGCAGTCTAGTCCTGAGCATGTGTTTGAGTAGATGCTATCATGAGACTTCAGCCTCGCATTCAGCAGAATGTGAAAATGCAGGCATTTTGCAAACCTCAGTTTCTTGACTTCCATTGGCTTCAGTCACAACTGCAAAGTTTTGCTGCCCCTCTTTTAATGCTGTGGCACTTTATAGAGCATCTTGTCTCCCTCACACGGAAGAAACTATCCACTGATTTCAGTTTTCAGTATTACTGAAGTATTTAGAAAATCTTTTGGCCTTTCCTTCAATTAAAGGAGGATTATCTACGTAGTTAAAGAAAGATCTTTCCTGCTCTGGTAGTGTCTGGGGAATAATGCCATTGCTCAAAAAAACGAGTCTCCAGCAGATATTAGAAAAAAAGAGTGCTGTTACTGGGGGATGGGGGCATGTTAGTACACAAGTGTTGCCAAAACAGGACATCATTTGAGGTACATTTTAATATGAGTGTGGAAAACTTAAGTTCTCATCATGCTTCAAAATAAGCTAAAACAATTCCATGTTTCAATGCTCTGTATTTCTTTTAAAGTTTCTAGTTTTCTGTGCATCAGTAATTCACGATGGATATACTGACCAAGAAATATGTCTGCTGCTTATATTGCTATTTAAAATAAGCTTGGAGAAACAGCTAAAACAACATTTTGTGATAGATTTTCAGTGCCTTTTTGCAAAGCTTCTGATCAGTATAAAAGACTGGGATACAAAGGTAAGGTCATATATTTATTGTACTAGATTTGTGGGTTTGTGAAAACTGCAACTTTTATTTTGAGGTTTTCTTTTTTTTCTCTTTTTTGACATATCAGAAAAGCACTGGCTGAAAATGTAATACAGAATTTTCAATAGTATTATGTATAATAATATGAAAAATTCAAAGCTTTGTGAGATTTAGGAAGTGTGTGGTACGCTGAGAGGGTTTTTGTTGCATGACATTCATTGAGTTGCTTGTCCTCTTCTACAAGAGTTTGTTTATCTTAAGATTACGTGTGCTAAAGTACCTGTATTTTAAAATGGCAGTCTGAAAGAATGAAAAAATTATTGTGCTATCCTGGTAAAGATGTCATTAAAAACATTCTGATCTCAACTGCCCTACTTGAAATTGTATTTAGCAGACTCAGCTCCTGGTGCAGCACAGAAATTTTTTTACGTATGTCATCTCTTGTTAGATCAGTTCCTTTTATCACTTTTGCTGCCTGTGTTTCTAGGGAGTAGATGTGTGCTCCTTTGCAAACAAAGCAAGCAGCCATTCCTCAGTTTCAGGATGTTTTGTTGTTCTCTTAAAGATGCCTGAGCTGTGCCTGGCAGTGAGTGAGCTCTCCAGCAATCACCATAACCTCCTGTGGCTTGTTCAGCTCGTGCCCAGCTCGGCCGCGCGTGGACGGTAATGGCAGTGTCATGCCAGAAACACAGAGGGTCATTAACAGCTGCTTTATTTGTATAAGCTCAGAGTCTGCAATATTAATTACATGACTCTTAAAAAGAAGGCTTTGTTTTCTGATGTGTTACAGATGTATGTGCAATTCCTGGTGTGCATGTGTAGCTTCCTGAATCACCTCTGCTGTGAAAAAGGGTTGTTAAATCTCTTATGTAGTTTCTGGGCTGTGGATTCTTGGTACCCTGTAGCAAAGAAAGGCTTAGCTTCAGGTTCTGACATCCATCTCTTTAATTCTTGTCTGAGTGACCAAAATTTAAATTTTCTTTGGGTGACTCGTGTCTACTTCTAAGCATGATTCTGAGTTGTGTATCTTTGTAATTAATAAATTATAACATAACTGAGCAAGCAGAATTACTTGGGTCACTAACTTCAGGCTTGGAGACAAGTACCTAGTGTTGTTTACTTGTGCAGAAGGTGAAGCTGCAATGAGATTAAGGGTACTTCTGTTTTACTAGCCTACTTACTGGGTTATGTAGCACCTATATTCAGAAAATCCAGTTTAATAGTTGCAAGCAATTTTATGTCTAGGGGACACATGCATAGCCTCACATACTTTGTAGAAACTGTGGGTTTGAGAAATTCTGTGGGAAATAATTTTTTAATTGTTTTTCAGGGAAATAAAAAGACGTCTTAGCCTAGTGATAATTGCAAAATTTCTTCATAAAAAGCATGTAGAAATACCTGATGACAGTGACAAGCAGGTACTGCTTACATGTGTTGTCTTTGTAGAATTTGGAAGTTTAGAAAACATATATATTGTGTGCTTGTGTTTTATGTTTGAATATTGTCAGTGTGTTTTCAAGAACCTTGCCAAATGACCAATTAATAATTCTCCGTTTAGATTAGTATTAAAAGTGTATTTGCACATGTGTGTAATCAACATGTCCTGCAGCTTGTGCTTGTTTATATGCCTAAACATTAATTTTAGACATTGGAAAGACGTCTGCACTTCTTGGAGTCTTTTTGTAATCATGTGGAGACACTGTTCTCATAGGCTTGACCTTTTATTGAGGAAGTTTACAACACTGAAGTCTGTGAATAGTCAAAAATTACTCAAAGCACATAAACTTCCTTTTTAATTAAAAATCCCTTTTCTGTTCTTGTTTCAATGGACAATTAATATTGTAGTGGCACTCAGTTTCCAGTTTTCTGTTGTTAGTAAATCAGTCCAATTTGTTAATCCTTGTATCTCTAGATGATTCTTCTGCATCACTTTCTGGTGTGTATGAAACCTTCTTATCTACTGAAGAAGATGAGAGAGATGAGAAAAGGACAGAAGGAGCATAAAGATGATGAAGATAATGCAGAACTAGAACATGAGGTATATAGCCAATCGTGCTTTTTTGCTTTTGCTTTTTTTAATGCATCTTTTTTGTATTTTATATATAATATCATACATTTTATACAATTTGGGGAATATTTATTTTCCTTTTTAACAATTCTGTGTGTGGAACTGTAAATACACTGTTTTGTTACTGTTCATCTTTAAAATATAATTAATTCTGTTTATAATAATGGAAGAAGGAAAGGAGCATGTGGTGGAGGAACCTGTATTGGGTTGTTTTACAAATAGGGAAATGGTCAGATTTTCTGACTCACAGGGAAGTCTTGAGTCTCTACTTCTGTAATCAGAGGATGATCTTCCCTCCCTTCTGATGTAATCAGTGAAAACTTTTTGCTGCTGAGCCAAACCTTCACCTGCAGGCTTCAGAAAAAGATTTATGAATCTTTTGTTAATCTCTTCTCTCAAGTTTTAGAAAGTATTTCCATCCATCCAAAAATTGAATATTGCTTTGGTTATTTGAGTGGTTATCACGGAATCTCTCAGCAAGTGGTTTGATCTGGGGTAGATGATGGGAAATTCAGCCAACTGCTGAATTTAATTTTCAGTTATTAAACCCACATGTTTTATGGCTTACTTAGGTTATTTAAAACAGTATAATACTGGTTTAAAGCATTTCTAATATGTGAATATACTGTTTCAAATTAGTTATTTAGGCAGATATGTTTATATGCTTGTCCATTGGCCTGGCTGTTGGAGGATTCATTCCAAAAAGCAGAGATGATTCTGTTTCTAGATGGGAAGAGTTATAATGGTGCTTTGACTGCTAAAGCTCTTTTGATTCCTCTCCAGGTGTACTACCTGACCTATGTCCTCCTTCATCTAGTCAGTGAAGCCAGTTTCCTTGATGTTGTAAATGCTAGTCAAAGGGTAAGTAACTACAGTGGCTAGACCTGTAGTCTTTAAAATATTGTTTATCGTGCACATTTAGTCTGTTTTGGTAGGAGCTATCATGTGATGGAAGGTCACCTTAATAGCACTGGGGGAAACTTTTGTTCTGGGCAAGGTAAATGCAGAGGAGCTTCTGTGTGTTTACTGCAGAGAAAACTCTCTTCTGTGTTTCTGTGAATGGAGCTACCTCCAAACACAAGGCTGTGAAAGAGAAGGCATTTGTTGTGTTAATCTTTCTCAGAAAGTATCTGGAGATAACACAGGAATTCTAAGTCAAATGACTCTATCAACTTTGGAAGTAGGATTGAAATTTTTCAGTCTAGGAGAAAACCACTTAGAAAATATCCAGTAAAATATTTTCAAGCACATTTCAGTTTCCTGTGCTGGAGTGCAGCAAGTGAAAGCAAGGACTGTAGCTCTTCTCTGTAGTGGTGGTTCCTTTGTGCCACGTGATGTGAACATCTGCCAAGTAATGCTGTCTGCTTAGCCTTTCAGTGTTTCTGTTTAGATTTCTGTGATTTGCTGGGAGTTGATCGCTGCAAGGTGTTTGTGTAAACCTTCTGCCCTGTTGAATTACTCTTGGCTTTTAAGAAATCTGTCATAAGAACTGTTTGAGAGACATAAATCAGTAATGTTTGGCAACATTTTTATGCTTAAGTGTCTCAGTATATTACTTAGTTTTGTGGAGAACTTGATATTTTCAATTGTTTTTTCAATGTCTCAATTTCTTAACGAAGATTTTATTATTCACTGACCTGGTAGCAGTCAAGTGGCAAGAGGGGTGTGGCTCAATATTGTGCAGGCTAGGCTTGAGTAAAATCAGTCTTAACTATTTCATTTCTGCCCCTCTTCCAGTTAGATGGGATAAATTGTGGTGGCCTTGAGACACCAGCAAATGTTTTTAAATAGAATTACAGCACGTCTCACCTGTTCTGCAGAGTGGAGCCTCTTGGCAGCTGTTCAGTGAGAGATTGAAAACAGGAATTTTATGAAGAAATTAACAGAATGTGAAAGACCTTGGGAGTCATTATCAGGAGATCATGAAGTGCAAAACTGCTTTATTAAAGTAATCAGAAATTTTGAGAAAATAAAAGATCAGCGCATAAAACCTTGGATATATTTTGCCTGCTCAGCCAATTCCTACAAAAGAAATTATCTGAGTCATCATTACTGAAAAGGTTATTTTCTGCTATTGTAACTTCAGAACTTTTTTTGCTGATAAAAGATGTGAATGGCACTGCACTTCGTTTGCTATTTTGGGGGCAGAAAGGATTTGCAAATTAATTAGTAGGAACTTTGAAATTTGTGTTGTATAGCTCTGCTATACTTTGAAGCTGCTTTTGAAAACTCTTAGACCTGGTTTACCAGGAGCCTGCCAGCAACAGAGGATCTTGTGATATGATCTTGTTTCCTTTCTTTTCCCTTTCTTAACCATGTATTTCTGAGAAAAATTCAAATGAGGCATGTAATTTTTAAATTGATGTAATATTTGAATAAAGCCTGCAGTTTTGACATGGAGTATTTAATGGCTGTACACTTTTGTCTTTATTTAGCAACACTTACTGAAGCTTTGTCGTGCCTTAGATAAGCACATAAAAGGTGATATTAGGGAAGATGCAAGAATACTTTATCGGTCTAAGGTAAGATGCAAAACTTGATTTTTCTGTTTTGTTTTGGTTTTGGGGTTGTTTTTAGTGTTTGTGATGCATGTTGTTCCCTCATCTCAGCCCTGGGATTTCCAGGAGTCCTTCATGGGCTTGGGAGTTTTTTCCTGTTTTTTCTGTCTGCATGATGTCTTTGCATGGGGATAAATGCATGCCCATTTTAATTCACTGAAAATACTCCTTCTGCTGACAATGGGACTCCTAACAGCTCTAAAACGTGACTGACCCTCCCTTCAGCCAGGCATCTCCACGTTTGGGCCAGCAGAGTTGCTGTGCCTCTCTTTGTGGCAGTCACTGGTAGCTGACTCCAGTTGTAACAACAGGGCCTGCCTGCAGGGCAGGATATAGAGGACTGAAGAAGTTGCCTGTCTTCCATTTAATTTTTCAAAATAATGAATTGATTAAAAATGCTTTGGATTTAAGCCAACTGTGTATGTGATGTAGCATCAAGCTTGGACACCTGCCTTTTGTTTGCTTTATGGGGTGAGCCTTACTACTGGTAGTCCTTATTTGTGACCTGCATGCTTTGCATGCTGTTGTAACAAACCAAGTCAGCTCAGTGATAAAGTGACCAGCCCCAGCTCTGAAAAGCCTTGGCTTCTTTGGCTTTAAATCAGACATTTGCAGCTGTGTGCTTCCTTACCTCTCAAAAACATTCTTCCTTTCTTACTCAGACAGATTAGTGGAGCATGGATCCTTTTAACAAGTTAATTACTCTTGACTTGGAGTGTTGTTATCTCTGGGCACTTTCACTTCTGTTTCTATTTGCCTTTGCACTGAGAGGGGAAAATCTTGCTCTGGTTTTCTCCATTGTTTCCTTTGTGTAATACTGCAGTAATTTCTGGAGGATACCACTGTGCTGGGTTTTAACACAGCACATGAACCAAATCTCAGTGTGAATGGCTTGGGTTAAAAACCTGCTTGTGATTGTTTATGAAAAAGCACAGTTTTATGTGCAAAGAATTTGGTTCAGAAGCAGCCAGTGCTGCACTGTTGGCTTCTGTGGCCGCAGTTGCACCTGTTCCAGGTACAATCAGACTTGTGTGACAAACCTCATTTCCCAGGGATGAGGTGGTGTTTGGAGGCCAGAGGTTTGCATGGTGATTCCAAACGTTTAACCTGAGGAGTCATGTGCCCCTAATGTGTTTGTGGCATGCAGGACATTAAATTCAGAGTCACAAGTTACAGGGATCTGAAGTTGAGGTGATGATACTTGCTCCTTTCCAGTAAACCTTGTATGTTGAGTTATCTGGGCTTTTCTTTGAGTTTGAAGCTGTGAGGGGGAACACAGGGTATGATTTTGTCTTTTTTAACAAAAATGGCTAAATTAATCATTGTGAATTTGCAGGTAAAAGGCTTGGCTGCTAGGATATATGGGAAATGGCAGGATGTGATACAAGCCACTCGGCTTACTCAGGTACTGTAATGAAACTGTTTTCTCTCTTCCCACATTGGGGGGTGCTTTTAACTCAGTTTTTAGCACTTGAAAATTACATATTCTTTTCAAGAGATCTTCTACATAAATGGCATGGCTGTGGAATACACCTAGATGCTTAGAATGGATTTGAATTATAATTCTTACTTTGCTGGCTTCAATAAAAGCAGGATCTCCTCTCTATAGTTAAAAGTGCTGTTTTTGTAAAGGTGTGTGTAATACACTGAAATCCCAGTCCTGAGTGGAGTCACAGGGCCTGTCTCTGATTACAGCTATTAGCAGATGTTTCCAAAAGGACATTGGGGCAGGAATGCAGTGAGGCACATCCTGCTGTGGTCTGGCATCCTGTGGCTATGAGACTTCTTGAGTCCAGGGCTTTATTCACATATGTTTAAGGGCTCTCAACAACTCCTCCCCCTTTGAATGTGTCAAATTTCATGCCATGATTAGGCAAAGCCTCTCATGTTTGTAAAAGTATGCAGTAGTAAATAATGCTATGGTAAGTCTCAGAAATATTTGCCTTTGTGACACCTAGCTGGCCTTGGTAGAATAGGTGGATAATTTCTACTGATACTCAAAGTTCAGAGCTCTTTCTCCAGCCTTGGCTTGTTAGGTTTCTGTTGTAATGTGATCAGACCAACTGTTTGAGTCCTGTCTTGGAACATAAAACTATCTCTCTTGGAAAAACTTGGCTTTCCAGTGATGCAGACTATCATTTACGTAAAATTTAAATTAAACATATATGCCTAGTATTGATTGCAGTTTAAAACTGTCTAATTAACCATTTGTAAGTGTGTGTGATATTTCATATTCTAGAGCAAGGAGTGATGCATGTAACACATGGCTGCAGAATCTACTTAGCAATTAATGAAAGTTGATAACGAGGTGGCTCGCTCAGTGTTGTTTTTCCCCCGAGATGCTTGGGGTTGATTCACATATGGGAAACTGCCAAGTGTTTCAGAATAAAATTCCAGGGCCTTTTTCCAGCACATTGTGGTGCTCCCAAGCTAAGCACTTGCCTACTCTAGTCATTTCTTCTGACATTGGATTTCTGACTTGGATACTAATTTGTTTTTACTCTTTAGGGAAAACTGCATGACTTCTGGGAGCCAGATTCGTGAAATCTTGCCTAGTTAAAGGAAAATAACAGAAATTGAAATCAAGGAGGATGTAGAATGAATGGAACTTCACCTTGTTTGGAACAGAAGAAATCAGTCACCTGAGTTAGAACTTGAGCTTGATTCAGAGGAGCACTAGACACATGAGAATCTGATTTTACTAACATTGCTTTTTACTACAAGTGCTCTACTTCTGAAAAAGTTGAAGTGGATAAACTGAAAAAACCCAGCCATTTCTATAGCCCTATCAGAACTGGATAGAAATATTTTACTGTAATGAAAGCTGAGGGAAATTTTCTTGTTTCCTTTGTTAATCACAAGACATATTTGAAAACAGTATTTATTTATTTTATTGCCAGCACATACCTGCAAGCATTGCTTTATGTTGGCTGGGAAAGAACTGCCCTGTGACATGAAATGCAAGTTCAGAACGAGTGTTAGACCTCCCCTTGAAAGCAGGAGAGGAAGTGGTTCAGATGTGGGCTGAATCGTGGTAATCTGCAAAGCAGAATTGGTATGAACGTCCAATGTCTCTTAAAAATACAAAATACGGAAGTTGCACCTTCTTTAAGTGGAGAATAAAGTATCATCTCAGCAGAGATTAGAGAACAGCAATTGGCTCACCTTTGTAAAGACTGTGAAAGCCACATGATTCCTTGGTGTGAAGACCTGCTGCACACACAATCTGTGCTCAAAACTCCAGGAGCTGTTTATGAAATAATCAGAGGAAGGTGTGATCTCCTTTTATGTTGTCTGTACAAATGCTATCACTTAAATCTTACACTGTGGTTTGTCTGTAGGATTGGTGTATGTAGGAAAAAAAAGTTAAGGTATTGGGTAGAAGCACCAATGGGGATTCTCATAATAAGCGAGATTTTTAATAACATCAACATGTGTGTTTTATAATACTGTTTCAATTCTTGTAGATTACCCTGTCATGTATCAAATTCTCTATGATAAGAATGTAAAAGAAAGCTAAAAAACCTGCCAACCACAAAACCTTCAAATTTAATTGTGTGTATTACATATAAAGGAGCTGCTATAGAATGGACACAACTTAGAGCAAATCTATTAGATTTGCAAATTCATACTAAATATTTTTTTTTCTTTTCAAGTGTTACATTATGTCAATGTCATCTTTTGCTCTTTGATAGCTTATCTGCCTTCCCTCTTGTAACACTTGCTTACTCTTTTGAATATATTGTATGTAATTTTGTTAATGTTTTTATTTTTTTCACTAATATTGTATAAAGGTAAAAAAATGTGGAATGTTTACTGTATTTAATGTGTATATATTTTCTTACTGTGTAAAGTTGACATTGCTGGCCTGTATATTTTGAAGAAGAAAATGGGAGGGGTTTAGATGAACAGCTTTTGTACTGCAGTTCAAAGCATGTTGAAACTGGTGAGGGTTTTTCCACACAAAATAGCCACTTTGATATTTACTTTCATTTAAGAGAACAATGAAAAAATAATACCAGACACTCCTTTCTAGTTAAATGTCCCTGAACAAAATGGGCTCTGCTTCACACACACAAAAAAAAGGCTACAGGTCCTATTTTATTCTTATGGCACATGTTGCAGTTCATGGGTTCACAGCTGATTAGCTGCACTATAGATGGAGCCAATCTTGAAATCATTCTTAGCTCAGCCAGTCCTGTGTTTTTATGCTTAAAGCCTGTGCTAGCACTTTCCCTCTTTCCCCCACTCCTGCTTGGTCTGGACTTCTCTTCCATCTGTTTTGTAGCTGAGGAGTAATTCCTCAGGTGCTGAAGTCTTCATGTGGGTTAAATTGGTGCTCATCAGAATCCTTACAAAGATGATTCCCAAGCATTACTACAGGGTGTTTACAAGAGGGTCCTGGCAGTGAAATAGGAAACCTGCTGCCCTTGTGTTTTGCCAACTCATTTGCTGTCCCTCAGCCAGGACTTAGATGCATTGGGAAAGGTTGTTTGCACAGTAAAGGTCTTAACTGCTTTGGATGTCTTCAGAGAAGCATTTTGCACTGAGGTCTATCTTTTGATACGGTGTTGGCTATATGAAGAGCCCTATTATCACATTTCATGTGGAAGTAGGTGCACTTTATTGCAGTAATAACAGAAAAAAATTAAAGTCTGGTTATAAAATATATGTTTGTAGCTCCTTGCTTTTTTTTTTTTTTTTCCCTGACAAGCCTCTATAGCTTAAAATAACCCAAACACCTCTGGTTTTAAAATTGAAGAAACTTGGCAGGGAAACTATTTGTGCATCTCGTATTCTCACTGTTCCTGTAATGGATGGGGATTTCAGAAGTGATTAATGACTTGCAGGTAGGTCTGGCTGAAGGTCAGTAGGACACTTCATTGATGCAGCGGCTGCAGGAACTCTCTGAAGTCCCCAAAGCTGATGATTATTTGAGAATGTCTTTGGAAAAAGCAGGCGACTGGAACACCTGAAGTGCGTTGTTATTATTGGTGGAACATCTGGTTAGATTGCTGCAAAGGCATTTTAGAGGTAGAATTTCAGTGTGGAAAAAGACTTGTAATACTTGAGGGATGGATGCTGCAGTGCTGGTTTTCTGAGCACAGAAAGCCAGGTCTGTGTCCATTAGAGGTGTCTGTGCTCAGCACTGCCCAGCACCAGTCCTGGGAGCCAACATTTGGGCACGGGGGCTGCAGCAGAGGCTGTGCTGCTGTGGGGATTCAAGCAAGTACTTCCAGGTAGTTGGGTTCCTCTGTTCATGCTGTCATTAGCAGGAACACTGGAGCTACAGTACTAACACTGGTCTTCTGTTTGTTTTCTTCCCCAGGAGAACTCTATGTATAGCACAGTGTCCCTGGCTCAGGGTTTGTGGTTTTGTTTTTTCTTGTTTTGTCTTCCACTGATTTGTGGTGGTTGTGTGACTTTTTGTTTTACTGAGAAGGGCAAATCAAAAAGGTTTCTGCTGGAGATGACCCTCCTAATTTTTCTGGGGTCGTTGCTTGTGTTTAAGATTTTAGAAAACTACTTCTTGCCCAAAGTTCTCCAGTGGGAAACGCTGCTCTCTGCCAGGGTGGCAGCTGTTTCCACTGGCATATTAGTGCTTCTTTCTGCATCCAGAAAGAGAGAAAAAGCTCTTGGGAACTGTCTGACGTTGAGCAGGGAAGAGGTTTGATGAGCTTCTGGGAGTCTGAGGAGCTCCAAAGGAGCTGCCCAGAGAGGTCAGACAATCGTTAGTTGATTTAGCTTCTTCCTTGTGGTTTAACTTATCAGAATTCCTTTAATTGCCGTTTTCCCCATATTCCCCCCAGGCTGTGAAGTACCTTCATGTTTTGCCTTGTGGATATTTTGCCAGCTTTACTGGCAGGGCCCCTTCTTATCACGTGTTGAAAAGGGCTTTCAGTGCTGGGGAACAGCGTGGGCTGCTGGTGGGAAGGATCTTAGGAAAAGTAAATTCCTCGAAGGGCTTCTCTTTGCAGAGAGGCTTTTAGTTTTGCCTGACTGATGCTTTTTTCAGCCAGTGCTCCCTCGCCTTTGCAGTCAGGAATATCTGCTATCAAAAGCAAGGCTGGGTGGTGAGAGAAGAAAAACATTTGTGTCTTCCCATCTTGATATTTTGATCTCTTTGGAGAAAGCCGGTCCTATACTTTCAGGCTGCTTTTAAGTGGCATTCAGATAGGTTGTACTTTTTTGAACGCCTCCCTTGTCTCAGTGTGGTGAGCTGCTGCTGGTTCACCTCCTTCAGCTTTCCTGCCACCTCCCAGTTCCCTGTAGGGAGGTCACAGGGGAGGGGATGGAAACTCCACTGGAATTGTTCCCTCCATTGTCATCAAAGCGCCTTTACCATCAGCCTGGGGGGAAAGCCAGCTTTTCCAGGCAGGTTTGGCCCGTATGGTGTGTAGGAGTGCATAAAGGGGCCATTTTCACACACCCTTGTGCCAGTGCTTCCCTTCGGGTTTGCACTTGCGGCTGAAGCTGCCTGAAGCCGGGCGAGCGATGCTCCTTCCCTCTCGCGGAGAGAAGCAGAAAGGGTAAAGGGATTTGTGCTGTTTTTGTGCTACGGGGCGAGTCCTTCACCCGAGCAGCGAGCGCTGTGAGCTGGGGCTTGGCACGCAGGCTCCGGGGCTTTGCCCCCGGGTTTCGGCTCTCGTCTCCCGAGGCTTGATGAAACTCCTGGCTCTCGGAGCAGATGCAGGAGCAGAGGGTCCCTTTCCTCTGCAGGCCGACCGCGAGGTTGCAGCGGGATTAAGAACAATAGCTTCAAGCTGCCAGGGGCAGTGGTGGGGAGAGGGGGGCAAGGCATTCAGCTTCATGCTTTATTCGCACTGCAGGCTTTTAAAAAGGCAGCGTAAATCACGCAGAGCAGCCATGGGCTCCACAGACAGCATCGTTCAGGCTCTCAGCCACGTTGATCTGTATGCTGGAAACTGAGCATGTCCCCTTTGCCCTAACTAGGCTGTGGGGAAAGGCCTGCCAGGTGAGGATGCTGCACTGCCTATCAGCTCTCCTCACCTTTGTGAAGCACTGCCTGCCTCCCCTGAGTACTAACCCATTTCCCCCCACCGCCCCGCAGTATTTTTTGCTCCAGCATTGTTATGGTAAGGTTTGCACAACACAATGTGTTTTTCCCTCCAGTTGATTTTCTCTGATTAGCCCATTTTTCCTCTTGCCCTCATTCTGTTCTTTCCCGCAGTATGCGAACGCCGTTTGCTGAGAAACTGTGTCAGCCTTCCTCTAATTAAGAGTCTGGCAGGAGCCAGCGCAACAGTAATTTTGGAGATGACGCTTCCAGTTTGGAGCTGACAGTAAGCCGAGGTGCTGCGGCAGGGGCTCGTGCTGGGGATGCGGGAATGTTCTCCGGCTGAGCAGGACAGGGGGACCCACGAGGAGCCTGCTGCAGGAGCAGTGAGTACCCTGGGTGCATCTCAGCTTGGGTGTTTAAACTCGCAAAGCAGCGGCAGGAATGGTTAAATGCGTGGTTATGTCACGGGTTCAGCCCTTTGTGAGGGAGCCTCTGTGTGTGTGTAAAGGACAGGAATAAATGGTAGTGGCCCTAAGTCGGCTGCATCTCTCTGAAATAGTTGTAGTGTTGGAAAGTAAGATGGAGAGCTCGACAATCAAATGGCCTGAAAAAGGGCAAGTAAGGAGAAGCCATTCAATGGCACTCTGTAATATGGCTTCAGACTCCATCGTTCTTTTATTAGCAGGAAAGCTCAAAGCAAACAAAAGGAGACAGGAGCTGGGGCTCTGCTCGCCTCAGGATGTTGTGGATGCTAAAAGCTTAGAGGTTCAAAGAGCATTTTATGGCAGAAAAATGCAGCGGGGGTCTGCGAAATGAAAGCGGTTCTCTCTGGCTGAGAAAGCTTCAGGCTGCTGATCTCTGGAGGGTGGAGCACATGCTGGGGAGATATCCCAGATGTCTGTCCCCTTCCTTCACCCCCAGCAAGGTGCTAAGATTTGGTCCAGTGTGGTGTTGCTGCCTGTATGCTTTACGGGAACAGCTGAGGGATTTTGTGTCATCTCACCATTTCCTAACTGTCCGTCGTGTCCACCATTGTCTCTCCATCCACTCCTGAGACAGAAGTTGCTGTTGAAGGTGGTGCCAGCCCTTGCTCTGAAGGAGCCTAGTGAGGTGTATGGGATCAAATGTTTCATTTGGCTGAAGAAAATGCAGTGACATTTTTTGATCTTTCTAATGACTCTGTGACTGAGACTAGGAAAACGAGTTGTGTGGTTCAGGAGCTCCAGCAGAACACAGCCAACCACATGCCAGAGTTGACCTCCTTCCTCTTCCCTCCCACCCTCTCCATAGATGTTTGCAGCTAGGGAGAAGTACAAATAAGAACAGACGAGATTTAAAAAAAAAAGAAAAATCTTTCCGATGCGGTACCTCTAGGGCACAATTCAGCATTTTCCCTCTCTTCTTGCTGTGTCAGATTTGCCTCTTGGGGGCAACCTCACCCCACTCCGGCTGAGACCAAAGGGAATTCAAGTGCTTGGGGGGCGATGACTCAACTGTGCATCTCTCTCTGCCTTTGCGTTGCTGATCATTTTTAGCAATCGAGGTCGTAATTTGCTGAAAGGATTTTAGGATTTAAGCCGTCGAGGCTGACTGTTGGTGGCTTTTCAGAAACGGTGCGATTGGCTCATGAAGGTCCCTTTCCAGGCTTGGAGCCTTTCAAAGTTTTTTCCTGCCTTGATGTCCTTCAGAGAGAGGAGGGTAGCACGGAAGGACATGTGTTTTGTGGTTCTGGTTTAATGGGCAGAGCATAAATCTCTGCGAGGAGGATTTACAGTGTTTTCCTGGCTCTTTTGCCTAGATTGGCTTGGACTCTCACTAAGCCTATGAGATAGTGCTGCAGACACTTGTCAGGGGAGAGAGCAAAATTATTGCTCCAGCTCCATTTCAGCCCTGAGTCCCCGAGCAGGCATCTCGTACAAACCTCGTCCACAAAAAACCATTTGCATTTATTTAAAGGGCGTTGAGGTATATGATGGAATAAAGGAAGTATTATTCATGCTTAGTGCTGTGGTTCCTAATGGTACTTTACACGCTGATATGACCTACAAAGCTTGTTGTTTTGTGCCTGCAGTGCTCTGATGTTCTTCCTACCCTGAGGGTCAGAAATGACAAGAATAAATGATTGTGACGAGCGTCTTGCAAATCCCTGCTCCCCTCCCTGGAAGTGTCCTTGCCAGGGCACAGCTCAGTGACCTTGCTGGCACAGGCAGCAGGGAGGCAGCATCCTTGTCCGGCCCACAGGACTGAACAGAGATGTTCCTGTGAGACGTGAGGGCAAATCCATTTATCCATATTCGTGTTTCACCTTGTCCCCAAAGCACAGGGATGCAGCTTGGGCTGGGCAGGGGGCTTGGCCCAAGCTGAACACACACAGGGCCCCCCCTCTGGAAAATACCAGGGAGGAGGCTGGAGCAAGTGAGGTTAACCATGGACCCCAAAGCATAGGGACTACTCCAAAGTGGGTGCAGAGCCCTGCAGCCTGTGTCTGCCCAGTGAAGGACTGAGTCAGCCCTGCTGGGGCAGCAGCTCCTGGCTCCAGCCAGCCTGGGCACTCGGACAGCAGCAACCACGCAGCTCATTAACCCAGCCCTCCGGCACTCGCTCTGCTGGCCTTGACACTGTCCTTCTTAATAGCTCCTCTCCTTCCCTTTTTTTTTTTTT
>VYXF01012754.1:2271454-2286936 GCA_013397295.1 Polioptila caerulea
TTTTTTTTTTTTCCTTTTAATAAAGGTAAATTAGCTGTGTGGATATGCAGGAACATGAATCAAAGGAACTCAGCTGACTCTTGAACAAACCGTTTGTACAGAGATGTGCTAAAGCACCAGGATGTGATGGATGCAGCCCGCTCAGAAAACACCTAAGGACAAAAACTGCTTCTAAGGCATCTCACTGCAGCCTCCAAAAATCTGATTATGTAGGAGGAGGAAAAAAAATCAGGTTTTGGAATACATTAACTCAGTTGAACAGCACAGAGAGAAGGTACCAGTAAAAAGCAAATCAATTCCTGAAGGCTGCTGGGAAATTTCACTGAATTGGAGCTTCAGAGTAAGGTTGGATGCACTTAGAAGAGTTATGTTTCACCTGAAATATTTAACACTGGGCATTTGAGATGCTCTCTGTGTCCAAAGAGCCCACCAAAAATATGCTTACAAGGAGATTTTAGAGGAACCCTGGGCTCATGCCATGCTGTTGATGGGTGAGCTCAGATATTTGTGTTGTTCAGTTTTGTTGGGTTTTTGTTGTTTTTTTAAGAATAGCATGGGAAGGATAAGTCCCTGGCCTCCATCACAGGGAAGCAAAAATTACCATGTAATGAATGCCGGTCTGCTTTTGGGACACGTGTTGACAGATCTGTTGTTAGGAGGGAGATGTTTCCATAGCAAAACCATCACCCGAAATGGCACTGTAATGCAGCAGAGATGCTGTGGTGGCCCCGGGGACCATCTTCCCAGGCCATTCTGAGCATCCTTCCTGGGAATATGGGAGACTGCTGGCAGGGGGGATCAGAGCAGCTCATGGTGATGCTCCCCACAGCACCAGGGCTCTGCTGGCAAGGCTGTCAGCTCAGCATTTTTCAGTCCTTTCTGACTTTAACAGAAAACTACAACAAAAAGCAAGCTTGAAATAGCTCATTTTATCTCTGCAGACAAACAACTTGCTTTGAGCATCATTGTCACTCAGGCTAAATTACTTTTAGATGTTTTTAATGACTGGGTAACGTTTTTCAGCTGTTCATTCTGCAGCACCCTGCTGAGGGACAGTCCATCTGTAAAGACCAAGGACTCCAATATTGTGGTTGCTCTTCCTGACATTTGTTTGGCTTTATTATTTGATACATGATTCCCTGTGGCAGAGATGTTTTCAGCTAAATTTACAGCTACAAGCTGTTTTCTTTGCATAAAGGGGATCTGTTTCCAAAAGGGATGGAAGGCTGGTTATGCATGGACCAGTGGAAGGTCAAGGATGTAGAGGGAGAATTCTGGGAGATTGAAGGTGACAGTCCAAATCCTGTCTGCACTGAGGGTGACATTACCAATGTCACTGGAGGGCTGGAGGGATTTTATCTCATCATTTGTTACCTCCGCCTTTCACTTTATTTGCAATGCACGGCACGGAGAGCTGTGACTTGCAAAATGATCCCACTGGGGACGTGGTTTGTGACATCAGCCATGCAGGTCTCTCGAATCCCTCTTTCCAAGGCAGGCACAGCTTTTGCATTCTTTTCTAAAAGCAACTTCTAAGCCACTCGCCTTCACCATCTCTGGGTTTTGCAGTGCTTCTGGGAGACTGTATTTTTAAATCCTAGCTCATAAATTTTGGAAGCTACTTTCCTTCCCCACCCCCTCGTCCCTATCAAAGTGTCAGAGCTGAAGAAAAACTGTGAGAGTGATGGATGTGCCCGGCTCTGCTTGCCAGGGCTCTGCTGTGTGTGGGGGTTATTTACTGCACTGCTGGGGTTGTTTCTTCTTTGGTGGCAGAGACAGCAGCATAGGGGTTCGGTGCCTGGGAAGGAGGAGCAGGATGCCCATGGGTCATCCAAGCATTTGGCTGGAGGAGGCAGGGCTGGGAGAGAGGTTGCTTGGGCACAGAGAGCAAAAAGGTGAAGCCATGGGGTCATGGATCCTGTCTGGTGGCTTGGCCCAGAGGGTGGATGCTGGGGGCCATAACACCTTCCTGGCTTTGGCTCTGGGGGCTGCAGGTTGGCTCAGCCAAAAGGGCAGCTTTTAACAGCCACCAGCCTTATCCCATCCCTCATGCAACCCCAGGTATTTGTGTTACTGCTTTAAGCAGTGTGTGGCAGGACCTGACCTGCCGTGCAGGGGAAAACATGGGGGGTCTGTGCCCCAGTGCAGAAACAGAGAGAGACACCCCTGTGCTCCTCGGCCAGGCTGGAGCCCGCCTGCTTTTACTGGGAGCAGCAGAGATGATGGGCAGAGGGGTTGTCAATGTCCAGAAAAGGAGGTCACTCACTTTTCCTGGGGCTATGCCTCTGTCCCTTCCCTGCCTGCAGCCACCTTTGTCCTGCTCCTGCCTCAGAGCTGGGACAAGACTCCACAATGAGCTTCAAAACTCCATTTTCTAATGGAACTCCCAGTGCCTGCTGGCGTTTCCCCCCCACCCCCCGTGCTGCAGGAGCATCCCAAAGCAGCTCTGCCTGGTTGAAAGGCAGGTCAGGACCCTGCCCTCCCGCAGTCTCACCAGCCCTTCCCTGAGGGCGCACTGCCGACAGATCCTGAGCCAGGGAGACGCTTTCCGCTGGCTTAGAGAGGTTTGCAGACAAGCAAACCAAACCTGCCAGCTCCCCGTGTGAGCGCCTGTCCTCCGTGAACTCCCGTGCGTCTCTTGCAGCCGGGCTTGTGGGAACGGATCGGAGGCTGCTGTGACTCAGCTGCTTCTGCCTTGAGAAAATCTGCCCTGGCACGGTGCTTGGCTCTGCGGCTGGGGCTGCCGGCACCCGGCAGCCTTCATCAACAAATGGCCTTGGGCAGAACATCCCAATTTCCACTGGCAAGCGTTTATGGGAGGAGAAATGCAGCATGTGATCTTGCAGGAAGTTGAGGCAGCAACTCTATGCTATACTGAGCTGGGGGGAGCTCCCTGAAGCTAAGCCTTGGCCTGGAGGGGCTGCATCACAGGCTGGCTCTTCTGGTCTGCCCCTGCCTTTTTCCATCTCCTTATAACTTTCTCAGACAAATTCTTCTGCAATTGTAATTCTCCCTGCTGGCTCTCAGCCTGAAGAAACAGTGGTTTGGAAAGTTTGCTCAATGACTTAAAGGGAAGAAGCTCCCAAGCCTCTGTGCCCACTGGAATATTTTTTTTCCCGGGGCTAATCTGTGGAGCATCACGCTTGGCTTGATGAGTCCAGGACGCTCCCGAGAAACAAAGCCAAGCCTGGTGAGTGTGTACTCAGCTGCTGGGAAGCCCCAAGTGCTTCTGTCAGAGTCCAGGCAACTCCACGGGGTCTTTTCTGTTCCTCTGGTTCACTCAGCTCTGCCAGCCTGGAATCTGGGCGGGCTGCTCCTGCGGTGGCAAAGGAGACTGATGAGGTGGTGGGTGCTGGAGCAGTGAGACTCCCCTGTGGTGTGGGGGTGGTGTGCTCCCCACTGGGCTTTTTTTCCATGGAGTCAGGTAAAGCAGCAGTGCAGGTCTCACATGAGGGACCGAGGGGCCTGGAGAAAGGCTGTTTCACTTGTTACCTTCTCATACCAAAAGGGGAAAGTACCCGTTTTTCCGCTGGTGGTTTTGACTTTATAACAAGCCTCTTGCTGCCGTGTGGGCTGATACGGCCTTAGCCTGAGTTTCACAACTCTTTTGTGGGTTTCATAAAGCCCCAGCTGCAGGAGCACCATGATTTTGTAATTCCCAGCTGGCTTTAAACCAGTCTGGAGAGGAGCTTGAAATGATTGGATGCCTGCTGCCTCTTGGACCACAGAGGCTGGTGAACCAAATCCCAGATCTGGAGTTTTATCTCACTTTTCTTACCTGGGGCAAGGGAAAGCCAGGACTGCCTTAGGAAGCAGTTTCCTACCAAAGGCTGGGGATCCTGGTCAACCCCATGGGTTTGGTAGGCACTAATGCCCTGTCAGTGCTGCCATCCCAAAACAGAGCCTTTGTGACATGCTGCACCCATGGCGCGCACCCTGCCAGAGTGTTTCTAATTTAATCCTGGCTGCTGTTTGATCCTGCCAAGTTGTTTGTATTCACACCTCTATGAGCCATAATGAAATCCTCTGTCTGACCTGCCAGTAGTGGGAGAGGGGCCATACAGCAGTGGGGAGTGTGGGGGTCTTCTGACAGTCACCCTGGACACCCCTGTGCACAGGACATCCACTAAAGTCTTGGATGTGCAGGATACGCCTGAGAGGGGCCAAGAGGGCTGGGGCCTTGGGGCTGGTATGTTTTGGGACTGCAGGCAGGGTGAGGGTCCCTCGGGGCCCAGGGTGACAATTGGTGCCGAGCTACAACCAAGCCAGACAATGGTTGATCCCCCGCAGACCTTGAGGCACTTGAGACAGAGCGGTGTCATGCATTAAACACCTTAAATGGTGTCGTTGTGTGCTCTGAGGGGGTCTGCATGTCCCTGCAGGAAGGCTGCAGGCTGGCCGTGGCTGGGGAGGTGTCTGTGGCAGGCAGGACCCTGCAGCACCGCCGCCCCGGGTGCTGAGCTGCAACCTGAGTGCGTGCGGGTCGCCGTCTCCCATGCGCGGGGCGAGCGCAGCATGTGCTCCGGGAGAGCTGATCCGCGCTAATCCCATCAATATTTCACGGTGTCGTGGCCCTGTTATAATTCCTCGCATCATTTGGGATGCCGGCTGGGATGGGGGTGCGGTGCCAAGTGAAACATGAGAGCTGCCATGGTTTTGCCCTGGCTCCCTGGGCAGCTGAGGGGTGAAAGAGGCTGTCTGTGAGCTGCCGTGGGTATAGAGTTGTGTGGCAGAAACAGGTGAACCCAAAAATGCCAATTGTTGGCGTCTGCCTGGTTTTGCCGTGTGCTGGAGTGGTGGAGCTGTGCTGGGCAGCTGGCCCGTGTACGGGTGGGGCTGTGACACGGCAGAGCCTGCCCTACACGGTCCTCTCTCTCTCTGTGGCACACAGTGCTCAAGTGACAACAAGAAGAAATTAAACAGTAACCAGTCTGTGGGCTGGTGATGAGGGCACAAAAGCATTTCCTTTTCCTAAAGGCTATTTGGAGTAACTGGGAGAGAGCATTACAGATAAAATCTGGCATGGTTTTGGGGAGAGGGCTTTCCCAAGTCACCATGATGTGACTCAAAGGGTCCCCTGCTTTGGGCTGGCCCCTGGACTGGGATAGGAGTTGTAGGGCTGTAAATCCTATGAGGAGCAGATGATGGAGCTGGGGTTGTTTAACCTGGAGAAAAGGATGTTCTGGAGAGAGCCACTCTCTACAATTGCCTGAAAGGAGGCTATAGCAAGGTGAGGGTCAGTCTTTTCTCCCAAGTAACAAATGATATGACAAGAGGAAATGGCCTCAAGCTGCCCTAGCAGAAGTTCGAGTTGGACATCATGAAGAATTTATTCTCTGTAAGTGAGGTTAGGTATTGGAATGGACTGCCCAGGGAAGTGGTGGGGTCACCATCCCTGAAGATGTTCAAGAATCGATTGGATATGGCATTTAGTGCTGTGGTTTTGTTGACCAGGTGTTGTTAGGTCAAAGGTTGGACTCAATGATCTTGGAGATCACTTCCAACCTTAATGATTCTATCATTCTAGAGCTGCCCCAATAGGAAATTCCCCTTCCAGCACCTTCCTGGCTCTGGGATAGCATTGAAGCNGGATCTTGGAGATCACTTCCAACCCTAATGATTCTACCATTCTAGAGCTGCCCCAATAGGAAATTCCCCTTCCAGCACCTTCCTGGCTCTGGGATAGCATTGAAGCAGGAGTCAGACTTCTCTGCTTGGCAGAACCAATCTGTGGATATGAAAGATGCAAGTATGGGAGAGGGTTGGGTCTGTTTGGGCTCCTGCTGCCTGGAATCTGCCTGACTCTTGGGAAAGCCATGCAAAGAAGAGGAAGGCCCTGGCCTTCAACCTCGTGGAGCCCTAAATTCCTTCAGTTAATCTCATGGGGGCAGCAGAGCAGGCAAAGCTCTGAAAATAGATCTCTTTCCAGCTGCCAATGACTCGTGTTAATTAATTAAAGCCTCGCAAGCTTGGGCCTGTAAAAGCGCAGTGCTGGTCGCGCCAGGCTCAGCTTGCTCTGCACTCATGCACTAATTATCCTACTTCAAGGCCAGCAGCTAACGAAGCTCCAATTTGTGCTGGGATCGGCTTCCAGCCATGTGGGAGGCAGGGAGTGCTGTTGCAGGATGGGATGGGCACAGTGCCCTGGATAAAGGGGGAGCTTTGGGCAGCCCCGTCCCAGCCCTGGCACCCCCTTCCCCAGCGCTTATGGAGCAGTTCCCCACTGGCCCCACAGCCTCCAGCTGTGCCTCTGCTATGGTAGGGAGTGGGGTTTGGAGAGGATGTGGAGGATCGGCTGCCTTGCAGCACCTGAACACCCCACACCTAGGTAAGACAGGCTGGCCAAGAACATCCCTGCCCGGCTCCCAGTGCGTGGGCCTCCCACTTCCGCAGGGTGGGCAGAGGGGCGAGGCAAAGTGAGGCGTGCAGGAGACGCTGGGGTTTTGCCCAAGGGCAGGAGGAAATGGTAATTACCCTCTGGAGGACTCCAGAGGAGAGAGCGGGAAGGCAGGGAGTGCTCGAGAAGGTGGGTACAGTCTGCTCTGAGAGAGGGGACAAGGAACGGCTCTTGGGATATCATGGTGGGAGAGGGGGTGGTGGCTGCTTGGGGAGTGTGTGCAAGGGTGACAGAGCCACCTGTCATCAAGAGCACTCAGATGAGTCCCTCCTCAGCTGAGACCCATGGGTGGGTGAGGACTGGGGGGATTCAAACCTCTGTTACCCTCACTCCCACCTACAGAATTTGTAGGAGGTACAAACCTGGTAGTCAGGGGTCTTGAGAATGGCATGTTAGTAAGGCTTCCCACAGTAACCCTGGCCCTGCCATCTTTACTGACCCTAAAGGTCTAGAAGGTGGTGGAATCTCAACTAGGGCTGACCCTCATCCCCAGCCAATGCTTAGCAACTGTAGCAGAACCTGCCCAACCCTATGCCCTGCCGTGGGTCTGGCTCCAGGTCTGCAGGGTGTGGGGCTGGGGTGGCCTTTGTCCCCTTCCGGGAGATCTCACCCCTGGGAGGGGTTGGTGTGGATGAGCTGGCACCCAGAGTTGATAGTGCTGGGACTGAGCACCACGAGGCTTTGTAACCACAGGCTGGCATCACCTGGACACCCTGCCAGCTCTGAGAGCGCTGTAATGCAGCACACACAGGTACAGCATTTCCCAACCTCCTGCGCCAGCTGATTTCCAACTGCCCTAGATCCAACCTGCTGATTACACACAATGTTGGCTCAGAGTTTTGCTTTTGGGAGGCCTGCTGCTGCTGTGAGGGGTGAGGAGGGAGGGTTGGCCAGGTGCTGGAAGCTTTCGAAAGGAAAGCAAACACAGGCCTGGACCTGGCAGCTTCACCACATGGGGAGGAGCTGCAGAAGCCACCCAGGATAAAAAGGCTCCACACAGGGCTCCAGAGAAACCATTACCTGCCTGTGTTTCCAAACTACCTTTCGCCATGCATGAATGGAGAGACGTGTGCCGAGAGCAGAGAGAAGATGGGGCACGGGCTGATTCAGGCGTGCAGTGCAGGATGCTGGGGTGACTTTGGGCACCAAGAAACCTTAGTGAGCACCATGGCACTGGCAGGGTCTGTGCTGTGCTGACACTGGTGGCTCTGACTGAGGGCTGTGACACGGTGGTATTGGTAGCATGTGCTTGCTGTGCTGGCAGAGTAGCATGACGCCTATCTGTGTTCAGTCACGCTTTTTCACCACCACAACTCCACAATACCAGCCCTTTGCCTCCCTGACTCTGCAAACGGCATTCACACGGGCCTTTTGGGAGCTGCATCACCCAAACCTCCTGTGCTGAGTGAGCGCCCGGCCCACCCTACATGCTGGGGGCCGATCGGGGGCTGCAGGGCAGCATTCCGTCCCTGCCTGCCGCGGCTCTGCCGAGGGACATGCTGCCACCTGCTTCCACGCAACGCAGGCAGGGGCGGCCCTGCTCCGCGCCCCTCTTCCTCCTCCTCCTNCTGCCGAGCCGTGCCGCCCGCACCTGCTGCGCCACTGCACCGCACCAGGCAAGTACCGAGGGGACCCAGCGCCAGCCGAGCCTGCGGGTCCGCGGGCCAGGGGGGCGCTGGGTTTGGGCGCCGCGTCCGCAGGCGGGATCCGGGAAGCTGGGTCCTGCGGCTGGGTGCGGGTGCTGCGTGCACCCGGCTGGGGCTGGGTGCTCAGCCCACGGGCAGGGTTTGGAGTGCTGGGTGCGGGTGTTGAATCGCTTGGTGGGTACTGGGGCGCTGGCTCAGGGTCGGGTCTGGCTCTGCAGGCAGGGTTTGGGGTGCTGGATCCCAGCTGCTGAGTCCGCAGGCAGGATTAGGGGTGCTGGGTCCGGGTGCTGAATCCACAGGCGGGGTTGGGTTGTTGGATCTGGAGTGCCGGGTCTTGGTCCGAGTCCACAAGCAGGATTTGGAATGCTGGTTCTGTCTGCTCGGGTGCTGAGTCCACAGGCAGGATCTGGGGCGCTGGGTGTGGGTGCTGCTCACAGGAAGGGTCCAGAGAAAAAAGAGCAGAGCTCTGACCTGTTGTGGTTGAAATCCAGGGAATTATGCGTTGGGGGAAGCAAGAGGACAGAACCTTAGAAGCAGCATGGAGAGGGGTTCAGGGTACGTCTGATACTGGTGAGCATTTGGGGATGATGAGAAGGAGGGGAGGTGGGATATGGTGGACCTGGTGGTAGTGCAGGTGCTTTCTTTTAGGGTAGGTTTGGGGCATGGGGTGAGGTGGGTCTGAGGGACCTGGTAGCAGTGACAGGGGAACATGCTGGGGAGGTGAGGGAATACGATGATAGGAGTTGCGGACAGACAGGGCACCAGCTCTGGACAGGGAGAGCTGGATACAGCCCTTTCCTTCCCCAGCAGGTTGGGGGGATCGGGGGTCTGTCTGTAGGCATGAGAACTGCTGGGGGTGTTTGGGAAGGCTGAGCATTACCTGGGGTCAGCTGGTGTTTCAGATGGCTGGGATGAGGTACTAAACCGATGCAGATGGTGCAGTGCAATCCCTGCCCCCCTCTCCTTTCCTTTGGAAATCAGGGGGTGGTCATGGAATGTGGCTTGTCTGAGCCTTGACTCGTTGAGTTTCATCTCCTTGGGATGCATTGCTGTGGGGACTGCAAATGGCCCCCAGGCAGAGCAGACCAGCCTGTGCTGGGGGCTTTTCTGCATCTTCAGGCGATCCAAAGGTAGAAAGTACCTGCAGCACTGGAATTTGGGGGTCTCTGCTCTCTTCATCAGTGCCCAGATGGGCCAGTGACTTGTGCCTGGCCTTTAAACCAAGAAGGTGAAGTGCGAGGGGGAACTGTGAAAAGGCTTTTCGGGTGCCAAAAAACCCAGTCTCTAAGACAAAGAGGCTTCCCAAAATAGAAGAGGAGTGCAGTTCTGCTCAGATGCAGGGAAATTATTAATAACAACAGTGGCATTTTTGGTGCTAGTTGGCCTGCCACTGCGGGCTCTGGCTGCTTTGCTTCCCTCTGTGGCAGGCGCTGGTTGGGGCCCCCCCAACCTGAACCCCGAACCTGGGCAGGGTGACCATGGCAGCCGCAGATGCTGCATGTGTGTGCCCTGCAGGTCAGGTCTGTGCTTCGTCTCGGTTTGGCCAGGCTTGCTCTGCCCAGAGGGATGAGGGGCAGAGAGCTGCCCCCCAGCAGGAGAGATCCCTATCAGGACTTTGTTTTTGTGTTGCAACCTGAGGGGAAAAAAAAAACCCCAAATCCCAACCGCCCTTTCAGCTCCTGCAGATGAGGCTTTGTTCTTCCCCCCTGCCTTTTCCAACATCTATTTGAACATTTCACCACTCTACCCACCAGGAATGCAGCGGGTTTGCTGGAGCTGGGAGGTTTATTCAACAAATCTGGCAGGTCATGTGCCGGGGGAAAAAGCATCCAGGTGTGCTTAGCAAGACTGGTGAGGGGGCCTCTGCTGGCACACCGTGCAGGGGAGCAGCGCTGGCTGCAGAGGTGCCAGCCTCGCCTGGCCGCGTGTGGGGAATTTCCCTGCACTTGCCCGCCGGCTCTGCTTGGCATCTTGACGAGACTTGTTGGGAAGCAGCTCATGTGATGGGTGGTTTTATGAGAGGGGGCCTGTCCTGAGGACCTGCTGCCTCTCAGTGGAGAGGAGTGATGCCCCCAGACTTTATGTACCTCCCCTGACAGTGGTGCTGGGTGGGTGCCTGTTCAAAGGTGAGAGGTCCCTACCTGGCTGGTGTTTCAAGAGGAAATGCTGCCATCTCCATTTCTGGTTGGCTGTGCCACCAGCTCCTCGTGATTTACAAGCATGAGGGCTCTGCCACAGCAAGGCCAAACCCACCCCCTCCTTCCTCCTGGAGCCTGAGCTCTGCTGTTCAAGACAAAGGAGGCTGAGGGTTTCAGGCACCAGGTAGCCGACCAGTGTGGGGGCCAGGATGCAGCTTCCTGATTCAGGGTGTGCTCTGGGTTCTGCTTTTCTTGTTGCTTAAAAGATCCCACCAGCTACAATCCCACCTCCATTACCTGATGGAGGGAGACTGTTTGCCTGTTGCAAAGCCCAGCCCATGTAAATAATGCGGGGATCTGATTTTGGGGCAGCAAAGCTGGTGGTATGCAAACAACTGTGGGAAGGGCCAGATACTGCTTTATGTTGTGCAGTTTTGAATGCAAAGTGGAATATCAAAATTGTGTTTGACCCCAAAATGAAGCTTTGTTGGAGGGAAAGCAAAGGAAACAAGAAGATGTTGTTGAAACTGGAAGCCCTAAAACTGCTCCTGTCATCTGGTTTTGCTGGAGTTTGGAAAAGAAAACAGTTTATCTTTGGAATAAATAAAAGGGAGAGGAACAGGCTTGCAGCAGAAAGCCCCACTGCAGACAAGCTGGGTTGTGCTCCACCTCTTGCCCCCGCTTCCAAGGGGAGCCCAGGTTGTGTGTGATTTCTGAGCCTGTTTCCCCTTGGGAAAGCACCGCACCTTCCCGACGGTGGGAACCCCAGGCATTGCCAAGAAACATCTTTGAAACTGAAACCTGGCTTTGGAAAATAACTGGAAGACAAACCGGCTCTAAACAAACACCCTAGTTAATTCCGTGTCTTGCATTGTATGAGCCCAGTGAAATGAAACACAGCACAGCCACAGGGACGGGCAAATGGAGTCAGATGCTTTAAAAAGCCCTGAAATCTGCTGGCTTTGAGATGTCCTTTTACATTTAGGGTTGTGATTTTTTTCTTGTTTTCTTTCTAATTGTTCCTGAGAATTTAATTTTACAATTCTTCTGCTGCTTCTGCTGAGGAGACAATGTGCTTCAGCCACAAAGCCTTTGAAGGCTGAATTGCAGATCACATCCAGTGCCGAGCCACTTGCATGCAGACGCCCCCTTGCTGGGAGAGTTTGCTGTGATGTGGAGGGCTGTCTGTCTGTCTGTGCGTTTGTCCGGGCTGCCGAGGGGCTGCCGGCCAGCGGTGAAGCTTCTCACGCTGCAAATGAAAAAAGAATGGAACATGTTGGGGTTTGGAGGTGATGTTGCTAGCGCCAAGCTTGCCTCTTCCTAATGGTGGAGGAGGTGGGATCCCCAGGGATCTGCATCCCATATCCCAGGGCTCGATGGCTGCACTCTGCCTCCCCCATCTCCTGGACTGGAGGCGTGTGAGTGAAGTCAGAGCCAGGCCACCAAGTCTCGGCACCATCCGGTTTCACTTCCCGGTTGTTGCACGACTCCCTGCCGAACTCTCAGGTGCTCCCAGGCTGTGGGGTCAACCCAGGGCTGCTGCTGTGGTGTTTCCAAAGGGGAGATCTGTGCTCTGTCAGAGGGAAGAGCTGTAGGGACTGTGCTGTCCTGCAAGAGCTAATGGCCTCCAGCATGTGAGGAATTGTTCCTGTGGGGGGAGTTTTGCTGCTCTATCCAGGGGTCTGGGCTGGCTGTGGCATCCCTTGGTGCTCTTGGTCCAACCACTGAGTGGCAAGGGTTTGCCCTTCAGCCTCCCCTCCTTGCACCCTTCCAGGCCATCTCCTGGCAAGGCCTCTGGATCCAGGCAAGAAACTGTTTCAACTAACAGACGGTGTTGGTGGGTTTTCCATTCGGGTGGGCAGTGGAGGAGTGATACCTTCTGCTGTCCTGGGCGCTGTGCTCTTGCTGTCTGCTTGTGCCATGTCATGAGCAGCTGGAGCAGAGCTGTCCCTGTGCCTGGCAGCCATGGCACAGAGAAGAGCAGCTTTCCTTATTTTTTCAGTCTGACTTTTTTGAGTAGGTTTGGATGGGAATGGCTGGAGAGCTCTCATGGGGACTTGGCACTGAGCTCTGTTGCTGCCTGGCAGCCCCTTTGAACCTCCTGCTTCACATCAGACCTGACCTGATGGAGGAGAGGAACGAGTTCTTGTGATATTAGTGAAAACAGGGAGCTTGGGAGCAGCTAACACACCCTGATCCCTGCAGCCATCACGGGGGGCACCATGTGTCCCTGCCCCTTGTGTGGTGGGCAACAACCCCACAGGAACGCAGCTGGGGGATGGCCATAAAGGCATCGTGCTGGGGGTGGGAAAACTGTCGGAAACTGGGCTGTTGTTAGCTTTATTGCTGACTGCTCAGCTTGTCATTCTCTAGCACTGGTGCCTCTTAAACTGGCCCACATCCCTGGCTGTCCCTACTCGCTCTCTCATCCATCACTTTGCTACTTTACATGTCTCCTCTGGGCCCTGACATTTGTGGGATCAGAGCTGGGTGCTCTCCTCGGCTGGGAGTGCTGGGCTCGGCTGGTGGGGACTGAGCTGTGGGAATTGGGAGCCTGTTCCCATGGCCTGCAGGAGCCTGCAGCCCGCCTCTCTGGCGGCTGTGCTCTGCGTGGGGGCCTTGTGTCGGGAGCAGGGCAGGATACTCTGTGAGAGGAGCTGATGTTGCAGCTCTTCCTCCCCTTCTCTGTGCCCAAATCCCAAATTTGGGTAAAGGAGAAGTACATCTGCTTCCTGAATGGTGGAAGCTCTAGTGTGTGTCTGCTGAAGCACCTCAGGGTCAAGCATGGTTTTGTTTAAAGAAAGGAACTAAAATAAACCCAGGGAGGGGCTCCCAAGAGGTCACTGTGCTCCTTCTCTCCCTGACCCAGCACGGGTCCCCTCTTCCTGGAGGGCATGTGGCAAGTTTGCATGTTTTTTTCTTGTGTTGTTGACAAAAATCCTTTCTGGTTGAGAAATATCTGTGCAGCAGCGCCAGCCCAGTCCCACGGGTCAAATCCTGCCCCTGCAAATCTGTTCTGGGAACAATGGTTTGTTTTGGGCTGGCCTTTGGGGATGCTGCCACGGGGGACCTACGTCCTTGCAGGGCAATCTGGGCACGAGGCCAGGAGCAAACTCCTTGAACAAATGGATGGACAGATGGACACTATGGGCTTGGGGTGCATCTGATGTTTTATCATTTGCTGGTTGGGCTCTGCAGCAGAAGCAAAGAGCTGGAAGTTTGTCAAGGGCTGAATTAAAGTTGCCTGGCAACCTCCATCCCGGCTCCTCTTCCCACATCTTGCAGGATTTCCCACCCAAGGCCTGCCGCCTCCAGGAAAGAGGGGCCCAAAATGCATTGCACTCGCATCCAGGCTGGGGCTAGGCTTGTCTCCTGTCCCTGGATGGCTCCTTTCCCATAACTTACTGGCTGTTCCCATGCCTGGGAGCCAGGAGCTCTCCCCACCTCATCCCCTGGGGCAGGTGCCTTTCCCCCAGCCCACGCCAGGAATGGGTTGGGCTGTTTTAGCTGAACCTGAGGGCAACTTGAGTGGGTCTCCTGGAGGGTAGAACAGTTCAGTGGCAGTGGGAATGCGAGTGGCTGCAGGGGCATGTGCCAGGCTTGGCCCCAGTGAGCAGAGTGGAATCGGCTGCATGGGGCTTGGAGTGCCCAGGCTGCTGTCATAAAAAAGCAAAGTGCAGTTGGTATCTTCTGGTGCAGTCCCTGATGGGGATTTTGTTAAGGTTATTTTGCAGCTCCATAACCCAGGGAAGACCCACTGGAAATCTCTGTCTCCCTCTGGGGAACTGGCAGTGCTTGCTTGTAGTAGTCTGTGATGCCAAGAGGAACAGCCCGTGAGAGAGGAGGAATGTCCAGCAGCCAGTCTGGGAGCCTGCTTGGGCTTTACTAGATCGAGGTGGAACAACTACAAGCTATCTAGGGACGGGTGGGATGGGGAAATGTCTTATCTCACTCTGCAAATCTGTCCTGCCATCCAGAATGGATGCTGAGGGTAAGCTGAAGAAGTGCTGCTCCCACGCACCACTTCCAATCTTTCTCCTGAGTTTCTTTGAAATTAAAAAGCTGGCATAATTTTTAGCTGTGCTGATGAGGAAACATTCATGGGGGGCCTGTAAAACCCCGTCTGTGGTCTCTTCATGTTTGCCAGCCCCACAGACAGCACAGCTTCCCTACACTGCAGCTTGCAAACAGCTTGTGCTCCCAGGTTTTGCTCTCTTGTGACTTTGAGGACCATGGGGCAGTGGGAAGGGGCTCCTGTGCCCACAGAATATCCTGCTGCAGTGGCTGTTGAGGTGTGCGGCAGATTTGGCTCATTTCTTTGGCCAGATCCAGGTTGGTGAGACTGAAATTCGCTCATCAAAAGCTTTTTGCTCCTCCAGAGACGCTGGTCTCTGGTCATGGGGATTTTAAGCCGGTGCCGGCTGGGCCAGCCCGTTTGGGTGCGCTGTGCTGGCTGCCTGCTGGTGGGAGGCTGAGGCCGGCACAGTCATGCTCACACAGCTTCGGTCGTGACCCAGTAAACCCAGTCAGACCTGACCGGGGCCCGCTCGCTCCCTGCGCGCTCACCCACGCCTGCTGCCGCCCCCCTGCTCCCCTGCGCTCCCCAGGGAGCAGCAAACACGTCCCACTGGTGAGACACGGAACCTGGGGCTGGCTCCACGCTGGGAGCTGTGGCTGAAGCCCGTAGGAGCACAGATAGCCAGTGGTAGGAGGGTGAGCTTTTGCCTCTGTGGATGTTACACGTTGTGAGCAGAGCAGCTGGCTCCTGGCTCTGCCCCTCTCGGGGTGTCTGTCAGCCCTGTGCCTGGGTCCTGCATCCACCGTCCTGCTTCTTCAGCGTCGCCGGCCGGCATGGGAGCTGAGGCTGGACTGTCAGGTCCTATGTCGGCCCCCTCTGTGCTGGGAAGTAGGTGAGGTGCCAAGGGACTTGGGAGCTCACTCCTGGGGGTCGGGTGGGCTTTTCTGGGCAGTTTTTCCTTAAACTCCTAGTTTCATTGGAGCTGCTGCTGCTTTTCAGCCTCTTCCTCTCCCCTTTTTGTTTCCCTGCCCCAGGGAAATCTTTGTGGTGTTTCCATTCCCAGCTTTTTTCCATTTCTCGTTTAAGTGCTGGACTTGTGTAAACCATCTGCCCCCAGCCTTAGTGGTGGGTCCCACAGATCCAGACCTCCTCTGCTTCCTGCCGGAGCCCTCAGCTTCACCCTGAGCTTAGAACTTGCACCCTGACAAGGGGGAAGTGATGGGTTTGGGGGTGTCTGGTGTGGCTGTAGACCAGGGTATTGACCTGAGGGGAGCCAAGGATTG
>VYXF01012754.1:2287036-2299208 GCA_013397295.1 Polioptila caerulea
TTTTTCCCCCCCCCCCTAGGTATAAAAAACAAAAACAAAAAAAAAAAAAAAAAAAAAACAGGGAAGCTTGGAACAGCCTTCTCTTTCAGTAAAATATTAACTGCGTCTTAAAGCGTAACTGATTAAGTGTTCTTTAGGACAAAGTTACATCTGATCTCGGGCAAAGGAGCGTTTGGAAATGGGTGTACCTGCTTCCCTGAAAAAAACAGAAGAACCCAGCCCTGACGACATGGGAGGCTGCTCCCCCCTGCCCCACCAGGAACCCTGCACAACCTCCCAGTTAAATTTATTTTTGATATCCCCCTGTACTGGCTGGGTGCAGATGATTAAATGTTTGCTGGGGCTGGCTCTCAGCACCGTGCTGGCCCTGGGATAAACGCCATCCCCGCCGCCCTGCCCGGCCGCACTCCCGGCTCCGGTCCCCGGCGCGTCCGGAGCCAAGGAGCAGGCAAAGTTCAGGGCTTGTTTGTGCAGGGGAGATAAGGTGAGGACGCCCAGCAGCATGCAGGGCTGTTACTCATTTATGAGAGATCATTGTTTGCCTTGTCGTAAGGACGTTTCTGCTCCACTCTGCTTTCCCATCCCAGGTGCAGCAGCTCCTGTGGCTTGTGCATGATTCCAGACTCGTGTCCCCATGTGGAGGCTTGGGGAAGGGTCCCTGTAACTTCCAGAGTGGTCCTGCTCCCACTGGCAGGATGGAGAGCTGTCAGCATAGGGCTGGCCAGGGTGCTTTGGTGCTCCAGGTGTGACCCCACCACTTGCTTTGGCCAAAGCTTGGTGGGTTTGGCTTGTGCTAGACGTGGTGCCACCAAAGCAAATTCTTTCTTCTTGATGTCCATCTGCACTCACCTGCCTTGCATTGCTGTGCTGTCATTCACGGGCAGACCCTCTGTCTGTACAGGGCTTGTCCTGGAGACAGGAGTAACATGGAGTGAGTCTGCTCTGGGATCTGCTCCCCAGGGAGCTCAGCCCTGCATGCAGCACCCTGCCTGTACCCAGGGTTGGATGCTCTTGGGGGCTCTGTGCTGGTCTGGAGCCTGGGGGACGGTGGGGCAGCAGGGGGAAACATTTCCCATCTGCCTCATTCCTGGAATTCTCTGGGGCAGCAGCCAGTGCAGGTGTGAGGTTTGTGTCTGAAACCCCTTGAAGGAACCAGCACTTTGATGCAAACTCCAGAACTGTGGCTGAATCCACATCCAGCCCCTCACGTCTTTTCAGCCCCAAAGCCCTTCTTACTTTGGTTTTACCTCCCCTCTTCCCGGGTCTCAGCAAAATACTTGCTTCAGGGAGATCATCTACAGTGGGCATGTTTGAGCAGCTTCTCTACAGGGTCAGGTATTTGTCTTACATGTGTATATATATATATATGGATGTATATATATGTGTGTGGATGTGTATATATATTTATAAATGTTTAAGAAAATACATTGGTGCTGGTTACTTATGGGGAGCCCTCCAGCTTAGAGATACCCAGTCATCTTTTTCCTCCTTAATGCCTGAAAGATGAACTACTGGCTTTGCTCAGTGCAGCTGGGAGAGGTGGGGGTTATTTGTGAATGATCAAATGCATGAAAGTGAGAGCTGAAATAGATGTGGAGCTTTAAGGCAGCTTGGGATGAAAGAGAAACTGAAATCTCGTGGAAAAACACTGGGGGGGAAAATTGTTTCCGCTTGAAAAGACTTGCTGAAGATTCCAAGCAGTTTCTGTATGGATTTTCCTTCACCTTATGTCCCTGCATGCCTGAAGCATCCTCCCCAATGCCTCAGAGTCCTGGAGTCTCATCATTTCAGGGGGGCAAAACTGGGGGCAAGTATCTTGCACAGCAGGATGTGGTCAGCTGGGCTTTTGGGAAGGAGGGGAGGCCTTGGGCTTCCCAGGACCCTCACTGTTGCCATTCCTGCTGCAGCCACTCTGGGGAGTGGGTCTTGGGGTACCCCAGTGTGCCAAGAGACCCACAAAAGGGCTTGGCCCTGAGCCCCTTTCTCTGCTTTTGAGAGAAAAATGTCTCTGCTTTTTGGATGTAAAATGCAATGGGGGATCAGCTGGCTCTGCTGAAACATATCCTTCAGTCAGGGGGGATCTGCAGGAGCAAAAGGCTGGGAGTGAATGAGGGATGAACTCAGAAAAGACTTGGAGGAAGATTTACCTCCAAGCAGCTGACCCAAGTGCTCAGCAAGCAACTCCCTGCTGTGACAGAATGGTTGCTGACCCAGGGGCATGCTGCAGAAGCTCATTGTACTCAAACTCCCCTCCATGCTCGGTGATGGCTGCAGGCTCCATGCCTTGTGCTGTGCCTTAGTTTCCCCTGTAGCAAATGAGGGTTTGTTTTTCCCTCAAGCCATCCCTGGACTGGGGCCGTGCTGGGTCAAGCATCCATGCGTGTATGCAACTGGCTCCTTCCCAAGCCTGCTTGCTTGTGAGGTGCTGGGACAGCAGGAGTGTCTGACCCAGTGCTCTGTGTTTCAGGAGGGTTTGGTGGCCAGCCCTGTCCCAGAGAGCTGGAGAGCCCGTGCCAAGGATTGGCTGTGCCGGCCCGGCGGCAGCGGCTGAGGCCCCTGCCCTTGCCGAGGGAGCAGGAAGATGAGCAGAGGTCCAGCACATCTTCTCACAACTCTCTTCGTGGCAGCGGCAGCCATGGGCTACCCATCACGGCGCTCTGCCTCCGACCTGGATGCCACCCCCAGGACAACAGTCACCTTTGATGGTAAGGGGGTGCAGGTCCTGCTGGTGGCAGTGAGGTTTGGGATTTTGCTGGCACTGGTCTTGGTGCACTGTGACTGCATGTAATCTTTGCCACCCCCCTGGAGGAGGGGGCTCAGCACAGGAGGGTGGCTACAGGGGGGCCTCTGATGCCCTGGGCTCCAGAAATCAGAGCCCACGTGACTGTCTGGTACAGGGTGCCCCAAAGAAGTGAGCATGGCAAAATCATCTCCCCAAAAGCCAGAGGGCGACAAGAATGTACAGGGAGCCAGCCCTGACAAGCCCCTGGCCCTGCTCAGCAGCCCTTGGAGGGTGTCCTGAGCTGGGCATCACACCTGGACTGGGATCTCATGTACTGGGATCAAATAGTCAGCAGGAAACTTTATTCCATGATTTTCTCTGATTGCCACTGGGCTCTTGACCTCTAGTCTCTGTGGTGTCAGTGAACCCAGCAGTTCATTGTCCCTTGGGGATCCACGTGGCATCATTGACCTCATTAGTGAGCTCAACTCAGCAATCGAAGGTGGGAGATTTTCATTAGCAGCTGGGGTGTCCTTTTCTCTCCAGGCAATGCCTCTTTTCTGGGAAAGGCAGGGAATAATTCAATTTCCAGCTGCCTACAGGGTCCCAAGCCTCACAGAATTTTCACTTCCCTCTGGTCCCTCTGGGCAGGGCTGAGTCCTACCTCACACTTCTCAGCATCCCAAGCTGGATGGTTTCATTGGCTTGGTGGGCAGGAGCACTCAGCCTGACTGCAGAATCACTCCCCTTCTATGACAGTTTTGGTTCAGGTTTTTTTATCCTTCCCTTTGGGTTGGCTGGGCTCAGTTCATTGCCAGCATGTTTCTGCTTTCTTCAGTTTCCCAAAAAACATGGCAGGTCCATGCCCAGCACAGACATTGCAGCTCCCACCCCTGAACTGTGCTTTAATTAGTGGAGAGAAATTTCTTCTGTGAGCCTGAGCCCAATTACTGCCTTTTGCCTTTTACCAAACCTCCTGCCTTCCTTTCCTCCTGCTGTAATTGCTGCCACCCAGCAGTGTCTGCCTGATAACCTCAGTGAGTGCCATCCCACCCACTTCCAGCTCCATTCTCTTGTCTTTTCCCAGTGGCTCGCGCTGTGCCTGCCCCGGGGTCCCCCTCAGCCCCCTGTTCCCTTTGCAGAGCTGTCGGGAGTCCGGCTCTTCAAGGCACACACCCTCAACTACAGCACCCTGCTGCTGGAGGACGACCGGGGCATCCTCTACGTGGGCGCCAGGGGAGCCATCTTCGCCCTCAACTCCAGTGACGTGGCCGATGGCTCCCACCACACGGTGAGCTTGGCCTCTGCCCGCTGCCAGCTGAGTGTCCTCTCCTGTTCCACACTGCCCA
This sequence comes from Polioptila caerulea, assembly GCA_013397295.1. Taxonomy (NCBI): domain Eukaryota; kingdom Metazoa; phylum Chordata; class Aves; order Passeriformes; family Certhiidae; genus Polioptila; species Polioptila caerulea. Next base: position 2,291,108 of record VYXF01012754.1, read on the forward strand.
GTCTCCATCCAAATTGTGGCCACTCTGTCCCTGCTCAACATCCCCCTCGCCCTCTCAGGTCTTGCCTGGAGGTGATGTCTCCAAGTCTCCCTAGGTCCCCCTGTGGACACCTGGTCCTTCTCCCCAGCCAGGCAGTATGGGAACAGCAGTGGGAGATCTCCTCAAGCTCAGAGGTGCCTGCTTCAGGGACACCCCAGCAGAATGAGGGGCAGGGAGGGAATCGCACTCTTTTGCTCCCCCAGGGAAGGATATCCCAAAATCCTCCTGGCTCCTGCAGTGCTCTGGGATGTCTGCACTCTGGTTGGAGGGTGGAACAACTCTTGCCCCGGGCTGGTGGGATGTGTGCAGGGTTCCATCTTGTGTTCTGATCAACCATCCCTCCTTAAATAAGTAAGGATGTTAACATCTCTGTTGGCTCTGATGAAACCTGGATCTTGCAGTGACAGGGGGACCATGCAGCCGTGGGCATCATGCAATAGCAATCTCTCTTCCGCTTGCAGATCCACTGGGAAGCCTCCCCGGAGAAGCAGATGGACTGCCTGCAGAAGGGCAAAAACAACAAGGTAGTGTCGCTGGGTGGGCGCCAGGGAGGGGCTGCCCCCACTTTTCCCGGCTTGTAACGCCTGCGCTCCCCCTCCGCAGACCGAGTGCTTCAACCACGTGCGGTTCCTGCAGCGGCTGAACGGCACCCACCTGTACGCCTGCGGCACCTACGCCTTCCACCCGCTCTGCGCCGCCATCGTGAGTACGGCTCACCCACAGCTGGCACCTGTCCCCTGCCGCTGTCACCCCACGGGGGACAGCCCCTGTCCTCTCCCACCATCTCAGCCCACGGCCCCACTCCCTTTCTACCGTTGTCCCTGCCCCTCCCTGGCTCACGCTGGGGGTGAGTGACTCCCAGGCTGGGGTGTGTAGGTTTGAGGACGTGGCCACCATGATGCAGATGCCTTAAGTCCCCACCCCAGCGCTGGGGTTGGACTTTGACCCCAGGTGAGAGGGCTGGGGATGGATCAGTGCCGTGGGTGACACACGTGGGCTCAGCAGGGATGCACCAGCCCTGGACCTGGTCTCCAGTGCCTGCTGTTGCAGGATCCCCTCCCAGAGGAGGGGCTGCAGAGTGGCTGATGGCAGGTGGTGTGCATGCCCAGGGAAGGGTGACAGGGGCAGGACTGACTCAGCAGCCCCTCCCCAGGGATTTCCTGTGCCAGTCTCAAAGTCCCCACATGGACTGTGACTCACGGCAGTGTCCAAGTGCAGCCTTGTTTTACTGGCAGTGGGACTTCCACCCCCTTTCAGTAGCTCCTTGAGTCAATGGAGACTCAATTGCCATTTGCCCACGTCCCTTCCTCAGCTGGGAGGCGAAGGGGCCCCGGGACCATGTCTGCAGTGTGGCCAGGGAGCCCTGGAGAGGCTGTGCCTGTTCCCATGGCTGTGCTGCTGGTCTGGTTTGGCCATCGCACACACTGGAAATTGGGTGGAGGAGCTGCCAAGCTGGAAGGGCCCCATCATTATTTGACATGCTTTGAACTGCAAACCCCAAAGAAAGTAACTCCTGCCATGACACGGACAGCACCTGGGGGGAACCCCATGCTAGCTGAGCAATGTCTGCCAACCAGGCACTGGTTTGGGAATATTGGCTACACTGGTTGGCTCCTGCCCAGTGGTCATGCAATGCCCAGCTGGGGCTCTCCTTCCTCCCAGAGCCCTCTACCCACTTTTGGCTGGGGGCTGTGGCTGACTATGTGGTTTCTGACCAGCTGGAGGGTGCTGGGGGGTTTTTCTTACTTGGACAAGGTAAGCCCATGGCTGTGGGCATCACTTTGTCCCTGCCAGCAGCCTCTGCAGAGAGCCTGAGACTGGCAGGCGAGGAGGGTATGTCCCCTCCTGTCTAACCTGATTCCCTGTCCCCCTCAAGGATGCCAACAGGTTCGTGTTGCCATCCCGCTTTGAGGAAGGCAAGGAGAAGTGCCCGTATGACCCTGCCCGTGGCTACACCGGCCTCATTGTGGGTAAGCAGCACCTTTCCAGGGCTAGTGGGTACACGTGGGATGTCACTGACCATGGCCCCATCCCCAGCACCTCTCCAGGGGGTGCCAGCTGGGTGGGCTCCACGTGCAGAGGCCTTAGCAAATCAGGACTTGGTCCTCCCCGAACTCGTCTGCCAGAGGCATGGGGATGCTGGTGGCCTGTGGGGCTGTCCTCAGGCTGCAGGGCCATGCTGATGGGCACCTGCCCTGCACAGATGGAGGCTTGTACACAGCAACACGCTACGAGTTTCGGAGCCTCCCTGACATTCGGAGGAACCTGCACCAACGGCCACTGAAAACGGAGGAGTCCCCACTGCACTGGCTGAATGGTGAGATGTCCCCATCCCCCCCATCTTGTGGCTGGCATCATGGGCTGTGGGACTCTGTACATGGCCCTGGAGAGTGTGGAGCAGGTATGGGAGGTGCCTCTGGAGTCCTGTGTGGTTTGCTATGAGAAGGAACTGAGGCAGGGAAGGATTCCCCATTCTGTGTTGGTCTCCAATTACCACCTCTTGCTCTGTGTCCCCAGACGCTGAATTTGTGACCTCTGTACTGGTCCGGGAGAGCAAGGACAGCCCTGTGGGTGACGATGACAAAATCTACTACTTCTTCATGGAGCGGGCAGGAGAGGAGACCACATCCTTCTTTGACAAAAGCCAGGTGGCCCGAGTGGCCCGGGTGGCCCGTGTCTGCAAGGTAGGCATGCTCCCAGCCACAGGGAGCCAAGCACTGCTCCTGTTGGTGCAGGGGCAGCATGCCTCTGCCTGTGGGAAGACTGAGGCACAGGCAGAGGGGAATGAACACCCATCCAGCCTGTGCAGAAATGCTCTCTGCACTCTCCCAGAGCGATGTGGGGGGGAAGAAGATTCTGCAGCGCAAGTGGACATCCTTCATGAAGGCGCGCCTGGTCTGCTACATCCCCTACTACGAGGTGCTGCGCAGTGTCTGCAGCCTGGATGGGGGAGGCTGGGCCAGCACTGTCTTCTATGCCGCCTTCACACTCTCAGCACAGTGGTGAGTGGCAGCGGCCAAAATGATTGGGGCTAAAAGTCTGCAGCACCAGAGGAGCCAGAGATGCTCGAGGGGATGCGCAGGCAGGTGCTTAGCACCTGGGGGTGCATTGGTTGGGAGCACCCATGTATCTGTACAGGCTTAGGTGAGGTTCTGCTCCTCAGGAGGACCATGGAGGCCTCGGCCGTGTGCCGCTACAACATCTCAGCGGTGCAGCGTGCCTTCGAGGGCCCCTACATGGAGTACCAGGACTGGGCTCGCAAATGGTCCCGCTACGACGGAGCAGTGCCTGAGCCCCGGCCTGGCTCTGTGAGTGCCTTGGAGTGCAGAGCAGGGGGGGCATGGGGCAGCTGCCTTCCTCTCTGACCCCTGTTTCCCCTGGGCAGTGCATCACGGACCACTCCCGCAGGAAGGGCTACAACTCCTCGCAGGACCTGCCCAACAGTGTCCTGGACTTTGTCAAGCTGCACCCGCTCATGTTTGAGGAGGTGAAGCCAGCCGGTGGGGAGCCGCTCCTGGTGAAGAAGAACGTGGCGTACAGCCAGCTGGCTGTAGACAGGGTGCAGGCCCTGGATGGCCGCTCCTACGATGTGCTCTTCATGGGGACGGGTGAGTGTGATATGAGTCTGACAGGCCTTTGCTGGGCAAAGAGCACACCTCGCATTCCCTCCTGAATCCCCTGCTCTGCTCTCCAGGGGATGGCTGGATCCACAAGGCTGTGGTGGTGAACTCTGGCATCCACATTGTGGAGGAGGTGCAGGTGTTCAGGGACCTGCAGCCTGTGGAGAGCCTAGTGATCTCCCACATCCAGGTGAGGGGTGGAACAAGTAGGGGGACACCACACATGGGGCATGCTTGTGCTGTGAAGCTGCCATTGTGCTGTTTGAGGGGTTGAGGGGACATGACTCCTGGGTCACCCCAGCTCAGGATATGTGCTGGAGCCCAAGAGGGTAGCCTGGGGAAACAGACCAGCCGGCCATCAGCACTGACTGGGAGCTTGTGCACACCCATGAAGGGAGAACTGTGCCATGGGGCTCAGGGGATCTCTGGGCACCATGGGGCACTCCACAGCCCAGCACCATCATGCCAGATCCATACTGAGCCAGCCTTTTCCTCCTCAGAGGAGCCTGTACGTGGGGGCAGCTAGTGGGATTGTGCAGGTGCCCCTGGCCTCCTGTGCCAGGTACGCCTCCTGCTATGACTGCATCCTCGCCCGGGACCCCTACTGTGCCTGGGATGGCAGGGCATGCCGCACCATCGCCACCACAGACAGGTAAGGATGGGTTGCCTGTCCCCAGACAGGTCTCTATGAACCTTCCACTTGTCCCATCCCATGCTGTTTCACTTCACCCTGTGACAGTCACCCCAGAGCCAACCCCAAAGGTCTGGCATCTGACAGTGGGTCTCCTGGTGGCCATGACCCCCATAAGAGTGGGCTCAGCCGAGACTGTATGGCTGAGCCCCCCATGCCTTGCAGCACAGGGCTGGTGCAGGACATTCAAAGTGGCAACAAGGGATGCCGGAGCAGCTCTGGAAGGGGTGAGTCTCTGCTGCCCCTCGGGACCATGGGCATGCTGGTGTCCAGCATTCCTTAGAATGGCTGGGAGAGGTGCAAGGCAGTGCGTGTCCCCGCAGGCTCCCTGCTGTGGAAGAACCGGACGGTGCTGCAGGGGGATGATGTGCTGCTGCCCTGTGACCAGCGCTCCAACCTGGCCCGAGCTGTGTGGCTGCTGAACGGCAGCGAAGTGCAGGGCACGGGGCAGGACCGGCTGCGTGTGGGGGTGGATGGGCTGCTGGTGACGAACACACTGCCCCAGCACAGTGGCGAGTACCGCTGCTATGGGGAGGAGCAGGGTCTCCGGACACTGCTGGCTGCCTACAGCCTCTCCGTGCTGCCTGAGCTGCCCCACAGCCCTACAGCTGCCCCTTCACCCCACGCTGCCAGCCAGGCAACCAACGACATGAAGGTGGCCTACATTTCTGCCATCGTCACCTTGGTGGTGCTCTGCACCGTGCTCAGCACTATCCTCCTGTACATGTCCTGCCTGGAGAAGCGCAAGGGCAAGTATGTGCTGGGGGAGCCGCGGCCAGCCAGCGTGGAGCTGCAGACTGTCTCGGCCAACTGCCTGCGCAAGGGCCACCGGGAGGAGGAGGAGGAAGAGCTCACCTATCCCGATGGCTGCCTGCGGATCATCCCTGGCGAGGCGCCCACAGCTGCCACCTCCCCAGTCAAGGAGCTGCCGGTTGCTGTGCCCCCAGTGCCACCCCCACTGCCAGCCGAGCTCACCAATGGTGTGGGGGCTCTGCCCAATGTCCTCCGCAAGATGAATGGCAACAGCTACATGTTGCTGCAGCAGCAGGAGGAGCCACTGGCCTCCCCACTCTACAGTGCATCCTTCACCGAGGAGCTCAGCAAAATTCTGGAGAAGCGAAAACACACACAACTAGTGGAAAAGCTGGACGAGAGCTCCGTGTAGGGGCTGGGGAGGGGGGTCCTGCCAGTGGGACCCTCCTCCCCTGCAGCCCCTTCTCCCACCCTTTGCCAGCAGTGTTACAAGACAAGCAAAACTACCTCCTTGATAGCCAGGCCCGGACTCGGCCATTCCTTTGGCTTTTCACTCACTTTTGCAACTTGCTGTACAGAAAAAAAAGGAAAAAATACCTATTTAAATTTGGAGCTCTATTTATATAAAAAAACTCACTGACAGTGGCCACGAGCTGGAGACAGGAGCTGGCACCTGGCTGAAGGTGGACACCATGGGGAGGGAGAGTTTTTGTCTGTTCATCCAGGCATGAGAGAGACGCTGTTGTGGATGTGTGGACTTGGCCAGCCCTGCTGGGTGTTCCTGGGCACACAGGAGCTGGATAGCTGCTGAGAGGTGGGTGAAGAGTATGGAGTGGGGGCTGAGGGCTGACATACTGTGCCTGTGCCTCTCACAGGGCATAGGATCCCTTCCCGATCTAGGGCTGGTGGGTTTTCCCCATCTGCCAGCCCTCAGGCAGGGGAGGGGCCCTGGACACATCTCATATTGTGAGGGCTGGTCTCAGTGGCTTCCAGCCCCTGCCCGCTGTCCCATGTCTGCCCCCTCAGGGTTTCCTCTATGGGAGAGGATGGTTTGGCGAAGGACAAGAGATAGGGTGAGGAGCTGATGTCCTGAACACCCTGGAGCAGCTGGTGAAGGGGCATGTGCCCACTGCAAAGAGGCCACAGGTGAAATACGGGGCTGGGTGCCCCGGGGGGGTGGCACCCCCAGGGCCTCCAACCCTGACAGGGCTCTGCTCCCTTTCCCCAGGGCACTGGATGCAGCGGCAGGCAGCAAGATGCACGGGCAGCAGGATTGGCGGCCACCACCATGCTCTACAGCGTGACAAGGGACCAGCGCACCATCCATGTGCCCCTGATGTCTGCAGTGCCCCTGTGGCTCCAAGCACAATGTGTTTCTGCCCTCCTGTGCAGTGCCCTCGGTGAACTGAGGTTCAGGCACAGCCCTGTCACCTGTGGGAAAACATGGACATGGAAATGTCCTCACATAGTGAGGAAGAAGAACCTTGGATGAGAGCCTGCCTCCCTCTGGAGCCTTCTCCTCTTCATGGCACTTTCCAGGAGCAGCCACAGTCCTTAAATCCTCCCAACTGTTTCTGCTTCTGCCACCTCCTGGGGGAACCTGAGAGATGGGAGTGACAAAAGCATCTCATGCTCCAGGGACAGTGTGGTGACACTGGAGAAGCTGGGGAGGGACAGACCTGTGGGGGTCCCCGTCCTCCCCCTTGTTCCTCATACTTCCAGGATCAGGACATTGCCAAGGGCTCAGCCCTGCAGGGGAAACAGGAGAGGGGCGACAATCCCCAGGGTCCCTTATGACCTACAGCTCAGGCCTCCTATTCCAGGAGAGTGAGGCTTAGCAGGAAAAGGCAAGAGTTGCACACTCTGCCACCCTGCCCCAGCCCTTGTTTTTGCTGCAAGAAGAGGACGTGAGCCAGCCCCAAGGACTACCCCCAACTCCTCCCAAGGAGGGGCATCACTCTGTGTCTGGCACTCCTCATGCACAACTCCACATTCCCCCCAGCAATAAAAATGGCTCTGTCTGGACATGGTGTAACAGTGTCCCTCTAAAGGCAGGAGAAATGGATGCAGAGATGTGGGAGTGGAGGAGGCTTTATTGGGGCTGCAGGCGTGGGCCCTGGACGGTGAGGATTGAAGGTTTGTTGGTGAGGGGGTGCCACTGGCCCTGGACACTGGGGTAGTCAGTGTGGAAGGGCTTGCGGATGCGGACGATGTCCAGGCCGGACTGGTTGGCCATCTTGGTGGCCAGCTGCACGATCTCCTCACTCGTCTTGCTGGCAATGAGCTCCTCCCGCACCGTCCCGTTCACTGCAGCAGAGCGAGGGGGTCAGGCCGGGATCCCCCGGCACTCTGCAGCCCACAGCAGCTGCCTCGGCACCATCTGCGCCGGGCAGAGGTACAGAGCCAGGGCAGGGCCCCTCCCGTGCCCATCCCCTCCCCAAGCCCCCAGCACTCACAGTACTCGGCTCGCAGCACCGGCGCCGGGCCCGGGCCCGAGTGGGGGCTCACGTAGAGGACGACATCGGGGTGCTGCCGGGCGAAGTCCTGTGCCGCCTCCTCCACGAACTGCCTGGGGGCCAGAGGGGACCCTCAGCCCCAGCCGGGCCAGAAAATAGCCGCCAGACTGGGGTCACCGTCCGCCCGTGCCGGGCTCACGGGAGGGGTCACAGCGCAGAATTTGGGGTGATGACCCCAGTGCCGCCTTCCAGCTCCTGCCCGTCTCGCAGGAGGTTGGGGATCCCACCCTGCCGCTGCCGTGTGATCGGGGGCAGCAGCACTGTCCCCTCCCCACGCTGACAGGCCCAGGGGAAGACCCGTCCTGCCTGTTAGGGGGTCACCAGGCTCCGCCCGCCCCACCCCGGCCGTCGCGTGGAGCCTCCGGCGGTACCTGGCGCCGCGGGCGTCGGCCGCGGTGGGGCTGAAGAGGAGCTGCAGGCGCTGGAGCTGCCGCACGTACCGGCCCACGCCGTTGTGCAGCACGGCGGTCAGGAACCGGCTG